>CM019831.1:46131135-46476003 GCA_009763385.1 Coix lacryma-jobi var. lacryma-jobi
ATTCCCTTGCAAGATTTGAGCTAGGGAAGTGAGATTCGAGAGTGGGAAGCATCAATCTTCGACTTGAGCACTTGGTTTCCATCTTGCCGGCTTGTTTTGTGTCTTTTACTCTTGAGCTCTTTGAGCTCTAGCCGGTTAGGTGTTCTTCGTGGTAGCCCGTATTGATTTACTTGTGAGGGCTCCCCGAAGCGTTTGTATTACCCTGAGATTTCTAGTAGAGATACTCTCGTAGCCTTTGTGGTTGCTTGAGTGAGGCGAGGAGGTGAAATAGACTCCGACCTTTGTGGTCACCTCAACAACGAGGAAGTAGGCACTCCTTAGGGGATTGGCCGAACCTCGGGATAAATCTTGTGTCCCGTGTGCTTGTTGTTGTTGTCCCTATTTTCTCTACTTCTCTTGTTATTGTGTTCTTCGTGTTCTTCCTATCCCTATCTCGTTCTTAGGTTGGGAAGGCTCGATCTACATCAAGGGGAGCAACCAAGGTTTCGTGAGAGTAGTTTTACCATAATTTATTCTTCGGAAAGTTGGCTAGATACTTGCTTTATCTTCATAGCTTACTTTCATCGGATTTGTAGTTTCTTTTAGGATCCCGGTTGTGCCGTTTGTTTGTGTTGGTAGTACCGGTGTTTCACACCCGGTAGTACCTACCCAAACAAACCGGCCTCTCCGGTTGCTATCTAACTACATCTTATAGTTTGTGAAGTTTCAGATAGTAAAAAATCACCTATTCACCCCCCTCTAGGCTGATTCGGTCCTTTCACCTCCTTACAAGTCGATCCATCGAAATAAAGTTTTCATGGTGTAAAAGTAAGATAATTGACCTCATCTAGGTCAATACCATGCTCAACAAAAAAATCAGCAAGAACTTGATCTTTTAATGCTTTCAATGGCTCATAAGTCAAGTCGTATTCAATTAATGCATATGCCCATTTACCTATTCTTGCGCTAAGGATTGGCCGATATAATATATGCTTAATCACATCGGCCTGGCATGCAACAACACATGTACTAGATAGCAAATAATGTCTCATTTTAGCACAAGCATAGTAACAATGATAAACATAATTCCTCAATATGGGCATACCTTGTCTCAGGATCAAGAAGACAATGACCAATGTAAGCAATCACATATTCTTTACCTTCGTCTTCTTGAGTCAAAATAGCTCTGATGACCTTCTCCTCGGCAGCAACATGTAATTTGAAAGGGGCTCTCTTCTAGATGCACGGAGAACCGGTGGGGATGACAAATATTCCTTTATTTTCTCAAATGTCTCTTGTTGCTCTGCCTCCCAAGTGAATTCAGATTCGTCTTCCCGGACAAGTTCGCAATAAATCTTCTTAAGTAGTTCACCTTCCCTAAGAACTTCTGCAAGTCCTTTTTGCATGTGGGCGCTTGAACTTTCTTTATCTTTTCTATCTTCTTAGGATCGATCTCTATGCCTTTATCATGAATAACAAATCCTAAGAATTTCCCAGCTGATACACCAAAAGCATATTTCAGTGAGTTCATCTTCAATCCATAGCGGCACATTCTTTCAAATGCAAGACACAAATCGGCCAAATGAGATACATGAGCAGCTGATTTGATCACAATATCATCAATATATACTTCCATGATCACACCAATTAAATCATGGAAGATCAAGTTCATAGCACACTGATAAGTAGCACCTCATTCTTTAATCCAAATGTCATTACAACCCACTCGAAGAGACCAACGAACCCAGGACAAATAAAGGTCGTTTTAGACATGTCTTCTTTGGCCATAAAAATCTAATTATAACCAGTGTTGCCATCAAGAAAGCTAACAACCTGGTGCCCTGAAGCATCATTAATAAGCATATCGGCTATAGGCATAGGAAACTCATCTTTTGGAGTAGCTCTATTCAAGTCTCTAAAATCAATACATACTCTAATCTTACCAGTGTCCTTCTTCTCCACAGGCACAAATTAGAGACCCACTCTACATACCTGCATGGCCGTATGAACCCTGCTTGCAATAACCGATTAATCTCTTCATTAATTTGGTCGTATATCGTAGAGTTAAAACGACGAGGACGTTGTTTGAAAGGCCTAAACCTAGGTTTAATGGGGAGCCGATGTTCAACAAGCTCTCAGCTCAACCCAGACATCTCTGTATAATTCCATGCAAAACAGTCAACATATTCTTTTAAAAGCGCGATTAACTCAAGCTTATAATCAGCTTCTAAATTTTGGTTTACAAAAGTCGGCCTAGGCATAGAATCATCCCCAATATCAACTTGTTCCAAAGGGTCGACCGATGTGAAACCTTGGCCCAACTTATTGAGCTCATCAAAATCATCAATAGCTTCACAAGCATCGGTCTTAAAGGTCCGATATTGTTCAACATGATGTTTTAACCAATCAATGTTAGCATCCATTAAGACAATTACATGATGATATTGAGCTGATTGTCAATCGGCTTCAGAGATACTGGTACGAAACCTTGCTTAGTAACACTAATGAATTGAAAATCAGAAAGGTCTCGACCAGATAAACAAGAAATAGCATCATGCCCCCCCCCCCCCCGAGCAAAGGAGCATCGACCGCGGTAACGTAGGCCGATGAATCTGAATGCACAATCTCTACGTCGTCTCCCACCCATTGAAAAAGAAACTGATGTAGACTAGAAGGAATACACCGATTAGCATGAATCCAATCGTGCCCAAGTATAAGGTTATAGCTACCTTATGCATCGGCGACGAAGAAGAGGCGGTGGCCAAAGTCTTGCTCCTAATAGTAAGCTCCATGGATGCAACTCCTTTGGCCGGGATAGGATCTCCTCCTCCAACTCCAGTGATAATCATGTTGGTCTTGACCAATTCTTCATCAGTGCCACCAAGCTTCTGGTAAAGCGAGTATGGCATCAGATTCACAATTGCCCCGCTGTCGACCAACATCCTGTTGACTGGTGTACCATTGATATGGCCCTTTATATGCAATGGCTTGAGATGATTGACAGAGTCTTTTGGCTTCTGAAACATGGCACTCTGCGTGGCAAAATTAAACTCTGTTGCTATCGAATAATCTATGACCACATAATAATCAGCAGATAAATAAACCACATTGACTTCCACCCTCTCTGGGGAAGGCTCATAGTCCACCATCTCATCATCTTGTTCCTCGGGTGTATCTTCACTAACCGCAGCAATACCAATAGAGGAGGTAGGATCATCTGGTAACGTGCTGGAAACCACTGGAACATCAGGAACCGATTTAAACGGCTCAAGATCCGGTCTGACTGGCTCAACAAATGACATGGGAGTTGTTGATTCAACCGGCCCAACGGTCGACCTAGTCAATTCAGGATCCGACTCGGTCGGTCCATGACCCGACCTGGTCGACTCAAGACCCGACCTGGTTGTCTCAGACTCTAACCTGGTCGGCCCGACAGTTGCTTTAACTGGTTCTAGATTAGAACTGGTCAGCCCAATAGTTGCTTTAACTAGCCCTAGATTAGAACTGGTCGGCCTAGGTTCTGACCTTATCGGTTTAGTGATCATCGGTTCCTGGTTAACAGAACCCGACTCCCCCCCTGTTTGCCCTGGGGAAACATCAGATGACTTGAATTGAATATATCTTCCCTCATCCTTTCAAGCTGCTCCTGTTTTTGTTTATTATATCGAGCCCTTTGCAGCTTTCTTCTTTGAGTTTTAATCAAACCAGGGGGACACCACCTAGGTTGAGCGTATTTGGGAGTCTGCTCAGCAAGTTTTTCCTCCTCCGCTCCAGCTGAAACATTTGGAGCATCTTATTGAATCTTTGCTAGAGTTTGACCCTCGATTACTATCGGCTCAGCTTCACTAACAACAGGAGCCTCCACAGAACCGATTGTAATCATCGGAACATATTAGGTTTGGTCGGGGAAACAGCGGGAGCATGTTGCATGTTTTTAGGCACATAAACTTGTCGTACCCGTGCCTTCCCTGTCTCTTGAGGAGTCAAAGCTCTCGATGTAATCATTCGATCTTGGCTCATACCGCTAGAACTTGACTGATCACTCAATTGGCTAAATATCGATATCCTTGCACTTGCATGTTGATTGGTAGGAACTCCCCAACCTTGCTAATAATACATAGGTGCCAACATAGGATATGGCACCCAAACTCCATGGGGACGCCATTGTGGAGGCGGTGAAATAGGGGGAGCCCACTAAGGCATATAAGGAACAATCCTCAGCTCTGAAGATGCTGCCTGAGCTACCACCAACTGCTTAGAATTTCGATCTTCTCGCTTTGGAGGAGTAGACTCTCTTTTTTTTAATGGCCGATTCTTGGAATCGGCCTTTTGTTCCCTGTATTTAGCCATAAGTCTATCAAAAGTGCATGGCTCTCTGACCTTCCCCTTATCCTTCTCCACATTAGTTTTCCAGGTACCAACTTCCGGTTTTCGTGGAACGAATGTGCGTAGGACATGAACTCCAGAAGGGGCAGAGCTGCTGGAACCAGGTAAACCGACTGGGGCAGTCGGCTTATATGATTTATTTGAGCTAGAGGGGGCTAGACTAGCCTGGTTGGCTCTTCGATCCGATCGAGCCGACTGCTCTAAAGAGGAGTCAGACCGATCGACCTGAGGACCCAACCTGGCTATCCTCTACTGCGCTGCTCTAGTCTCAAACCACCTTTGCTTGCTCAAGTGTCTAGTTGATCCGGCGGTAATCATGAGCTTGCTCTTGCCATCATCTCCTTTTTCAAGCACCACCTTGCGCCACGAATTGTTCTCAACATTCGGTGCAGCTCGTGATTCACCGATAATGACATTCTTGCCTTTAGTTGTATCGGCTTGCTCTAGACGAATTAAAATGGCAGGACTTCTTGCTTCTATCATATGCATCGGGAAAGGAGTGGTATCAACTTGCATTTCAGTAAGACTCAATTGTCCCTCATTAAGGGCCGATTGGACCTGCCGACAAAAAATACTGCAATCGTTAGTGGCATTAGAAAAATAATTATGATACTTACAATAAATCCTCCTTTTTAATTCGTCCGGTGATGGCAAAGTATAATTAATCTTAAGACAACCGAATTTAAGCAATTCATCAAAGATTCAGTCACATTTAGAGAAATCAAAGGTAAATTTTACTTCTTCACCCCCGATTTTTCTGAATCATTTTGAGAGAAGGAAACGCGACTAGTTTATTTTGTGTTGGCCATTAGAACTCAACAGCATAACAATCTTTAGATTTGTCATCTGAACTATCAGAATATGTTTCAACAATATGCACATTCGGTCGATGGGGTTTGTAAGGCGCGATTCGATTGAAACGGCATTTTGCAAAAGTTGGTTTACATTAAAAAAACTCATAATGCTCAAGTTTATCTTTAATCTCACGACATAAACCAACAAGACATAGATCTGTTAGGTCTCAATCAGAAATCATTAAATGAAAATATCGACTCTTAATTTCCTTAAAACGTTTAAAGAAATCAACTACAGGCTCGCTACGCCCCTGATGAACTGATGCGAGATGTGACAGTCTAGTTTCTTGGACTCCATCATAAAAGTGATTATGAAATTTTTCTTCTAATTCAACCCAAGAACTGATGGAACATGATGGTAATGATGTAAACCAAGCAAAAGCTGTACCAGTATGAGATAAAGGAAAATGATGTACATTCATGAAATCTAGAGTACTAGCCTCGCCCATTTGTGCAAGGAACATACTAACATGCTCCATGATTGATTTACTACCATCACCGCTAATTTTTTATAAAATTCTGGTACTCTCCAACCATCAGGTGCTTTCATGAAATCAAAGTGTGGAGGGTACCCTTTAAAGTAAGTGGTTCTACTCGGTTTGATTTGGACTCCCAAGCTACTTTCGAGAGATCTGGTTATTTTCTCTTTAAACCGATTTAAGGCTCGGCCAAAATCGATCGTGGCAGGGTTGGAAGTACTGCTAGGCATTGGGATTTGACTTGGAGATTTCGGTGGATTGTGCAATACAATGCCCTGCCTCGCAGAAGTTCTATTTGTTGTTGTCCCTTGGTCGGTCCGTGCAATCCGACCAGACGTGTTAGTGGTATGTGCAGATGTACTAGCTCCATTATAACCAGTTCTATCGGCTTCGTTTGCCGAAGGACCTGATTGTAGTTGGCCAAAATTTGGATGGGAGGTTTGGTTCTCAAAAAAATTCAAAGGCATACCGGACTGTGGTTGTTCGGTCGGATGATTGGGGTCGACAATCTTACCCTCTAACTTATCCATACGAGTGCTAAGTAATTTAAATGAATGTTGAATGGTATTGGTGAGAGCTTTTGTAGCACCATCTAGCATTACTGAATAATTAGCATGAGTAGGGTAAGGATCATCATGCACCTCAGCATTTACCTTTTTAGCAGTATCTCCAGCGGTTTTAGACGAAGAAGTAGGAATTATCTCGCTGAAATCTGGCTCCTTATCTTGAATGACCTTGTTGCGCCGATCCTTGGAACAACTTTCAACGAAAGCCTTCAAGACGGCGTCGAGATTGGCTTATGTTTGTTGTTTTAACTCATCGGGAAGCTCATCAATAGCCGAAGGGCAGATGATGTTATCCTTGTCTGTGGAACCATCTTTTCCGCCCATCTTGGTAATAGATGAGATCTGACTTTGCTTGATCTTCCCCAGTGGAGTCGTCAAAAAGTGTGTTGACGTCAGAAGTGATTCGAATCAGACACCAACAGGGCAAGAACGCCCGACGAGGTTGCAGATCAACCTAAGACAGCAAGGAACCTGAATAAACCGAGAAAACTGATCTAGAGACTAGTGTGAGTCGATCTAGAGCTTGGTTCCTTGTGTTGAAAACTCCCGAACTTCTCCCGGGAAGATCCGTCAGGGAGGAGCACGAAGAGGTTGCTCTAGGACCAGCAAGGCTGCCTAGAATGCCGCTGAATCTCGCAGAGAGATGCGACGAACAACAAGATAGAGAGGAAAAAGGGTAAAAAAGGGGTGTAGTAGATTGATTTGACGATTAGGGTTGGATGCCTCAATTGGCCATAATCCTCTCATATATAGAGAGGGGGTTGGTCTTATCCCAATAAAAAACGTCTCCATATTATAATCTCCAAGTTTTCTATCCTGAACTCCATCAAAATATGGAATCAAAGAGTCCAATTCGGATCAGAAAAGGTAAACTTGATTCAGCCGATCCTCAAACCGACTAAACCGGTTTCATGGGCTTTAACATAGATGATAACAACCCAAACCAACTAAATTGATCAACAGATCTCAATAATCCTTGTAAACATTAGAGAAAAGATCTGTAAATCGACACTTTGATAACCACAGATTGGTCTTTTTCGCCGTCTCACTGCTTCCGACCAGTGTCACCTGGTCGGAAATCTTGCAGCTGGTCGGGAGATGTATAAAACACCAATTGGATCAAGCGACCAGGTCCAATCCTGCTCTAGAGCAACCGACTCGTCAGATAAAAGTGGTTGGAGACAATCTCTTTTTATTTTGGCTCTAAAATATGATGATCTGAACCCACTTTCCAGCCTTCTAGATAAAAGAACTTACTGTACATCTAGGATACTTTTGAGTGTCAACATATGTATGTAATCATGTCGATGATGCAGTTTTAGTTAGCGGGTGGGATGTCAAATTAAATTATCATTTACTTCCTTCGTCTTAAATTGTAAGTCGTTTGACTTTTTTAAGCTCAATTTTGACCACTTGTTTTATTCAAAAATTTGTACAAAATATCACTTATTTTGTTGTGGCTTACTTGATTAATAAAACTTCTTCAAGAATGACTAAAATTTGTCTATATTTACATAAAGTTTTTGAATAAGACGAGTGGTCAGACTTGACGTTAAAAAAGTTAAACAATTTATAATTTGAGATGGAGGAAGTATATTATTAGGCCAGCCTCAGTGAGAGTTTTATTTGAGTTTCATTTGCATTAAATATACTGTCACATAAGCATTTTTGATGACATAGCAGTGTATCTAAGAAGAGAGATGAAATGGAAACTCTCTTGGCACGAATACCAACTCTACATGAGTCATGAAATTTAATACCTATGAAACTCTCACTCTCTATGAAGAGTTTAATTAAGTTTCATTTTATTTCATATAACAACGCAATGAAACTTACCATTGAGATTGATCTTAGCCTCTTAGGGGACTGATCGATCAACAGCTGATGGCGGATCGATGATTACATTCCTATTAAGTTCCTATTAAGAACTTATTCCTCGAAGCAGACACCTCGTTAATTACATTGGACTCCTTGAAGGAATGAACGTCGTGGTCGTTACATTGTTGTGGAAAGGGGGAAAAAATAAGAAGCTGGAGCTAGCAGCGCAACAACAAGAAGCAAGGGCACGGCACAGTTGATCGAGAGTGTATAGGCATGAAGAAGGCACAGTTGATCCAGATCGATCGCACTATGGGTTCCTGTTGACATCCTTTTATTTTGTGAATATACTTGGTGATCGACCTCGTGATATATATGGCGGACTGATCGTTTGCATTGGAAGCTTTACTCCTATGACCTACACCTACTATGTCTGTCATAGACCGGTCCTAGACTCCTAGTCCTAGTTAGTCGTTCTCGTCTTCACGTCGGATACGTGCTGGTCAAACTTTCTCAATTTTGACTGAGTTTATAGAAAATGTGTACAATATTTTTATCTCCAAATAAGTTTATTATAAAAGTATATTCAAAAATCTATCCAATGATACTAATTATACACCATAAATATTAATATTTTATTATATATATTTGTTTAAAGTTGAAGTCTGCTGATTTTTTGAAGCCAGAAACGGAGGGAAAATAGGGTGAGGGGCTGCTCTTCGAGAGCCCCATGAGCGGCCCAATTCTTCGCGAACACGTCTTCATATATACTAGCCCATGTAAACCCTCCCACGTGCACGGCGCAGCCCAACCACACACCCCTCTTCTCATCCAATATATGATGAATATGTGCCATCAGCCTTTCATTTCAATTCTTAATTAGTGCTATCGTTTTTAAAGGAGGATAGTGCCATCAGCCTTTCATTTCAATTCTTAATTAGTGCTATCGTTTTTAAAGGAGGATAGTGCCATCAGCCTTTCATTTCAATTCTTAACTAAGAGGATTCCCCGGCCCGTGCATTATCGCAGGTACAAAGGAAGAATATAAATAGGTCAAAATGTTAACTAATAAAAATTATGTGATGTATACGTATTGTGCTCGTAATGGAGGAATATAATATAATATATTTATAGATTTATTAGTACAATCGTGAAGTTTGTATCTATATAGTGGATGGTGTGTCTGGTTGCCACGAATATCATAATTCTTATGCTAGTGAACTTTAATTGCAAATGATACTATACTATTGAGACACCTTGACCCATCGATCATCAGGCGGTTTTCAGCATCCTATCATTTCTCCATCCTTGTGTATAATGGCCTCACTGACGTTGGTACATATAGAGTATATATTTGGTCTTGATCATGGTCGCCACACTAGTGCAGACACACGCCTTTTAGTCCTGGTTGGGAAACAGACTAAGAATCCGGGACTAAAGGTCCGAGCTTTAGTCCCGGTTGGGCAAAAAAATAAATAAAATTTTAGAGAGACATCTCTTGCGGTGCGTGAGATTAAAACTTAGTACCTCTTGTCTCGCACATAATAAACTCCTTACCAATTCAGTTGTATACCATATGTCACAAAGTCTTGTACATTCTCCTTTTGAATTGATCTATAGGGACATTTAGTTCGGGTTGGTAACACCAACTAGGACTAAGGTTGGTAAAGGTTGGGGGACCTTTAGTCTGGATTGATAACACCAACCGGGACTAAAGGTTGGCCTTTAGCCCCGGTTGGTAATACAAACCGGGACTAAAAGTCCCTCTTGCAAATGTCTATCGTTGCAAATGGGCTTTAGTCCCGGTTGGAGCCACCAACCGGGACTAAAGGCCTCTTTAGTCCTGGATCCAAATTAATCGAGGACTAAAGCCAAATTTGACCATCGAGACCAAATGTCTATTCTCTACTAGTGCCATGTCGTCGTGTTTTGCATCCTAAGGTGATTGGTTCTGTAAATAGCTATTTTTAGATGTGGGCCCCTAAGAGCCTAGTTTCTATAAATCAATTAACAAAGGCTGACATCTACACAATAGTTGTCTCAGAAAAATTAAGATAACTTTTTCATATGCAGTTGGACTAAGATGAATTGTTGAACTTGATGTGATTTACAACTTTGTAGTTGACAATGTTTTTAGTTGAACTGTTTGTAGTCCAAAAAAATTATTTCAAAGTTCTCATATTTCATAATTTGAAATTTATAATTTTAAAAGACCACAGATGTTAACATAGTCTACATTCTAGTTTCAGTTCTCAATGTGATTTATAACCTTGTAGTTAATATTTTTTCTCTTCCAAGTCATTTAGAGTGCCAAATATGTATTTTAAATTCTTAGATACAAACTTAAATTTAAGAACTTCCAAATGACATCAAGTGCCGATATGATCGATACCAAAAAAGTGTCCAACGTGATCTACAACTTTAATGTTGACAAGTTTTTGATTTGAGGTCAATTACATTCTCAAATATTTATTTTAAGTTCTTGGATTATGAAATTTATTTTATTTCATTTTTTGGGAAAAAAAATCTCGCATGAATGCACAACCTGTATCAAATTATAGACTTGATAAGATCTAACAATTTATAGTTGAAATTCATAAGCAGACACTCATATATGCATGTCCACATACGCTATATATAGCCATGTGAGACTGGATTGATAGATCTTGAGATTTGACAATGTGGTGTTATAATAAATAAATATGTGTTAATGATGGAGTTGAAATTCATAAGCAGACACTCATATATGCATGTCCACATACGCTATATATAGCCCTGTGAGACTGGATTGATAGATCTTGAGATTTGACAATGTGGTGTTATAATAAATAAATATGTGTTAATGATGGATTAATTAAGCTAAATATAAATTTGTCTTGTATCTTCATATGTGTTGCTCTAAATTAATACCAAACATCGGATGTGGAATGGACTCACATCCGGGACTAAAGCTTTTCTCAACCGGGGCTAAAGGTCCTGACCAGAAAAAATAAACTCAGCACCTCTCATCTCGCACACAACTCACTTACCAACTGAACTACACAACCCACGTGGTATAGTTCTGGACGTTTTCTTTTTGAATCCACTCGGGAAGGACCTTTAGCCTCAGTTGGTAACACCAACCGGGGCTAAAGGGTCACCTTTTAGCCATTACCAACCGGGACTAAAAGTCCAGGACCTTTAGTCCGGGTTGGTAATACCAACCGGGGCTAAAGATTCACCTTTAGTCTCGGTTGGTGTTACCAACCGGAACTAAAGGTCTTTAGCCCCGGACATAATTTTTGGCCGAGACTATAGCTCAATTGATAGATCGTCCAAAGGTCTGTTCTCTAGCAGTGGACTAAAGTTTAATGTGTCAAGATTTCTTTAACAAAAACGAAAGCACGTGATCGAGATGGGAAGGAATCTAACAGTCGGTGCAAGATACACGCCCGGCCATGCATGAGCTGACATTGACAAAACTTGCAGCGAGAATGAGCTAGTGAGCAGTAGGCCGGTCGCTTTCCGTAGTGGCTGGTGTAACGGAAAGCTGGACGCACAGACCACACATATGCTTTGCAGCTCTACATGGGGTCGAGATCGAACAAGAACCACCGGAAGAACTGTGAACAATGATAAAGGAAACAGTGCGCGCACTTCCAGCTACGCTTTGATCTAGCTCGACCATTGGTAGTTTGGTACGTAGCCTTTTTTGTACGGGCTCTTCGTGCATCTAGATAGGTTGGCGAAATTATGAACGTGACCTTATTGATGTTGAACGAAGTACTCTCCTTCCATCCAAAAAGAGTACACTTCTTGATTTGTAGTCAAATTATTTCAAATTTGACTATGTTTATAAAAAACGATATCAAGAATCATGATTCAGAATATGTATACTATGAAATATATTCCATGATAAATCAAATGATATTTATTTGATATCATAATTATTTGTTCATTTCTTTTAAAATTTGGTCACACTAATTAAAGATTATTTTGGTTTAGTACTTAACTAGAACTGCACTCTTTTTTGAACAAAGTAGTACTCAACATATAGTTACCACAGTCCTTAAGGTACAACTGATTAAGTTAACAGTCATTTCTCACCAATTTGGTTACTTTGGTGCAATTAGCCGGTGCATGCAGCTTAATACATATTTAATATAGTCAATGAACTTCTCTTGTTTTTTTTTTTGGGCTTGTCTATTTGAAACTTGTGTGTTTTTAAGACAGTTCACACGTGGGTGTTTTCTGCCCAAAAAACACACGAATTCTAGTAACCCAGGAAATCGTGTGTTTTATTGGAAGATAACACATGAATTTAGGTAGACAGAAAACAGAATAATCCCAGCACAAAAAGGGAAATCCATGTGTTTTTTTCGTAACTAGCACACGAAATCCACCTACAAAGAAAAACTGTGTGTCTTAGGAGGAAGTAGCACACAAATTCTGTTGCAGTTATAATCTTTTGTAGTTGTAATTGAACAAGGTAGCCCAGAAGAAACTCTACCACAAATTTAAATTAACAGGTACAAGGTTAAAAAATGACAGTACAAATTTTATTCTATTGTTGCAAAAATGGACAATGAATATAATCTTCAAAAATTACAAAACAAGAATATGACAATTGCATATTTCAAATAGTGCAAATACTACATATCGTTATTGCAATTATATTATACATGTATATAAATACAGAACTATAGAGAGGCATCAGAATAATACAACTAAACTAATAGGTACAATATTTCTATTATGCATATTAGAGAACTAATAACTAGACTGCAAGACTGTGCTTCCCAAATTCATTTTAGCCTTCAAAAAACAAGTAAAGAATCATGAAATGAAGCAGACAGTCATATCATTTAGATGCAAGTAGTAAACCACATTAGAGAAATATAATTCATCATCAAGACTAAATATTACACATGTTAAATACCATAATTACAGAAATTTAAGTGTGTAATTTATTATTTATAAATATGCAATCAAGAAATGATACTAAGCACAACTTTCCTGTACAGTATATGCAAAAGGCAGAAATAAAATGATCCTAAGCACAACTTTCCTGTACAGTATATGCAAAAGGCAGAAATCAATGAGGACACAATGAGTTGCTGCTCAAACCTATATCTCATATTCCAGTTATGTTCTTGTTGCTAGTTCATTATAATTATCTTCTATAGTATATATGGTCTAGCCGTATATAGGTATGATAACCTAGAAGGGAACAGAAACTACTTGCCTAACAAGTATAGAATCACAATTTAGATACTAGACAATTTGTTTTATAAATATCCCACACGGCCACATACAGATTGAGGATGGTAATTAAAAGATTATGTTGACAGTGCATACCTTAAAGATATAGATAAAAAATTTAGCTCTGTGTCAACTGTAATAAAGTAGCAGCAGTAGTATTCAAATAGTCATAAACCTAGTTTGTTTCAAAAAACAAACAACAAATATACCAGATTAACATAAACCCAGTTGCATTGACATCATGTCCTTAACCACAAAGTCTACTCAGCTGCTAGCCATTTCATTTAAAAATACTATCAAGAAGTAGAATGAAATTGCAAAAAAAAATATCAAGGATCAGAATATAAGATCATTATTCTAATCACAATTAACAAAGTTGAAGATGTGTTATCACAAATCACAAGAAATAATTTTTCCTATGAAAGGACAAGGACAAAAATGAAATGTATTTTGGCACAAATCACAATTAACAAAGTTGAAGATGTGTTAGCAACAATCACAAGAAACATAATTTTCTAATTCATGCTCATCATCTAATAATCTAAAAGATACAATAGGACTATTAAAGCAGTTTTCAATAGGTGCTTTTTCTGCTTAATCAAATAGAAAATGGTAAACAATGTTGAAACTTATAGGTGACAAGAATGGATATTGCACATATCAAATACCATAATTGTAATAATTCAATTGTGCAATTTATTACTCATAAATGTGCAATATAGAAATAGATACTGATCAGTACTATCCCAAGCAGGAGTTGCATTTTTAGCCAATTGATTTCCTTTTTGTCCTATACAACCACAGAGACAAATATTGAAATGTGTCGGCACAAATCACAGGTAATATTTTTTTTCTATAGGAAGACAAGGACAAAAATATGGTGTGTGCCAGCACAAATCACAGTAAACAAAGGACAAGGTGTGTTAGCACAAATCACAAATCACAATAAACAATTTCTTTTTCTATGAAAATACAAAGACAACTTTGGTGTGAGCTGGCACAAATCACAATAACACAAAGAAAAATTTATGTCAACACAAATCACAAGAAACAATTTTTTTTCTAGGAAAGGACAAAGACAAAAAAAATAGGCCTTGTGATGGCCAATCACAATTTACAAAGACAAAAGACAAAAGTTCAAGATGGGGAAAATGGATCATGTACACAGCTACTTCTTTCTAACAATTTCACTGCTACCTCTGTCAGAAGGGGGCTGGGGCAAGCACAACATAACTTACGCGGCAAGCACAACATAACTTACGCACAACTACAGTCTGAAACCTATAAACTGAGATGAAATCGGCATGAATCGGATGACCAGGTAACCAATCCCTATATCAAACAACACTAAGCCATGGATCCTACATGCTCCAACCAACATCACAAACAAGAAAATCAAATCAAATCATCATGCAACAGAAAAAACAGAGTGGGCGAGCTCTCCGCTCCCACCCTCGACCACACATCGCAACCAAATTAGACCACTTTTTGATTCTCCACACATTTTTTCTATACAAAGATAAGGAAAAAATATGGTATGTGTTGGCACAAAACAGAGTTAACAGGTTATAACTTTTTCTATAGAAAGAAAATGACAAAAAATTGGTATATGTTGGTACAATCATAATTAACAAAATACAATTCTTTTTCTATAGAAAGACAAGGACAAAAATATGGTATGTGTTGGCACAAATCACAATTAACATATTACAATTTTTATCTATGGAACAATAAAGACAAATAACTGAAATGTGTTGGCGAGATCACAAATAGCAGAATAATTTTTTATCCATAGAAATAGAAGGACAAAAATGTGGTGTGTATTGGCACAAATCACAATTATCAGATTACTTTTTTCTATTGAAGGAAATAGACAATTTTTTTATGAAAGGACAAGGACAAAAAAAGTGATGACAAACTATAATCTATATATTTGGCTGCTTTGTTTGACCAAAGTAATCTATATAACAAGTACTTCAATCTCAACATTGATATGTTCCAAAACAAAGCAGGGTATATTAAAACTATAAATTAGAGTTGAGGAGCACGTGTTTGGATTGACTTATAGTAGAAATAGAGACTCAAATACGTCATCAGCCACTAATCTACGCAGATCTAAAGGTTATACTCATCCTAGCATTGTGCCTTCCTATCACAATCTCTTTTAGTGTCCACTTGCGCCATTTGTTCTCAGGAACTTACTGTTCATTGATTCACAGGAAAGATCAGTACCAGAAACATATCCCAAGAGTGCTAAAGCAGAAATATTGAGTAACAGGAAAAATCAACAAAAAAAATAAAGGGCAATGTGTTCTGAAAAAATAGAACAGTTAAAATAGTTGGTATTATGAAGAACATGAATAAACTAGAAATCTTCCGTAAATGGAGTAAGCCCATACTAAAGAAAAAATAACATCTCAATACGAAGTAATATAGGTCAAGAACAGAATATTATACTGACAAGATACTGAATAGAAAAGTACATTATACTGAGCACCATTCTATTTTCTAAAAAAGATCACAGACGAGAGAGAACAGGTCCAATGCATAAACAACAGCATATGGTTTTCTAAAAAAAAGGCCTGGTCACTCAGACGATCAACTACAAGCAAAAAGCAGAAATGAGCCAATAGAAACAGCTAGCTCATAGTTACAAAGACACAACTGAATTATGTGAGGATTATAGACATGCTTCAAGTGAGCTGCAGCCTTCTCCTAGCCGTGAAAACAATAGTAGACTAAACAACAAATTCAGCACCAACCGAATCCCACAGGATCTCCTTAGGGTTCATGCAAATTAGGTCATTACTCATTAGTCATTAGCAACACAATGGTTTAATTGTGTATGAAACAAATTGGAAAAGGAATGGTGACAAACCTACAGCCAAACACAGCAACCTCCTTGTAACCAAAGAGAGGGGTCTTGGAGTCCTATATTCTAATCATCAAGATCAGACAAGTCAACTTGAGACATGTTTATGAATCAAAAAAATTGAGACATATTTACACTAGGACCTATTAGAACCCACTTAAAATCTCACAACAGATCACAATTTTCATAAGATTTTACTATAAGCTATGACATCAAATGACAATAACGACAACAGTTCAGCTCACAAATATTTAGCAATGAAGACCATATACAAGTTCACTTAATCATGCAAAAGAAATATACTAATCCTTCAAATATTAGTTAATGATTACTTGAATAGAGTATCCACTATTGCACAAAAGTGACACATCACTTCAAAAATTCAAGCTAAGTTGCTACACCATCAAATTGCAATATAAAACATTGTTACTCCAAACTTTCACAAAAAAAATGACAAACTGCTATTGCTACTGCATAGCCTAAAAATTTAGCAACAGGAAAACTACTGTGAACACTAGCTCAAGCAAAATGAATTTAACTAATCAACTCATGAGTAGCTAATGATGATTTAAATAGTTGATACATTATTGCTTGGTAGTGATAGGATCCAAATAATATGCCAGTGAAAAACTGAAGCTCAAAATAGAGAAACAGATCAACTACAGGAATAATATTTTTTTCTATAGAAAGACAAGGACAAAAATGTTATCTATACTGGCACAAATCACAATAAATAGTATATATATTTTCTATAGAAGAATAAGTGCAAGAATGTCGTATGTATTGGCACAAACAAAGATGTGTACTCAAACAAGGACAAAAAATTTGTTAGTGTTGACCTAAAGATAATTATCAAATAACGATTCTTTGTATAGTTAGAGAAAGAAAAAATCTAATCTGCACATAGATAATTAACAAATTACAATTGTTTCTATAGTAAATCAAGTATAAAAATTGGATATGTGTTGCTATATACAAATACACTAAGTATTTTCTAGGAACAATGTGACACAGGTATTGCTACACAAATACATACCTTTCTGTTGCCAATTTTTGAGTCCATGTACCAGTGACCCTCCTCTTTCTAGTTGTCATGTTCAATACACTGTGCAGCCCTATACAAATTTAAACACGATTGACTCATTAATACCAAGAGATGTAAGACAAATGCATTCAAATTAGAAGAAATATGGAGCAATCATTCAAGTAAAATACCTATTGAACTGAGTTGGCACAAATATCTTTTTATTGTCAGACAATGACATATCTGAACTGTGTTGGCACAAATTAGGAACACAAGAATCATTTGTTTGCATCTAGAGTACATGTTACAAGCTTACTGAGTTTCTCATAAGAAAAAAACTTGAGAAAGAAATAAGCCATACAATATGGTGTTAGAGCATATAGACACAAGTGACATGTTACAAGCTTCAAAAGCATACACCTATACACCTTAAAAGACCATACTAAGAGGGAGGCAGCCAAGTCAATGCAAGACTAGAAAATCAATGTTAATCACAGTGAGACCAATAACATTTGATTTATACATATGGCAGCTCTGTGCTCAAGCTAAAAAAACACATTGTTTGCCTAACTAGACTTGTCGCGGAACCCACTTTGCCTCTAAAATTATTCACAGTCAGACCAACAACGTCTCTACACAAATCATGATCTATGAAAATGATTTGGAAGTAAAACTGACCTATGTATATTGCTATTATGGTTTCTTGTTCACTAACAAAAGGGAAGAGCACTCTAGATGCAAGAAGCCTAGAATATAAATTTTTAGCATTACAGCGGATACATGGGTGTATGCCGGATCTTGTGATGATGAGTGATTGTCAACTGGGATGATGCACATGTTCTTTGGCTTGTGTTGTGCAGGTGTTGAGCACGGATACGGTGATCAAAGGCAAGGTGAAGGTCAAGTAGAGACGTGTCGTGCTGATGGACCCGGAGCGGTGAAGGGCGAACGTGAGGCTTGGACTAACGGATCGGTGGCCTGAGGATCGGCCGTGGTGGCTGACAGCCTGGGACAGCGACAAGTGAAGACTTGTGCGTGGATGGGGTGCACGGGCGGTGCATCCCCTCTACGGCTCAGTTTGGTAGTTGAGCCATAGAAAAACCATCGATTGGACGGTTTCCAGGTTTGGGCCTCAAAACCTGGGTGCGGCCGGTTTCCGAGTTCGGGCCACAAAACTCGGGCTGAGGACGGTTTCCAGGTTTGGGCCTCAAAACCTGGGCGCTGACAGGTTTCTGAGTTTGGGCCACAAAACTCAAGCAACGGACGACAGGTTTCCCGGTTTCAGCCTCAAAACCGGGGGTTGGTCGTGAAGACAGGTTTCCCGGTTTCGGCCTCAAAACCGGGGGCGAGGTCCGGGAAAAGGACGAGCGGAGCGGTGGCGGCACGTGGCGGCAATCGGTGAGGTCGCGTCGAGGCGAAGCTACCAGTTGTGCGGGCGTGGCCGTCGGATCGACTACACTTCGAGTTGGTTAGGAATACCCTTAGGGTTAGCCTGCTCGCTCATTAGCAGTAGGTGTAGATGGGGAATAATTGTATTAGGCTATATAAGGAGAGGCAACCCCTCCCTCGAGAATATCTCAGCCATTTGCTACTTTCACTTAGGGTTTCCTGTTCTCCCACATCCCTGTTGTAGCTACTGAGATCCACAGAGACGGTGAACAATACCTCTGTGTATTTGCTTTTTGAGGAAACGAGACCATAATCTCGTTGTCTCCTCGTGTGGAGAAGTTTCGGCTGGAAATCGAGATCGATTCATGTTTTGGAGCTGTGTTCTTCACGTTTTGCTTTTCGCTCTCTCAGTGAATTGATTCGTTCTCTTTCTCCAAGGAACGATTTTCGATTCCGTTTGAACTGAGTTGTTCTAGATCGTGAGGCGCATCTTTCCATCGAAAGAATTCACCTCTAACCTCACGAGCTAGTAGATCGATCGATTTTCCTTTCGAATCGGTTTTTGTCTTCCTTGCCCCGAATTCTTCCGATTCACTAATTTGGAGTTAGGTTCGAGCCATGATCTCTTAGGGGTAGCTCACTAACCTCCTTGTCACCTCTCAGATCGAATCTTAGCCCTAGTGCTTTAGATTTGGAGGAGATCGGGTTGAATCGCCGAAGAACTGGGCTGTTTTTGGGGGCATCGGACGCTGGTCACAGGAGCATCGGACGTTGCTGTTCATAGCATCGGACGCTCCGGTGACACGTGTCAGATCTGGTGTTTTGAGTGAGCATCGGACGCGTCCGTTGATCATCGGACGCGCCGGGGCCTGAGCATCGGACGCTGAGCTATTACTATAGCAGCGTCCGATGGTCATGTAGTGAGGTTCCAGAACAGTGCATTTTGCATCGGATGCGTCCGGTGCCTGGACATCGGACGCAGGCCAGCGTCCGTTGTTGTGACTTCAGCACTGTTTTGTCTGCAGTTCACTCGTTCGACTTCGGATTTGGTTTTGGGTTTTTGCGTTGGATTTCCGACTTTGTGCTCTACAGAAATCGGACTCCCCGCTGTGCGAAATAGCCTGAATCCCCCTCGCGTTGCTCGGGGGAGGTTGAGGTTACCCAAAGTCCATCTTGTCACTAGTTGACTTGCGCGAACTTGAGTGAGAAGGCTTTTGTGGTGTCTCGCTGTGTTCCTAGGGAACATCCACCCATTCTCTTGGGTCGTGGACATCACGTGTATTGGTTTTGGTCTTAGGGTTGATTTTCTGGGATAGAAGCCTAAACATTTCGAAAGAAATTTTAAAGCTCTCATTCAACCCCCTCTGGTCGCCTTGCTTTAGCATTCTCGGTCCTTCAATTACTCGCGGTACATATAACTTGAACTGAAGTTATCTGGTGAAGTCAATGATGGAGCACAGTAACACAAGGAAACACTTGAAGTGGGTTCAATAATTATCCCATATTAGCCTACTTTGGAAAAAAAAAGTGTAACCGGAAATGATGAACTCAATTTAATAAAAAAATAGTGTTAATGGTTGATAAGCACCAATTAAAATGATGGCGCCAATATTTAAAATAAAGTTAACATTTAGTGTGATAATACATATACATAAATTGAGATTCCAAATTCAAGAGAAAGACAATAAACAATTAACAGAAATTAATAGAATACTGAAAACCATAGAATTATTCACAATACAAAAAATGAAACACACTAATATAAGGAACAATCTAAAAAAGACATTTTTAATTACCGACGGTCTCTAGGTGACATTTCAAATAACTTTACTTTCTATCAAAGGATGCAAAGTACTAGTTCGGGCTTGGAGTCTGCGGTTCACCAAGCTAGTGAAAATCCTAGAGACTGACAGCATCCATATATCCATGGCACCATATAATCAGCTTATTTAATTTGTAGTCTTTTATTATAGAATAAACATGACCCTATCGAAGCATGTCCTTCAACAAAATTCAAATGGAGACAGAGTTGATGGCCTCTGCAGTATGCAATAAGCCTATTGTATAGAGACGCAATGTGTGTGGGACACATCATGGCTCAAGTTAATAACTGATCTGAGATTCAGCAAAAGAGAACTGAAATGGTTCACACTTGTACAAATGAAAGCATAGTCAACACATGGAGCAACCACAGAGGAGTCCATGTGTGAATAAATAGAGCATATTTGAGTTCTGGGCAAGTCAGCATTGACATTTCTTCAGACACGATGCTAAAAAACAGCCAAACTGAAAAATGACTGAGCAGCAGCTGTCTGTGTTCTGAAAATTGATAACACCAAACAAGCTGCTGTCAGAATGGGTCACTTCTGAAAAACTATTATTCGATCTCTCCTAGAAGCAAGCACGAGCAAAGATCAGAAAACAAGAAAATGGCTTGCTGAAGGTTTCCAAAAAGAAATGAACGATTTCAAGTCAAATTTGCCAACTAGTTGCTGCAACTACTAGTCAGTGACCTTTTCCATGTAAGAAAATTCAATTCCAATTTTCAATTGTGAATTGTTGCCGGTGTGTCATGGCCACTGAAGCCATCAACTTTCAACTGCAGTCCGAAGAAGGATTGGACACAGACTGAAATACAGAGAAAAATAATCGAGAGAAAAAATTCAGAGGAAGCACAACTGAAGACTGAATATCAGACTTTGAAACTTGAAATAATAATTCACACGTAACAGTACTGAATTTCTTCGAGTTGTCATTGGACTAAAAACAAATAGAAAAAATAGATCAATTGTCATCATGGAAAGCAACATATGTGCTGCAGCCGCATAGATCAACAGCTCCTCTTGTCCAGCACAAAAACTACGGAAAAATTCAGATCTGAGCACAGAAAAATAATATAAGCATATTAGAATTCTAGATCTTGTAACACTCTGGTGTTAAGCAAAACTAAAACTGAATGTCGTCATATTGCACTGGCATTGCAATTGAGTTGATAACCTAAGTATGCTTCACTAAAAACAAGTTCTTCATCCTGTTGTGCTTAGTGGTAAGGAGTTTGTTAAGTTGAAACCTTAGTTTATGTTTCTTTGTGGTGTATAATGCTTTTAGGTTATATAAGGGTATTATGGTAATTTCTAATATAGTAATGAATTTTTGACCACATCTTGGTATGTGTCTCAAAGGTGTATTTGAAACATGTTTCAAGTCACCATTGAGGTATAATTCAAATTTTGGTTGGAATTCATTTAAGATGTTATTAATTCAAAAATCCTATTTTATCCCCTTAATAGCAATCAAAATCTAAAAAGAATTGAGTATGCTTCAAAAAGCAAAGTGGCTCCATTTTTATAAGGATCAACTTTGATGTATAAAGTTTTCCAAGTTTTCATACGAAATCTAAAGCAATTGTGAAAATACCCTTTTGCCCTAATTGTCCCCTTTTGATTGCAAACTCTAATTCAAATCTGAGCATATTCTGCATATGTTGCAAAAATAAAAGATGTTCAGTATGAATTCTGAGCATTTGATATTTTAACATATTTTCAACTTATATTCAAAAATTTGAAGTAATTTCTTATAATCCGAAAGGGTATAATGGAGAAGGGGGAGATAAGCTTTCTTCCCTGTTCATGGCGGTGGACGGCCGAACCTGGAATGACCGACGCCAATGCTTTGGGCATCGATCTTTCTCGTTTGAGCGCACAACTGAGTCTGTGGCGAAGTCAAGCAGCTGCTGGCGCTCTCCCTCGCGTCGTGGCACCTTCTCCTAAGCTCGCCATCGTCAGTTCGCCACTAGGGCACCGACGGGCACCACTCTGACCCCAATCCCAAATTCACCGCACCCAAGCATCCTCATCCAAATTGCCCGCGGTTATAACCTCCCTACCTCCTTGCGCATCTCCAGAACCCATCCATTCGACCTCTAATGCCTCAGAGAGCTCGAGCTCGCCGTTTTTCTTTCCGCGGGCGAAATCGCCGCCGAGCTCGACCTCACCGTGGTCAGCCCAACCGGGCACTCCTCTACTCTCCCTGTCTTGTGTTTCCATTTCACCTTGACCCCAAGGTGCTCATCGGCTCGGTGGTTTTCCATTTGATGCTCAGGTCTCGCCGGAACATCGCTTGCTTCGCCGGAGTTCGCCGCTGCAAGCCACTGCTCCGTGGACCTTGACTTCCCGTTCATCCTCTGCTTGAACCAACTATGTGACCAGCATCAGGGTGAGCTACTGAAGCTTCCTAGCCCCTCCGTTCTACTGCTACCGGCCTGAGGTCACCGGAACAGCTCTGTCGTGCTTCGGTCCGCCGCCGTGCGTGGCCAGACCTCCCTGGAGTGGTAGAGTTTAGGGTTAGAGGCTTCATCGGCCGGAGTGACTCGGCGGTGATGATGCTCGCGTCCGCTAGGTCTCTACTGGCCGGAGATGGCCGGCGTAAGGCTCGCTGGCGCACGGTGCGCCGCCGTTCGTTCGGGCCAGGGTCGGGGACCTCCCGTTTGTGAAGACGACTCTTTGCAGGGTGTTGGTTGCAAAGTCCATGACTCAGGTGAATAGCGCCATGGACTGCGGGTTAGTTTCGTTTAAGCCGAAGGGCTTTTCTGCAAAAGCGCCGAGGCGCGCGGGCGGGAACCAGGCCGGGCCTGTTTTCGCGCGCGTTGGGCCGCCCTGGTTTGGGCCGAAAGCCCAGTTTGGGCTAGAATGGAGTTTTTCTTTTTATGGCTTTATGCATAGTAGCTAGTTTTGTTCTTTTTGCTATAATTTTTCTATAGCTCTGTAAATCCTGAAATTTGACATGTAAGATGATAGCATGTCTGTGCTAATATAAAAATTATAAAATTTGTATTTGAGTATTTTTATTATGCCAATAAAATCTGTGCTTTATTTAATAAATGCAAACTTTGATGAATTATGAGATTTTCTGTGTTCTCCAAAAATCATGAAATTTGACATGTGAGTTTATGTCACTAATATCTACCTTCATGTTAATTCAGCTCTGTTTGAATAAGCATGATTTGTTTATAAGTATAGGGCTATTTAAAAGGATTTATAAAATAGATAGAATTTGTTAATCCCTTTAGGTTTGTGTGCATTTTGGATTTGTTTGACAACCAAGGAAACATTAGCATGATTTGCTCCCTAGTATGGATTCCTTTATATAAATGATCTTTTGTTGCTTGTTGGTTGCATAACCTTGCTTAATAAAGATAATAAAATTTGTTTAAGAATAATCTATGTTTAATAGCTAAGTTAGTTTTGTTGGTTTGCAACTTTACCGTGATGAAAGATTGTTTGAATAAATGTCTACAGCTTAGAAAATTTTCATCTTTACCATGATCATGTCATAAGCATCTCATTGATCATGCATATGCACTTCTACGTGTAGATCTCGTTTCGGAAGAACCGGATCCACAGTGGGTTTCTTCTGAGAGTTTGGATCCTTCTGGTTTTTCTGAGTCTCCGGACTTCGCTAATCAACAAGGCAAGCCCGGACATTAAAACTATCCTTGTATTTGATTAAAGTTATTTATATCACTTGAGTTAATATGATGCATTAAGTGAATAGGAGTATGTGAGCCTTATTTGATGCATTACCAACCTTGATGATTCCAATACTTAACCTTGATACCGTTTTATGAAAATGCTTAGTATGCTTAGCTATGCTTCACTACTTCATAAAAGTAGGTGCTTTTAAAAATGGTTACTATGTTATGGAAATCATGAATCTTGAGATAACATGATAACAATAGTAATTTTACATCAAGAATGGAGTCTTGTTGTAAGGTTACTCCAAATATGTCACACCCGGTTTTAAGAACAAAACCAGGTATACACTATATGTGAGCCCAGGAAGTCAAATCTCACATATAGCCACAAATAAAGGGTAATATCGAAAGACAATGCTCTTAAATAACGTATATAAAATAAAAGAACATAACCTTAAAGAGCAGACAGCGGAAAGACACTCCGATCTTCAGATGGAGACACCACTTCACAGGGAACAACTGACTGGTTGACCACAAGCCTAAGCTTCTCCAAAGCTTAACTCTCTGAGTGTGGGGGGAAAAGCAAGAGTGAGTCCATGTTGAACTCCACAAGTATAGCAACAAGTGATATAGATCCCAAGTTTCATGATCAATGTAACATAAATAATGAATAGCATAAAACGGTAAATAATGAACATGTTAACCAAACAAAAGTCATAATCTTTACGTCTTCAAGGCCGCTCGTGTCCTTGAGCAAGGCTGATATATCAGTTTAATAAACATTGCGCAAAGGTGTACACTTTCACTGCGAGACGTGAATTGCCCTTTCGCCCGAGGTGATCAGCCTTTTAACCCACTTCCAAGGAAGGTCGGCAGGGTTCACGATGAAGCCTTTCGAAGGTTCGTCTAACAAGTTAGGGCCGCTAGGTCTTAAGGCAAGGGATGTAGAGCCTCCTTCCAGGTGGCACAATAACACGCAGCCTATACACACGTGGACAGAAGCCGCACTATACCCGTCTCGGCAAGTCCCAACGCGCCTATATAGGTGTCCACTAACAAGCTAGAAAAGGTCCTCATACTGAGCTAAAGCCAGAGCCATATAACCCTCATCAGTTGCACTGTAAATCCTGAAGGTGCTCGTACAGATAATTTCTTAAGTTGCTAATAAGTCATTTTATCATTCGATGCATACATTAATTAAGTAACATGATCATGATTGCGAAAAAAGAACACTCGATTGCTATATGCCTTAAACTCAAGATCCTTCTTCTGTTGACTTATATACTTCCAAAGGTTGACTCTTGATCTTGAACTCTTGATCACGAACTTCTTCTTGTTCACCAACGTACAACTCACCGACTGGACATACGATCACAGAAACACCACACACACATCCAATAGCAATCATACAAAGCAAACATAGCCTATGATTAGAACAGTACATCAATCATAAGAAAACAAGATAAAAAGTTTTAAAAACAGATCTACGATTTACCACGATCACACGGACGCGAAGATCACTCTAATCGGAGCTATAACGGAAAAGATATAAACTAAACAAGATTAAAGACACTAATTATTAGATTAGATTTAACACAAATTTTAATTACAGAAAACAGTGGTGATGAAGTTATATATTTTGAAAGAACTTTTCGAAACGAATCTAACGTAACTTGAACTACTCGAAACGGATCTAAAAAGGAAAAGGAAGAAGAAAGATGGAGGATTAAATATTAGCAGAAAAATCGTAATTACCTTTGGCTTTTGAGATCGTGACTGATCTTCAGGAACTTAACCACCGTAACCACCTTATGTAAAAAAGAAGAAGAGCTTCGGCCGGGCCTTGGCTGGCCAGCAGCACGCGTCTACGACCAGGCAACGCTCGGTGGTGGCCTGCTAGGCGAACTGCTCCCAAGCATCGGCTGGCCGGCCGGATACTGGGCAGTGGTGTTGGCCGTGTGGCCAAGGGCCAGATGAGGCGGCGCGTGGACGGTGACAAAACAGAGCCGGAGCTGACTGGGAAGGACAGGGAGGAGGTGCCGGTGGCTAAAAAAAACAGAGAGCATCGGTCGGCCGGGGGAAAGGAAGAAAAAGACCGGGAATCATCAAATTATGATAGATTCGTAAAAAAGAAGAGTTGATATTATAAAGAATAATAATGAGAAAAACCTCTTGGGGTTGGCGTGGATATATGGAGAGGAAAACTCTTCACCCCCACATCAACTAGCATATGGTACTAATTGATGTTGCAACTTCCAGCTTTACTAATGGGCCTAAATAATATAAAAGTCCATTAATAAATAAAAGCATGGTTATTTGGAATTTATTAGGATTATTGCACATGGGCTTTGTGGAAGGGAGGAAAAAGACAGGTTTTATTATTTTCGTAATTATTTAATTTCTGGATTAAAATAATTTAGAAAAGTCTAGAATTGATATTTAAGCCAGGAAAAATACTTCAGTGGCTCCGAAAATTCAGGGGAAAATTCTCAGAGACATTTGGAGACATGAGGAACTCAAATAAAATATTTGGAGCTCATGAAAAGATTTTGGAAAATCTAAAAATTAGATTATTCCCAGAAAAATAGGAAAAAGTGTCGGAAAAAGCTGGAAACTTCTCGAGAAGATTTTGGAGATATGATGATGAATGATGAGCACAAGGAATAATTAGAGCAGAAGAAAAGGATTCTTGGGAGACTCCAACAGAAAGGTTAAGCTAGGAAACAAAGAATTTGATTTTAGGAGAAGATATGGATAAGGCGGAGAAAGATAAATGACTTAGTAAACGAGTTTTTGGAAAACTTTACTCACTCGCAAAACAAGACGAAACAACAAGTTTTTGAAACTTTAACTTTTCCAAATTTTGAAAAACAAAAAGTCTTTATTTTCAAAACCCTTTCTATGAAATTTATTTTAAAATGTTTTCGAACCATTTTGAACTCAATTTGAATTTTAGCCAAAACCACACAACATAAAAACTCAAATGCTCCAACATGAATGCACAAACACGTTGCTAAACCCTAGGATGAATTTTAACTTAGAGAAAATTTTTATTTCCCTATATTTTATGAGCACAAAAAATCATAAATAAATCATTTTAACTCTAATTTAAGAAATGCAAATTTCAGGGTGTGACAAAATAGGACCTTATCGTTGTTGGCCTGCTGTGATTGAGACCTTTGAGTACAGCCCACATGCGGTGGTAAGCCTCATCTATAGCTATTCCGATACTTGACAACGGCCAACCACGTACTGGGAGTGGAGAGATGGCGGGAGTAGCGTGTACCCTTGGGGCTATGAGATAGTCGGGTTCGAGGTGTACTGTACTCTCGGGTGACGCTGGACCCGTTCTTGTATGGGAGGATCTATAGATAGGGTTGACGTATGCAAGATTAAGTTCTACATATGTCATGTGGTACTGAATCCCCAGCTGGGTTTGAACGATTCGAATCGCCGTGTTTCCTCGGATATGGAGCCTCAATCCACTGACCCGCCGTAGTAATAAATGGGATCTTTATGAAAATGAGAACGAAAGATGTGCTATGCTTATGAAAGTTGGAGAATCTTGGGATAGTTATAAAGTTTAATCTTGAGTTAAAACTTGAAAATAGGCTTTACTATTAGTAAGCTTTTATGCAAAAAAATGTTTTGATCTTGCTAAAGCCTTACCTTGAATCCCTATAGCCTTCATACCTGAGTCTTCTTTTTTTAGACGTTAAGTCTTGTTGAGTACTTTTGTACTCAAGGTTTGTTAACCTTTGTTGCAGGTGAGTTCATTGATCATCCTTTTGGTGGTCAATGTTTCTTCACTCTGGTGGAGGAGAGTGATAATGACTCTGATGTTTGACCTTGGGCAAGTAACAAAATTTGTGTGGTATATGTAATATAAAGTTCCGAACCTTTTATGTAATAAGTACTTATGGTTTGTAAACTTTAAAACCTAAGTTTCGATCTATGTTATATAACTTTCCGCTTTTACTCTGATCTATCTTATTTTATAAACTGTTGTAATACTGTGATGCTTGATGAGGAAAGTCCTGAAAAGAATGTAACGTGGATGATTTGGGTTTCCCGAGGACACCCGACAGATCTCTTGAGTCATTTGGAACTCGTGCACGCCAATCAGAAGTCTTTAGGACAATGATGGGTGCATGTGGGCCACTTAATTCAGGAGGTTCTGCCACAGATCTGTGCTAATCCAAATGCATGAACACATTGACATGCAAATCATCAATACATAGTAAGATATGTGTTGGGTTATGAAGATCCTTTTTGCAAAAGATTAGGGAAGGGAAGGGAGAAGGGGAAGAGGATCTCATACATGTCTCTTGTCTCCTGGGAAGAGGCCAGGCAAGGGCACATGTCATGAACGTCGGGAAGCGGCGGAGGAGAGGTAACTGCTGGCAACTGGCGGGGAAGGGCTGCCGGCGTCCTGCGAGGACGACAACCAACGGCGACCGGCAGGGATGGGGCGGAGGAGGGTGCTCGACACCCAGACCACCTGACTGAGAGAACGCGAGAAATGAGCGGTGAGGAACGAGATACCAAATCCCATGTCGCAACCAACATCCACAGACTCTTCCGCAACTCAATCCAAAACCAATACCAAATTCAAATCGGGAAGAGTAGGAAGCAAAAGCAACATACCACGTCAAACCCTAGAAATCGCCAGTCGCCGCAGTGGAGAGCTGGGAGTCGTCTGGAGGAAGACGAAATGAGAATGGGGAAAGAGGAAAATGGATGCACAACTTTGGGCGCGACTCTCAAAAATTAAACAGTAGCAATGACATGCGGACCCACATGACAGAGATACATAGAAGTCAGATCGCGTGGAGAAAGATCGGGCAGCTGAACGACCAACACGTGTTAGATCCGGCGGTCCAAAATTCGTGTGCCACCAGACTGTAAAACACACGGGTGTAGTATAGCAATTCTGTTTTTTTGGGGGGGGGGGGGGGGGCTTAGGAAGTTCCTTTAAGTTCATTGTTTGCAAACTCATTACTTCCTCTGGTTGCTACAAATCCACTAGGACACCAATTTAGTCTCCAGTATGACTCTTTCACTAGCAAAATTGATAAAAGTATATCGTCTTATTCAAAGAGTAATATATACAAAATTATTTTGAATAATAAAATATTAATCTATGTTATTAACTTATACTATATTTTTTTGTAGCATTCATTATTTTGAAAAAAAAACTTACAAGATTTTTTATGGACCTACTAGAGTGCACACGCGGCATGCTCGGGCGTGATTGGTTGGGAGAAGGGACCCCAACCTGGCCCTCCGGAATTTTTTTATTAATAACCCAATTAAATAAAAAATTTCATAAATAACACTGTCTATTTTTTTTGCAAAACTAACCCTTTTGCCGCGCCGTCCCCAATGGCGCGGCAAAAGCGTTAGCCGCGCCATGCATGGCGGCGCGGCAAAATCGCCACCGTGGCACCGGCCAGCCACGCAGGCCCTGGTGGGCCCCTCTCGTCAGTTTGCCGCGCCAGGCAGGCTGGCGCGGCTAGTGCGTTTGCCGCGCCAGGCGGGGGCGCGGGCAACGGCTTTGCCGCGCCAGGCGGGCTGGCGCGGGCAACGGCTTTGCCGCGCCAGGCGGGGTGGCGCGGCAAAGCCGATCTAGATCTGCCGCCGCGCCGAGCAGCAGGCTCCTCCTCATTCCTCTCTTCTCCTTCCAAACCAATTCAATCCAATCCATTCCATTTCATTCATTCCTCCTCTCTTCATCTCCCCCTCAATCAAACTTGTCTACAAGAGGTATTTTGATCCATATTATTGTTCTTTATCCATATTTGCAATGTAGGATTGAACCATATTTTTGTAAGTTAGGGTTTGTAGACAATATTTATTTTGAAAATGTCGTGACGTTAGTTGTTAATTAATGATGGATTTGTTCATGTATTAGACTTTTTTATCTATTTTGCTAATATTTTGTTCATTTTGTGTACATTTTTTTGTGTAATATTTGTTACGTCATTATGTAGATTTATAATTAATCATGAATGTATGTGTAGCATTGACATATTTTTATTGTTAGGATGTCGCGGCATGGCAAAGCTAGTAAGGCAACGTAAGATCGGTACATTGTTGATTTATTTGTCTGTTTTAATGAAGTAATTTTGTGTTATGTTCATTTGTTATTGCGTTGATGATTGTAGGCAGCCTCTCACGGGCAATGCCTATGCCCGTTTGCCATTGCCTAGCGGTGTTCCGGTGCCCATGTGCTACTGCGGCGATGATTGTAAGGTCGCAATATCTGATGAGGAGCACACATACGGTCAGAGGTATTGGATGTGTGAGAATTATGCCTTTGACCCTACACCTAAACAGATCCGTATTGGACTGATGGTGAGAAGCTGATGGCTTGTTCTATACATGAATGACAAATCATTTATATTTTATTACCTAATTGACTTAGTCGTATTTTGCAGGAGCCTCCACCACTATGTGACTTCGAGCAGTGGATCGACACTGAGATGAAGCCGGGGAGACAAGGAGCACGTAGAGAGGATGAAAAAGTGGGCTGCGGAGGACAAGGAGCGTTTGGAGAAGAGACGCAAAGAAGAGGCAGCACAAAAGCAACATGAGGAAGAGACAAGACTGAGGATGCAGCTAAGCGTAGGGGGGAGAGGGAGAGAGGCTTGAGCGTGTGCGTCGTGCCAAGGCTGCCATGGAGCAGGATCCAGATGCTGTGAGGAAGGGAAAGTGGCCTCATCGCACTCAGTAGTGTGGTAGGTTAAGTAGTCATTATTGAGTAATGAACATTGTTGTCATTTGGTGGACTTGTTAGTGTATTGTACTGTTGGTTTGTACTTCGGTGTGTACCGTTTATTTCGGATCCTCGATTATGTAGTCTTGAACTGCACTTTGTTTGACTTTTTTATATATTGTTGGATTGTTTGTGGTAGTTCATGTGTTATCGATTTATTCTGAGATAAAGTACGAGAAATAGAATAGAGCAAACAAGTACACGAACAACAAACTAGTACATGGCATGTGAGGACCTCTTACCATAACTTAGTTAAAAGGTCCTAAACTAATCCTAACATGCCTTAGGTAATTGATAGGCACAACACAACACACACATAGTGGTCTAAGTAGTCTAGAAGCCGTCCCACATAGCAAACTGAGTAGACCCTTCTCCGTAATAGCCTCCCATTGCGGGTGGTGGTGGTGGTGGCGGTGGTGGCGGCGGTGGTGGAGGCCCCTTGTCTGTGATGCGGGCAGTTGCAATATGGATCAAGGCATATTGCTTCATCTGAACCGTCTGCTTCGCTGTCGTCGTCATCATAGTCCTTGAGCATGCTTTTAACTTCTCTTTCAAGATCGTCGATACGACGCTGCAGATAATAGATGTATTCCTGATGCGGCCATATTGGAGGAGGATCTACCCATTTGGTGAAGCCGCAGTTTTCTTCGGAAATAGAAGACTGACATTCACAAAATGACTAAGTATTAGCAAACATGAGAGGCATAGCAACAATAATTAAATAAAGTTACCCATGCTCGCGGGCATTTGAAGAAACGTCGTCCTGCCTCCAAGTCGTCGTGGAGCATCTGCACCAAACAGTCCTCACCATGGCGGTATTTTGGCCAGTCCTCTAAGCGGTTATCGTATCCCCTAAGAGGACGGTCCCGGCTAAAATCATTTTTGCTCTCAACGGGAAACTCATATAGTGCCTCTAAGAAGGAATCAGGACCGAGAGAGCCCTCCCACACAATGGGAGGTCCCTTCCTCCCACCCTTTCATCTCCCGCCTTTGGACGAACCTCCAGACATCTCTACTACGAACCTCGCAAGCTCTGCTGAAGTTGTTGAATATGCAAGGGCTGAAGGGTTTATATAGGCGGAGCCCTGGTTTTGAACTTGTGAATTATCTCAGCTGCATTGTGAGTGTGTAGTTATTGCAACTGAAAAGGCTATTCGCTGAAAAATCTAATCACTGAAAAGCCTATGTACTGAAAAGGCTATGTACTGAAAAGCCTATATACTGAAAAGTCTATACACTGAAAAGCCTATCGGAATCAAAACTGCAGAGCACTTATGACGACAGGACACGACGCTGAAAAGGCAATGAGACGCCAGCTTTTGCCGCGCCAACCCTAGGGGCGCGGCTGACGCTTTGCCGCGCCAGGCGGCATGGCGCGGCAAAAGCGTCAGCCGCGCCCCCAGGGTTGGCGCGGCAACACAAACAATATTGTTTGATCGAATGTGTTATCTCTGTTTGATCGAATGTGTTTTTTCTGTTTTCCTGTTTTTCTGCAAAAGCAATAACAAGGAACCAAACATTGACACAATTTGAATAAATGAAAACGTAATAGCGGTCATAAAAAAAACAAAGTGGCTCAAGCTCCACGAAGTACATAATAGGGTTCTCAAACAAGTTATCTAACAAATACATCACCTATCCATATAGTCTAACACTAAGCCTAGCTAGGTGTGTACGGCTGACGAGGCCGCCTCCGACGCTTCGGCTGCGACACGTCCATGTTCGGCGTGAACGTGACGTCCGTGCGGTCTCGGGCGCATGGCTGCCGGCGTGGTGACCCTTGCGTCTGACTAGGTCCCAGGGGTCCCAACTGACCTGTTTGTAATGAACAAACATAGTTAGTCATGTTCCTTTTTCAATATAAAAAATTGAACTCATTCCGGAATTACCTGGTGTTGTGTCAGGACGTCCAACAAGTCCGTGTACAGGTGGTAGCGGCGCTGGGGGTTGCCTCTAACTGCCTCTGCCGTGGACCAGACAAACAGAGCAGTGGGTCGGGTGTCCGGGTGCCTCCACACCTGCATTCCAATTTGAATCAGTTAAATGACTGTAAATTTGTAAAAGCACACGCACGCAAGAGGTATGTACTTACCGCCTTCTCTCGTACACGGGGACGACCCACAGGCAGCCGCTGCCAGGCCCAAACCTGGAGCAGGGGCAGACACCCTCCCAAGCTAGACGAGGCCTGCATCCGCCGGCACCCCCGCACAGCTGTCTGTACAGCCATGCTAGAACTGCGCTCCCCCAGCTGTAGCCGGCGATGTTCTCCACGGCTGTGCGAGGAAGGGGACGAACATCCAGCTGATCGTGTTCCCCGATGAGTCAGGAAACAGGAACGCCCCAATAAAGTGCCACAGCCACACTCTGGCATACCTCTCGACTACCTGTGGGTCAGCGTTGGGGGGGCAATATGAAAAGTGCTCGGTGATCCACGATGAAGGCACCCCAGTAGTCTTCCTGTTTGTTTTAAAAAAAGTAAAAGTTAGAAAATGATAGTAGCAATCGTATGCAACTAAATTAGAAAAAAAAATTAGCTTACTTGTTCCTCTTAGCGTCTGCGTCGTCGGGGGGCCTACGGCCACAGAACTGGTGGACGGTGTCCATCCACGTGTCGGTGTCAAGAATCCCGTCACGGGGAGGCCGCCCAGGCGTAGACCAAAAATCTTGGCCACGTCCTTGTAACGTCACGGTCATCTCCCCACAGGCTAGGTGGAAGGTGTGCGTCTCGGGACGCCCTGTCCGCCAGCGCGGTGAGGAGCGCGGGGTCGAGCTGCAACACCACGTCGTTGGCAACGCAGGCTAGCACCAAGAAGCCCGCGCGTCGTAGGAAGGGTGCGTAGCGCTCGTCCCACCGGTGCCATAGGGTGGGTGCGCGGCCTCAGCAACGACAACCTCTCCGGAGGGGCGTAGTCGGTGAGCCTGTGCGCCGGTGGTCGCCGTCGTAGAACGGCTCAAGGAGAGGGTACACGGAGGGTTCGCCATCCTGTTTAAAACAAAACATGGTAACAGGTTAGTACAACGTCAAAAATAATAAAGCATTAAAACAAATGAAAGACATATGTACAATAATAGCAAAAGCATTCAAATAATTAATATAAGTGAAGATAAAAATAATAAAGCATTAAAACAAATGAAGACATATGTACACCCGTGGTGTTTGTCTATGATGGAAGGCTGCATTATGCTCTGGCATGTGGCAAACAGAGCATAGGTTCGTGCTCGGTGTCTGGTCGAAGTCCCCCTGCCATACCTATCCATATTGTCCATGTCACCCTTTAGTCTCTTCTTCCTCCTCCTACCCTTACCTAACTTCAGCAGCTCAGGATCAGGCATGAAGTCTCTACCCAAGTATGGAGGCCATTGAGTGGGATCAAGGTAAGGCTCGAAGCTGCTCTGCCATATTGCAACGGTGTTGCTCCGGCGATAGTAGTCGGACATATATGGTAGGTCCTTGTAGTTATATCCGCGCGCTCTACAGGACGCAATCATGTGAGAGCAAGGGGCATGCATTATCTGCGGCACGTTACAACTGCATTCCACTCTTTCAAGATCGATCCGATAGTTGCGACCACCATAACGTTCCCCGCCCATGGTAGTTCCACCCTTTGCTCGAACATTATAGATTTGTCTGGTTGGTCCATAAGCCTCACAAGTTAGCTGCGTTGCCCAGATCTCATTTTCCTGAATGTGCTCCTTCCCGCCTTTCCAAATTCACCATCGTTTGTAGGTTGTCTTGAGCAATGGACCACCTTTTCACGAAGTACTCGTTGGTCGTGTTGGTGAAACGGTACTCAACGATTCCAGAAACGGGCAAGGCTCTAACACCGGTGAATACCTTGTTGAAAGACTCCGATGAGTTGTGTGGTCATTATGCCGAACCGGAAACCGCCCTCATCGTAAGCAAGCGCCCACTTCTCCTTGTGTTCCATCTATCTCTCGATCCAGGCCCTGGCAGCACTGTTTAACATTTTGTCCAACTCTTCCATTGTTTCTTTGAATTTGTGCTCAGTTTTAACACAACATAGCTCTTTCACCTTGGCACAAAACCTCCTTTTTCTCTGCCGACGCCAGAAATGGTGGCAAAGTGACGCATGCACCATCTGTGCACTAGAGGAGGACAACCCTCTATCTCCTCCTCTGCGGCACGAAGCAACCCAACATGACAGTCCGAAATCAAACATATTGTCCGAGAAGGCCTAACACTTGTATCCGTAGCAGGGCCATGAACCAAGACCAAGACTCAACGTTCTCCCCCTCAGCCAAGGCGAAAGCAGTTGGAACTATCTGGTCCTCGGGATCAACAGCCGCCGCCATCATCAACACACCCTTGTACGCTCCGGTCAAGAAAGTACCGTCCACAAGTATGACTGGACGACAGTACTGATACGCATGCTCTGTTTGTGCAAAAGACCAAAATACACGCTGAAGCACATGTGTAACCTTGCTGGTGTTGCGGTCTATATACTGCCCATTGGTGTGTGGAAACCATTTAAGGCCAGGGTTATAGTATGCCATTGCACACAAAATCTGAGGAATCCTGTTGTACGCTTCATCCCAACCACCCCAATGAATTGCAAGGGCGATCTGCTTCGCACGCCACGCCTTTCCATAAGTCACCTTATAGCCTGTGAATCCAAATATGGAGATAAGCAATGTGAAATAGATACGTCGGCGTCATCATCAACAAATGCCAAAATGCGCCGTGCAAGGTATCTTGCCGTCAATTGAGGATGTTTTTCTTGTCCCTTATTTGTAAAACAGGTATGCGGGTTGTACTACTTTACTGATCCTCCACTTGTCATCAGTTCTCTTGCGAGCATTCAGCCTCCACGGACAACCAAGACTCAAACACTTGACGTGGTACCTCAAACTAATATCAGAATGGCTGACCGTGTACGGTCGATGATGATGCACAGCATAGTTCTCAAGGAAAAGCTTCAGCTCAGTCATAGTTTGAAAATCATACCCTTCTGAAGAATCCAATCTGTATGGTTATGCAGTGTTTGCTTGCACAGATTCAATCCAGTATCACAAACTGCCTGGTCCACCATACTGACATCCCTATAACTTGGAGTGCCTCTAAACTGCATGTTAACCGACCTCAATTGCTGCAGCTCTGTCTCAGTCAAAGGATCGGGCGCAACATAATACCTCGCTTCGCTCAAACGCCGCCACGCATCAAAATGTGTATGATCCTCTGGTATATCAGTGACTAGTCTCCCTGGAGGATGCATATTCTGAGGAACCGGTTGTGGCATAGCACGAACCGGTTGTGGAATACCACGAACGGGTCAGGCATAGCACAAATATAAGTCCTCTTCTTCGTCATAATCTGAATCATCATCAGAATCATAGTTTTCATCAAACAATTGTGCCTCCTGGTCCTCCTTCTCCTGCCGCTCTAGGTCGACCACATCAAAATCATTGTTTATTTGACCGACGTCAGCGTGGACATTTTCAGATGGATACACCATCTCCTGCGTGGGGTGACCATCAACGTCCATAGTCATCGGAGCTGCATCGTCATCATCCCTACCTCCTGTGCTTCACCTTCGTTGCCATCATTGGACGCCTCTGCCTGCTTCCTCCAACCATCCTCTACCACGATCTCAGCCATGGTCGAATTGGATGCCATAACGATCGTCTGGTATTTTGCCCAGTCAGCCTGGTTGCGCAAGGGCATCAACGCATAGTTCGCCCTAATCTTGCCACTGTCAAATCTCCCTTTCAACGAGAAATCACCATCGAACTTCTCCTTCAGACGCAACATAAGCTCCGTAAAAGGAGGACGCTCATCAAATACTTCGAGTTCTTGTTCCATGTTATCATCAAACAACTCATCTCGTTTACTAACTGTGCCTCCATAAAACAATCTGAATACAGTTTCCATCTACAAAGTCAATAGTGGAACTAAGGTCAAGTGATTGTCTTCTCAAAAGTAAAGATGGTGGTGTAACTACTTACTAAGTTGGCTTCACTAACCTAACTAACATATTAACCTAACCTAACCTAACCTAACCCAACCTAACTAAGTAACTAACTAAATATCCTAACTAACTACTAACTAACAAACTAACTAACCTAAACTAAGCTAACCCAACCTAACCCAACGAAATATCTAACTAACTTACTTACTTAGTAACTAACTAAACTAACCTAACTAAACTAACCTAACTAACTAACTACTAACTAAAAACCAACCAACCAAAACTAAACTAACCAAAACTAACCTAGTCAATAGTTTAACTAACTAACTTACTAACTAACTAACTAAACTAACCTAAACTAATAAACCTAAACTACAAATGAAAACAAAAAGGAAAAAAGTTTACCTTCCGGTCGTGGAAGGTGGTGGAGAGGGTGGTGAAGGGTGGCGCCGGTCCGGTGGCGGCCGGCCGACCACCGTCTGGCCTAGCCGAGCCCCTCTGCGGGCGGGGCGGTCCGGGGCGGCCCTGCCTCGTCGGGGCGGGGGCGGGGCGGGGCGGGGGACAGGGCCGGAGGAGGGCGAGGCGAGGGGAAGCGGGCGGCGGCGGCGGGCGGCAGCAGCGCGGTGGCGGTGCGGGCGAGGAGACAGAGGAGGAGGAAGGCGGGCGCGGCGGCCAGATCTAGATCGGCTTTGCCGCGCCACCCCGCCTGGCGCGGCAAAGCCGTTGACCGCGCCAGCCCGCCTGGCGCGGCAAACGCACTGGCCGCGCCAGCCCGCCTGGCGCGGCAAACTGACGAGAGGGGCCCACCAGGGCCTGCGTGGCCGGCCGGTGCCACGGTGGCGATTTTGCCGCGCCGCCATGCATGGCGCGGCTAACGCTTTTGCCGCGCCATTGGGGACGGCGCGGCAAAAGGGTTAGTTTTGCAAAAAAAAAAAATAGATAGTGTTATTTGTGAAATTTTTTATTTAATTGGGTTATTAATAAAAAAAATTCGCCCTCCGCATGCAGGCAATGCATGTTTGGTTGACTGAAGAGAGCAGCGGGCCTGGGCGACGACATGCAAAACGGTCGCGTGAGCCTGGCTGTGCGGAAACGAATTTCGATTTGGTTTCTCCTGGGCCTGGCTGGCGCGGTGCAAAGCATGCGTGTGTATGGTATGAAGCGAGAGAGCGGCGATACGAGATAAGCTAGAACCAAACAACTTCACGCATGAGCCTGGCTACGGTGAAACAATCGACCAAACATACTCGACTTGCATGTGCTCAGCCTGGTGCGGGTGAGACTGGTCGGCGGGTGCGAGCCAGGCTGAGCCTATCGCCGAACCAATCACGCCTTGCCTCCTCATCATGAATGGGGTACGAGGATATACATCTAATATAAACATTCACAGGTAGCATCACTGTGGGAGTTTAAGCCAACATGGGAGTTTCGTACACATTAAATACACTGGTATATCACTGTATTAATTAAGAGAGAGGGAGTTTTCATGAAAATAGAGATAATTTTATGAGGGATAAAAAACTATTCTATACTATTTCCAAAATCTGGACGTGTTGAAAACTAAGCAATAAAACCCCGACTGAGACAGACCTTAGTACAAGGGAAAAGGCCATCTAAATCATTGAGCATCAATGTGGGAGTTTTGGAGCCAGTTGTACAAAAGCACCTTGGTTATAACTTCTAGTTCACAAACCTATAGCAAAAGCAGGCAGGGATTATTAGCAGTGGCAGATACGGGAATCGACTAAGAGGGGGGCTGAACTATAATGCACATACAAAAAAAAAATTATGTCCGCCTTAATATCTATCAAGTTCAATTAACAAAAACTCAAACTATGAATATCTAGCAGGTCAATTAAATCTCCAATAATTTAGTTTTACAGCCACAAATTACAACAATGATATATAACTGTAGAAAATTAAATTCATCGAAGTAATTTAGTTTTGAGAGCCTGAGGGTCCAGTCAGGGTGATAGGCTACTACGATATGAATATTGCAGATTGTATTGATCAAAGAATAGAAGTATCAAATAAAATATGATGAAATGAAAATAAAAAACTACAACGTCAAACTTATAGAACTAATACTAACCATCTCCTTGTGAAATGGATAGGGTCAGAGACCTGAGTCTTTGATCTTCTAGGCAGCTATTAGAGCCGACCTAGGCAAGCAGCTAGCGTCTGATAGCCAGGCAGAGCAGCGCAGACGCCAGAGGGGGCGAGCCAGCGAGGGGCAAAGGGTGGAGGCGGCTAGGCGGGAGCGGTGGCCCCGAACACCGGATGTTGAGCAATGGAGGTCGTGGGGGATCAATGCGGCCGCGACTGATGCGTGCTCCCGAGCGGGAAGAAAAGAAAAATTTATGCGCGGCTAGGGCTGATGCTAGGATGAACTGTAATTTTTTTTGGTTCGAACAAAATAGTCGCTCCTTTAGAATTAGACCCATGAGGGGGCTGCAGCCTCACCAGCCCTCCTCGTGGATCCATCCCTGGGGATTAGGGCCGACATACACTACCCATTGAATTACAAACCAAGAGCAAATATTCTTATCATCTGCACCGAAATCATTGGTTTTGCATTATTTATGGTCCATACATTCACGTCTTTACAACAATGCACTACTACACAACTGGCCTTTAGCCCGCAATCCAGGACTACTTTTAGTCCCGGGTGCTCCCAACCGGGGCTAAAGGCTCTCACGAGAAAAAATAAATGTGCAACTGTGAGATTCAAACTCAGCACCTCTCGCCTCGCGCACAACTCACATACCAACTTCGCTACACAACCCACGTGATATAGTTCTGGACGTTTTCCTTTTAAATCCACTCATGAAAGACCTTTAGTCTCGGTTGATAACACCGTCACCTTTTAGTCCCGGTTGGTAATACCAACCGAGACTAAAGGTTGGAGGACCTTTAGTCCGGGTTGGTAATAACAACCAGGACTAAAGGTTGACCTTTGTAAGGAAAATGGACCTCGGCCCATTTAACTTAGGATTTTGGTGTTTGATGAACAACACAACCATATTGGACTAATATATTGGCAAGTGTTTGTTTTGTAGTCCAATAGGGTGCAAAAGGTGACTTGGACTAAGGCAACGTGGTGATCCGATGATCAACACCTCAAGCAAGATATTTGAAGCTCAGTAAAAGACTGTCAAGATCAAGCAAAGTCTAAGGCACAAGAATGGAACCAAGACGGCGCAAGAAATTGCGAAGAAACAAAGAAAAAGGGACATCGGACGCTGGCTCAGCAAGCGTCGGACGTACCGATGGCAAACCCTAGCTCGGGTTGGCGCCAGCAGAAGCATCGGACGCGTCGATGGTGCCACATCGGACGCGACGGTAACACTGTGCATCGTGCACAGTCTTACATCTGACGCTACAGTGATGCATCGGATGCTAGCTACAGTCCCAGAGTCCGATGCCTATACAGAGAGGTCTAGAGAGGCTCTAAAGACATCGGACGCGTCAGATGGTCACGCATCAGACGCTCATCAGAGTCCGATGTGACTCAGTGCCAGGTCGGTAGAACTAGCTGTTATGTGACATCGGACGCGCGTCCGATGCTCCCGTCAGGAGCGTCCGATGCTACGCACGAAAGTCCATCTTTGGTGCCCAACGGCTCTATTTGCTTGGGGCTCTATATATACCCCCATGGCCGGCCAAAACAATAAGGTTGGAGCTCAAGGAATTGTACCAAGTGTATAGACACATATTTAGTTCCTCTAGCCACCAAAGTGCTTAAGTGATATTCTAGGTGATTAGTGTAGGTGCTTTGCAAAGTGCTTAGGCCAGTTAGACCACCGCTTTGCGCTTGCTCTAGGTGTTAGGCCTAGTGTTTAGTGAGGTTTGAACACCTCTTACCTACCGGTGCTTGTGCGCACCGTTGTTGTACTCGGAGGGGCTTGTAGTCTTGCGAGACCACACCAACTGCATTTGTGGTGTGGCCGCCATCGTGTATCGAAGGGAAAAAGGCCTGCGATGGTTCGGCCGGAAACTTGATAGTGAAGACGGCAGGGAGCATCCGGGAGAGGCCGTGCCTTGCAAGGCTTAACCGGAGACCCACTTGCGCGTGGGGAAGGCCCGGGGCTATCCACGGAGTTACCTGACCGGGAGCTTGGCCCTTGCGAGGGATTCATTGCGAGGGGCTCCAACGAGGACTAGGGGGAAGCTTGCGCGCTTCTCGGTACCTTAGTAAAAATACCAGAGTCATCGACGGGAGTTTGCATCTCTACCACACTCTTTAGCTTCCACATTTACTTGCTACCTTTGTCGTGTGCTTTACCTTTCCAAGCTTAGTTGATAGGTTTGGATCATAGGTTGCAAAACTTTTGCGTTAGGTAGAGATAGCAACACACCTAGCAAAACCTTAGTTGCACATTGGATAGTTACTTTCTTGCATAGGTTTTGACTAGGTGGAAATTAGAGGTCATAGTTTAGAGTAAAAGTTTTAAGTTGCCTAATTCAACCCCCCCCTCTTAGGCGTCACGGTCCTTTCAATTGGTATCAGAGCAGGTTGGCTCCTTTGTGGACTCTTGGCTTCACCGCCTTCAAGCTGACGCCCCTAAGAGTGGTTGGGATGGATACCTCTAGACCTCCGCACTTTGACGACACTAACTTCCCCTACTATAGTGCTAGGATGGCTTGCTTTTTAAAGTCGTTGATCTAGGTGTTTGGAGAGTCACCCGTGATGGGATGAGACCCCCGAAAAATCCCATCAATTTAACCGCGGGTGATGAAAAAGAAATTCATCTAAATGCTAGAGCTAAAAATTGCTTGTTTGAATCTCTTAGCATGGATGTCTTTGACCAAGTTTTTACTTTACAAATATCTCATGAAATTTGGTTAAAGCTACATGAGCTCCATGATGGTACAAGTAATGTACGTGAGCAAAAACATCACCTAACTAAAACAAGTTATGATTCCTTTAAAATGAATGATAATGAGCTTGTTTGTGATATGTATTCTCGTTTGAATCTAATTATCAATGAGCTCAATTCTATAGGAATCACAAAGCTAGGTGATGCGGATATTGTGAGGAAGATCATCTCCGTGCTTCCAAAGAACAAATATGCAACCATCATCACCATCCTCCACAACATGGAGGACTTGAGCACCATGACCCCCGCCATTGTCATTGGCAAATTGGTGGCTTTTGAGATGTCACGCAAGATGGGTCAAGAAGAAGCTGCTTCATCAAGCAAAGGCATCGCTCTCACATGTGATGAGCACAAAAAGACAAAGGGCAAAAAGCAAGTTGAGACAAGCTCAAGCTCCTCAAGTGAAGAAGAAGAAGAGGATGATGAAGATGAAGAATCAAGTGATGATGATCAAGCCTCCACCTCATCCAACTCCTCCTTAAATGAAGAAGAAACAATTAAGCTTATGAAAGGAGTGAAGATGATGATCCGCAAGCCCAATGTCAAGGGTGTGCCCATCACAATTGAAGATTGCCTCTTCACCAATCAAAGAAGAGAGCAAAGAAAAAAAAGGATGTTATAGATGTGGCAAGAGAGGGCACTTTGTGGAAGATTGTCCAAAACAAAAGCCCTCACCACCATCAAGACATGGGATGATTCAAGTGATGATGAAGCCCAACACAAGAGGTGCGTTCACAAGCACTCATCATCAAGCTCCTCACGTGTGTGCCTTATGGCACAAGGTAACACAAGCTCTATCTCTAGTGATAGTGATAGTGATAGTGATGATGAGCTACCTTCTTATAATGAACTTGTGCAAGATAATCTCAAATATGCTAAAACTTGTACTAGCCAACAAAAGAAAATCAATGCTTTAAAAGAAAATTAGATAGCTCTCAACAAGCGTACAATGCTATGCTTGAACAATATGAAACTTTTTCAAATTTGAATGATGAGCTATCTAACAAAATTGAGAAACTTGAGGCCAGTGTAAGCACATGTGATAGCACAAGTAATGATGAGAAACTTGTTAAGAAAAATGAAAAATTAAAAGCAAAGTTAGCTAGCATACAAAATGCTTACAAAGTTTGCTTGCTAAAATGGGAATCATGTGCAAACATTGTGATGAGCTAACTAACAAAGTTGCTAATCTTGAAACCATCGTAGCAAACCCCACCAAGGCATCTACAATTAAGAAATCAATCTTTGATATGCCTAAAAGGGATGTCTCTACTTCTTGCATTGATTTACTTGATCTAGACTCATCCATGTGCAAACATGTTTCTGTTGGGAATGTGATTGTAGAAACATGTACACAAGAAGTTGGAATGGAGAATGAGCTATTAAAGCAAGAAGTAGCTCGCCTCACCATGGACTTGACTCGAGCAAAAGGCAAAACAAAGCAAACCCGAACTCATCAAGATAACACTGTCAAGGGAGTGAAGAAGCTTGATGAGGAGCAAACCATGGTTTGTTATGTGTGCCACAAGGAAGGCCACAAGTCCTATGATTGGAAGGTGAAGCATGGGGGAGAGAAAAAGAAGAAAGAGAAAAACAAAAAGCAAACAAGCAAGCTCTCCAACACCTACACCAACAAGGTGAACAAGAAGGCCTCCACACCTTATCTTTTGAAGAAAAAGAAGAATGGAAAGGTGGTGGTCGTCAAAGCAAACAAGCAAGCCAACAATGGGGCCAAACGTATTTGGGTGCCTAAGGACATTATCTCAACTATGAAGAGCACCAAAAAGGTTTGGGTCCCAAAAGGGAAGTAAGTAGTCAAGTGGACTACGGGGAATTTGGAGACTTGGCAAAGTTTTGGATGCATATCATGGGGTGCATCACATTGGATCATGTCATTGCCAAGTATGTTAGTGGCTACTATGTACCCCAATTCCCCTACCCATGTGAGGTAACTAGATCTAAATTCTTGCAATTTCTTTTAGCATCTAGTTCCTTTTATTGCCTATGTTTGCATTTACATATTTAAATCTTCTGTCATGCATACACTAGGCTTATCATATGGTAGTTTTTGCTCGATATCATGTCTTATCTTTGGAGCAAACCTACATGGTTTAATTTGTTTAGAAGCACGGCGCATAGCTTCTTTTACTTTGTATTTATCTTATATGTGCCATAGTCCAAATAGTAGATAAACTACCTCGTTACCATCTTCAATTGGTGTCACATTTTTAGTGATGTCATATTGCAAAATGGTAGCTTGACCTTACAAGTCAATGTGCATGTCTCCTACAAGTATTTCAAACTTGTATGCACACTTTTAGGGGAAGTTTGCTCTACAATTTGGAAGCTTTGAGACTAACACTACTTTCAAGTCCTTCATGTGTGTAGTAGTCTCATTGCAAGGAAAATGGAGTCCCCGGAGACAAGCATCGTGTGTGGCAATAATTCATTTGATATCTACATGTGGTATTCCTATCGATATCATTATGTTGATTTTATTTTGATACTCTTATATACTTTCTCCATGTATTATATACATTAAACTCCTTTGTGCATTAATTTGATGGTTATGCATATGCTTTGCCTTACATCATATGTATGCATACACTTAGGGGGAGTTTAGTTTATATAATATGAGAGTCAAGATTTGTGATCAATCCCACTCCACATAAAAAGGATCACAAAATTTTGACCCTCCCTTGTGCTTCTAATGTCTTCCTTGTTGGTGTTTCATTCCAATGGGGGAGAATTTGAAGGACCAAAAGCAAGCCCAAACTAAAACAAACAAAATAACCAAAATAAAAAATCTTTCTATGATTACTTATGCGATGGTCCGAGAAAGGGAGGAGTGGATTATGGATTTAGGGGGAGGCTTAAAACCATAATGCCACAAAGGGACTCTATGTCAAGGACAAGATATGTTATTAAGTTTTGTTTCAATTTGATATCTTTTAAACATCATATGATCTTGTCGTTGCATTGCATCCTAGCAAGTAGATTGCATTTTAAATTTCGTATCTATAATTTGCTTGCTTTGGTCGTGTTGTCATCAATCACCAAAAAGGGGGAGATTGTAAGGAAAATGGACCTCGGCCCATTTAACTTAGGATTTTGGTGTTTGATGAACAACACAACCATATTGGACTAATATATTTGCAAGTGTTTGTTTTGTAGTCCAATAGGGTGCAAAAGGTGACTTGGACTAAGGCGACGTGGTGATCCGATGATCAACACCTCAAGCAAGACATTTGAAGCTCAGTAGAAGACTGTCAAGATCAAGCAAAGTCTAAGACACAAGAATGGAACCAAGACGGTGCAAGAAATCGCGAAGAAACGAAGAAAAAGGGACATCGGACGCTGGCTCAGCAACCGTCGGACGCACCGATGGCAAACCCTAGCTCGGGTTGGCGCCGGCAGAAGCATCGGCTGCGCTGATAGTGCCACAACGGACGCGACAGTAACACTGTGCATCATGCACAGTCTTACATCGGACGCTACAGTGATGCATCGGACACTACAGTCCCAGAGTTCGATGCCTATGCAGAGAGGTTCCAGAGAGGCTCTGAAGACATCAGACGCGTCAGATGGTCACGCATCGGATGCTCGTCAGAGTCCGATGTGACTCAGTGCCGGTCGGTAGAACTAGCCGTTATGTGACATCGAACGCGTGTCCGATGCTCCCGTCAGGAGCGTCCGATGCTACGCAGGAAAGTCCATCTTTGGTGTCCAACGACTCTATTTGTTTGGGGCTCTATATATACCCCCATGGCTAGCCAAAATAATAAGGTCGGAGCTCAAGGAAGTGTACCAAGTGTATAGACACATATTTAGTTGCTCTAGCCACCAAAGTGCTTAAGTGATATACTAGGTGATTAGTGTAGGTGCTTTGCGAAGTGCTTAGGTCAGTTAGACCACCGCTTTGCGCTTGCTCTAGGTGTTAGGCCTAGTGTTTAGTGAGGTTTGAACACCTCTTACCTACCGGTGCTTGCGCGCACCGTTGTTATACTCGGAGGGGCTTGTAGTCTTGTGAGACCACACCAACTGTGTTTGTGGTGTGGCTGCCACCGTGTATCGAAGGGAACAAGGCCCGCGGCGGTTCGGTCGGAAACTTGATAGTGAAGACGGCAGGAAGCATCTGGGAAAGGTTGTGCCTTGCGAGGCTTAATCGGAGACCGACTTGCGCGTGAGGAAGGCCCGGAGCTATCCACGGAGTTACCTGACCGGGAGCTTGGCCCTTGCGAGGGGCTCCAACGAGGACTAGGGAGAAGCTTGCGCGCTTCTCGATACCTCGGTAAAAATACCAGTCGTCGACGGGAGTTTGCATCTCTACCACACTCTTTAGCTTCCGCATTTACTTGCTACCTTTGTTGTGTGCTTTACCTTTCCTAGCTTAGTTGATAGGCTAGTTGATAGGTTTGGATCATAGGTTGCAAAACTCTTTGCGGTAGAGATAGCACACACCTAGTAAAACCTTTAGTTGTACATTGGATAGTTACTTTCTTGCATAGGTTTTGACTAGGTTGAAATTAGAGGTCACAGTTTAGAGTAAAAGTTTTAAGTTGCCTAATTCACCCCCTTCTCTTAGGCGTCACGGTCCTTTCAACCTTTAGTCTCGGTTAAAAGTCTTTAGTCCCGGACGCAATTTTTTGTCGAGACTAAAGCTCAATTGATAGATCGTCCAAAGGCCTGTTCTCTAGTAGTGATGGCTCAAAATTTAGATCATTCACAGAAGCACATTGATTTGTTTCACATAAACATAGCCCATCCACATAAACATACTAGATTCAAATGTAAGTTCACACATAGTTGTGCACCATTTTAGAACAAGTTCCACACGCATTATTACATACACGTAAAAATAGTCGGCATGTAACAAGAATTGGATTTTGAAGGTAGACTCGATTTGTAAATTCTTCCACCTCCATGGTAATGGTAGGAGGAGAAAAGGTACTATTTCTTCCCTAGAAACTGAACATGTGGGAGGTCAAAGATCAGGATGTAAAGCACCATATGGATAAACAATCGTTTGGACCTAATGAAGAACGCCATATGCACTTGGTTACAAAGTTTGGGATTAAGTAAGCCTTTTGAAACTGAGAAACCCAAAGCAAAGCACCGTGGAAATAGAAAAGGACTCCACGCCAAGCCCAAATAGATTTAGAGTAGAATTCTTTTAGACATTTTGGGAACTATTCAAGGAAGGTTACTCTGCAATGTTTAAAGATTTCCAAGGGGCTATCTTGATATTACAAGACTGAACACTATGGGATCATTATTTTGGTACCAAAGGTCAAGTTGGCCAGTAACATAAAGCAACGTTGCCCAATTTGCCTACTAAATGTCAACTACTACAAGGGTCTTTTCACCAAAGTTTTGACCAATAAATAGTCGGAGGCCCAATGCTAAGATGGTGATAGGGAGAAGTTTTTTGTTTTGGGTTTGATGAAATCGCTTTGCCTCTACTGGAGTACACATGCAGGATGCTCTTGATAGTTGCTTAGTCATCAAGAATGTCGTAGAAGAATAATAAACCTAAAGTACCCTAAAATAAACATTATAGGCTTATAGCTAGTATTGTTCCTTTTCTTTAGAAAAGGACTATGAATTTATCTAATGGAGCAGATATAGGAACAGGTCTGAGCCATAATAGTTTTGGGGCTTTTCCGCACCCCGGCCCAAAATTGCCGGTACACACGTGATCCGCACAAGGAAGTCCACCGGCCCACCCAGATTTTGTCATCGTGAGTGACATGCATATGCATGGAAGAATCGAAGCACGCATGTGGTCGGCCCGGACATCAGGTCATCATCAGCCATCAGCCATGTGCGGCGGCGGCGGCGGCGGCCACTGGCCAGATTCGTGATCCGCAGCTGTCCCACAGAGAGCTGGCCCTCCAGGTCATTCCTTCACATCCAGCAGAGCTGTGCAACCAAGAAAATCTGGGTCTCCACTGCCGGTGGCAGATCTATAAAAAAAAATAGAAGGTTTTTTCAACCTTCATACAGCTTTAGCTTTACCTTTTCTTTATCATCTTGTGTATCCGACAAAAAATTATTGAAAGGACTTACAGCATCTCCAATAGTTTTGAAAAATAACTTGCTATCCTTGTTTTATTGGGAAAAAAAGAAAAAACGTTCTCCAACAGATTGGTATATGACTTGCTAAATTTTTCCAAGTTGAAATCGAAGGCCATCTACTTGCTATATTTACCAAGTCAGCTTCACTTGCTATCCAGCGTTTCTATCTTACTTTTACCAAGTTGGAATAATTTTCTATGTTATTTTTACCAAACTATTGGAGATACATGAAAAATTTACTTGTCAAAAGTTTTAGCAAGTTGCTAAATGATAACTTTTCCCAAATCATTTTTTCCAAACAATTAAAGATGCTCAGCGCCTGTAGAAGGGCTAGAGCCTCATCCGCCCTCCATCCACAGGTCACATGTTAGAGCATGGCTAATAATTTGCTGCTTATGCCATGTCACTTAAAGTCAGCGTCAATAGAAACACATATAGTAAGTAGACTGTAAGGTTGGCTGTAAGAAATATTTTAATATCTAATGCTTGTGTGCGTATATTATCAATTGGGATCTATTGTAAACTAGAATTATGTGGCTATTTCATCAAACACACAAACGTAAAATCTACATCAATAACAAATGCCACAAAGAAAATATTAGAGAGATTCTATAAGACTACAATAGATTAACTTCAACTGCCTATTTATTAAAAGAGAAGAAAACACCGGCTCCGTTACTAAAATAAAAAGAAGCATCAGGTCCCTATGATTTAGCAGGCAGTTTATATATGCCTTGCCGGTGTGGCCGGCGCACGGGATCAGACAGGAGGTAAGCGGAGGATGAAGCGCCGGTTTTGCTGCCCGCACTAGGCTGGGTACGGGCGTTTTGTCCTCGTTTCTTGCGTTTCAGCCGGCGAAGAGTTAGAGCAAGTATAACAATCGCGTGCAGGAAGGCTAAATACTGACGTGAAGGAGAGAAGAAAAGAGAGAAGAAAAGTGGACTGTAAGCTTACAGCCCACTTGAACACAAGAACCAATGCAATTTGTGAGAAAGACAAGTGGGGTCATATAGCTATAATAAAGATTTAACCATTGTATGAGTGGGCTGAAAGGTGAGCTGCAAAGAGCCTTACAGCCAGCAGCAGGCTAAATTATTAAACTTGCTCTTAAGCGCCCGTCCTGCCTTCTCTCCTTTTCTCTTTCTGCCACATCAGATTTTCATGACGTGAATGTCTTCTCAGCCAGCTGACTAGGCTCTATAATACTTGCTCTTATCAACCAACTCAACAGCAGTGCGCCCCTATGCGTGCTGCTATCCCATCTTTTCATTGTCCACAACTAGTAGTACTAATTGTGCTAATCGTCGATTGCTGCAAAATACGGGGTATGTGCTAATAATTGTCAATTGCTGAAAAAGGTATATCCTTTGCGAGATATGAAAATGTAATAAAACATGAGGAATTTCGGACAAGGACGCAAATAACAGCAACTGGGCACTTGTTTCTAAGGTTGATCCATTTGGCCAATCCTAAACTTTTCAGAAGATTTTCAGCACAAATCGTTTTAACTCGAGAGCACCAGCACTTTCAGCATCACAAACAGGACACATCCAAAGAGCACACCAGCCACCAGCACAAAATGTTACTCGTATTTAAGATCTCTTACGTGTGTCCGTCCGGAACAAACAAGGTTCACATAGCACCAACGCTTCAGTTTCACAGAACGATATATACACAGTGTTTGCAACACTACCAGACAGAGTAGCACAGCCACAGGTACTCCGTATATGGTTAACAATTAACATCTAGATTTCCTGAAAGCCAGGTATAGAGTGGAACTCCTTTAGCCACTAGCAGTAGTCAGTAGATACAGCTCACATTATCGAAACGAATCCTGGCATATCGCTCCTGGGTCCGGCAATAGTCCGGTAGAGGTACAGCTTATTCACCTTCCTCGAATTGCTGACACCATCATCCGTCGCACCAATACTCGCCCCAGCCTCACTGATGACCTCAACGCTGATGTTTGGCATGGTCGCCGCAAGGGTCTTGCAGGCCCCCAGGGTGATCTTGCAGGATGACATCCAGAGAGAGCGCATCGACTCGTACCTGTGCGCTCCCGCAAGGAGAGCCGCATCACCAAAGGGGCTGTCCCTGATCTCCAGCTTCTTGAGGTTCTTGCAGCCGTTGAGCACATAGACCATGCCGTCGTCAGTATCCCCTGCGAACGCTACTGAGAGCATCTCCAGCTTCTCCGCGTACATGCCGATGTACAGGAACACATTATCCGTGAGGAGGCCCGACATGGCAAAACGCCTCAGGCCTTTGCAGGATTGCACTATTGCCCCAAAGCCTTCGTCCAGTGGCTGCCCTGTTACAGCATCTGCTGACCTGGGCTCCAGAATGCACAGTCTGAAGGATGTTAACAGTGGACAGTACTTTGCTATAGAGATCAGCGCAGCGTTTGTCATTCGATCACAAAAGAAGAGCACACACTGTAACTTCCGACAGAATGATATGGCTACCAACCCTTCCTCCGTCACACTAGTTCTTGCTGCAGCATTTGAATCACTTGGATATACCCTCAACTCCTGAAGATCGGGACAAGAAAAGGACACAACCTTCAAGCCTTCATCACCAATGTGATCTAACACCTGCAGACAAAAGGTCAAGCCTAAGAAACTAAGGCAACAGAGTAAGTGTCCACCAAATGAAACAAGCATACAATCGTCGTTTAACTTCTACCATCCATTTCTTAGGACTTTCAATGGCAATTAGTTTAAAGTCTGAAGTTATATTTGAATTGAAGCTTCTCTGAGAACAAGTATAATCAGCCAGAAATGGAGCTTCTGTGAGAGCAAGTGTAATGCGAATTATAAGCACTAATAACCCAGTGAAATTATTAGTCATCACATATTCACATAGCATTGCCACTCTCATCCAATGCATACTAGATGTGACAGGAAACAAATCCATACAGGTTGTATCATATCAAGTGTAATGCTAACGATATCAATGCAGGGTTACAACTTATGCCCCTAAGGATGTCAATAACAGCTGACATACGGTTGAGAGAGCAACTTTTTCTTGTTCAGAGAAACACAAAACAGTATCAATAAATTGTTGTGACCTTACTAAACATGGCAAGAAAATTTGAAAGGTTTTTATTTATTTCAAAAGTCTCTTACATTTAGCAAACTCTCATCACAATAAAATATAAGAACGTACATTGTTGCATTTACAGGTAGTAAGGTTCCGACACGTCTATATTGGTACAATCTAGAGATAAAGAAACAAGGGTGTGGAGTGTGGTATTATTGCACTATGTAACTGTAAGAACTACCTTTCAGTTTAATAAAAGGTGTTCCAGCATGCAGAGACCTTGCCTGTTGGGCACAACTCATACCTAAGGGCAAGTTTGGTTCCCGAGCCAGCACAGCCCCGAGCAAAGCTTACCTTGCCAGCACTGGCGAGCCAAATTCGCTCGCTTGTACAAGCAAGCAAAAAACTCGCTAGCTCAGGTTCCAAGGAAGTCTTACCCAGCAACCAAATGTCCATGTCTTTCTGATTTCACAGTAAGGCTGTACAGTACTCATCAAAAGAACTAAATGTACCCTAAGTAATTAGCAGCAGAACAATTGTAACCAAATAAACAGGGTACATGCATGAACAAAATATCCAATGCCCATCATTACAGTGTAATCAACCTTGATATAGATGGACCCAGAATCTTTTGTAAGCTCAGAATCTAATAAGCTACAGGAGCCTCCAAGGAACCAAAAAAATCCTAAAATTAGAAATATCTGGGAGAGAATAAGGAATATAAAGAGACATTCTTATTTATCAAGAGAAAAAAGAGAGATGCAAAATGCAAATTCTGTCAGTTCAGATGTTAAAAGACTAAGATTAAGTTTATTAGTTCCAGAACAAGGCAACAACACTCAATAGGCATTACAATCATAGCAAACACAATTGTTTTTTCAACCACAGGCATAAGAGTAATACAGTAAATTCCACTATATTCTCCAATCTACCCAGATATTTGTAAGAAAATTAGGCTCGTTCAATGCAACAAGAGAGGCTAACTTCCTAGCAACACCGCAAGTAAATTACCCATAAGACATGGAGCTTCGTACAATGACGAATAATACTGATAAGCTCGGCACTCTGAATCAATGGAGCATAGCTGAGATTCAAGCATGTAAGGGTCCTGATCTTGCAAATCGAAAAAATTCCTTGAACATACAAGCCCCGAGCATCCCAAAAACCAGATAAACTCTTCAGCGAAGTGCACTTCCTGAGAGCCCTAGATAAACTGACATATCCACCAGGGTGATTGCCTTGTACAAAGGATCCTGTACCTAAATCCTCTAGCATAGGTGTGTGAGAAAGGATTCTGGACAAAACATTAAATGGAACTCTAGGATTCAACCTTAAACTCTTAAGATTTGGACTCCTTGCAACAAGTTCCTCCAATGCAACAGCATTCACCACCCCAGTCAAGCAGGAAAATTCAAGCATTCTAGTGATGTTGAAGGCTTGGGAAAAACAATTAATCCACTGATGGTCTTGATGTTTCACGCAACTCTCTTGTAAGTCTAGTTCCTTAAGAAACCTGAAAGCAAATAGTTACAAAATATGTAAAATGTTGTGAACTAACCAGTAACATCTCTTTAGCAAACTAAAGAGTAAGATGACACTTTGTCAGTTAAAATGAAGTTCTCTTATAAAATTATAAATAAAAAACAGAAGATGCCAAACCTGGAAGCCAATAATGTTATATAACCGCAGCTTGTGTATTTGTTCTAGCTAGGTGTCTCAATCATACCTTTTCATTATGTATTTTACTAGAGAGAAAGAAACTTAATCTTAGCCTTTTAACATGTGGAAGCCTATTGAGTGTTGTTGCATTTTAATGGGGAAAATTCTCTTCAAGTCGTGGGAAAGAATCTGGAAAACTTGGGCGCCAACTAAATGCCGCTTCTTCATATTGCTTGTAGCACACAAGCGCTGCTGGACCTAAAATCATCTTGCACGTAGTGGACTGCCTCATCCTAAAAAGTTTCCACTTTGTGATCAAGCTGATGAAAGCATTGATCATCTCCTAATTGCATGTGTATTCTCAAGGCAATTTTAGTATTACATCTTGAGACAGGTTGGTCTCCACTTTCTAGCTCCACAGCCATCGGACACCTCCTTTGATGATTGGTGGGAAAAGGCAAGTGCAGCAACATCCGGTTTAACACAGAAAGGTTTGAACTCCCTAATAATTCTGGGAGCATGGAGAATTTGGAATCACCACAAAAACTGCGCCTTTGATGGTGCAAATCCTAACATAGCCAAAACCTTTAAGCTGGCCGGCGATGAGCATCGGTGGTCGACAATGGCAGGGGCTCGTGGTCTATCCCACTTGACTGCCCCTACCCAGGCTGTTTAGTTGCTTTGCTATACATGTAGGGTCGATTTTTCTTCTTTTTACCGGTGCGATTGTTTCTTATAAGTTAAGGGTGTGTGGGTGTGTGTTGTACTTTGGGTTCTTTATCCCTCTTTCTTCTTAATATAATGAAGCGCAGCTCTCCTTTGTTTTCAAGGGAAAAAAAAAGAGAAAGAAACAAGGAACAGAATTCATAGTCACTCAAGCACTAGGCAATAGACATGTACAAAGCATACTTAAACTACTGCACCATCTTTCGTCAAAGATTTTTGTTCAAGAGTTTGTGCTCTGCAAAGCATTCAAGATCTTAATGATCGTATTTGGACAGAAACCAAAGAAATCTTAAACAACATTTCAATATTCAAGTATATCATACAGATAAGCTATGGAGAAACTGGAATTGTAGATAACTTCTGTTTCGAAGATTTTGCATTGCATGGATTATTTGCATTGGAAACTCTTTATCTATGAACACACAGTAGATGACTTCTAATAAACAAGAGTTGAGGAAGTATACAGAGATGGAAAAGATATACATGATCTGGTATAAAATGGTGCACAAACAATAAAGTCAGCATCAGCAGCATGAAGATTGCGAACATAATACTTAAATGAACTGTTTGTTAATCAAATGGTCATGCTAGATGAACTAAAACAATGGTCAGTTGGTCACTAGGCACTTTCTCAAACATGATAGTTTTCAGAATTCTCACCTGCAATTGGTGGCAATATTAGCAAGCCCAGCAGTACTGAACCCCTCACAGCAGACAAGGACAAGTGATTTAAAGTTGGTAAAGGATAGAGAAAGCAACTTGAGGCATTCATCAGTCACAGCCATACGCTTCAGCCGGAGCTCCTCAAGACCTGGGCATGCACGGGCGCACGCATCCACCCATGGCTCTGCAGCAGCACCCCAACCCGCCGGGACAAGGTTGAAGTCAGCAAAGTGCGGTTTGCCCTTCACGCTCAGTGAACGCATGTTGGGAAACCGGACATGTACACGCTCTGGGCACACCGCGTAGCAGTTGCTTACAAGCACCGAACGGCGGCCATGGCGCTCAATGTGGTACCATGCCCGGCACACCAAGGAAGCCGCGTTGCGGTCCTGGTGCGAGGTTACATAGCCAAGGATGTTCTCGACTACTTCCTCAGGGAAGTATGCCATTGTGATGCCCTCTGGAATCCTAATAAACCTCCATTACTCGTGCAGCTCCCCAAATGGCTGCCTGCTCACAAACAAAGAAACAACATGGACAAAAATTTATATCAGATATTGGCCTTAACTAATTAATATTTGCAGGAATGAGCATGAATTTGCGAGCCAGTTTGCACAAAGCAGCACTTGGTTGTAAAGAGCTACTGATCGACAAGGGTTAACACAGAATACGGATCAGACAGCAATAATGGTTTGTGTAAAACAAAGCAGTTAAATTAGCACCAGTTCACAAACTCCACAACTTCCGACTGACAGAAATCCTATGTTCTGGAAAAAAAAAAATGTAAACTGGACTTGAAAGAAGAGGGCAAATCGGGTTTCCTTTTCCGTTTCGGATGTTTCTTGATCAACCCGAGGACAACCCCAGCCAAAGAATATCTCCTATGAAAGATGGATTCCCCAAAACTACAAGATCAATCAGAATATCCATCCATTTCATGGCTCAGAATCGGAGCCCTAACAAAGACGCCAAAAAAGGAAGGCAAATTACACGAAATTGGAAAATCGTGAGCCACAACAATGAAGAATTTGTTCGCCGAATCAAACAAAGATTGCAGCTTTCGCCTCCGATCAACCCCAAGACTAAATCCTCAAATTCCCCCCGCGCCCGAGAAAAGGTAACTCACCACAAAAATCCCCAATAAACCTGAGGAACCAGGAAGCGCAACGATACGCGATCGATCGGATCGAAGAAGGGGGCGAGGGAAATGGAATCTGCAGGGAGAATACCTGCAAATTTCTCGCGGTCGCCTGGAACCGCCGCCTCCTACGCCATGCCAGTCGACTTCTTCCTCCTCGTACGGGTCGTCGCAGACGTCTCTCTGTCCTTGTTTTTTATCTACTACTCTTGCCTATTACTTCATCAGTGGTAGAGTGGGATAATATGTATATTTATCATAGTATTAATAGATTATATTTAAGGTAAAATATATTTTTATAAGAAATTTATTGGTGATATAAAATATCGATACCGTTTTTTATATAATTTGTAGACAAATTTTAAGAAGTTCAACAGTTACCTTGTTTAGGACGAAGTATTGAACGATCGAGGGAGTGTTAATTTTCGTGTGAGGTGTGAGTTATAGTATCTAGATAATCTAGATAAAAACTATAAGTTGTTTGTTTACAACAAGTATAACACATTAGATCAAGACCAGCACATAGAAGAAGCATAAATATATTTAAATCTACAACGATGGGAGAATTGGCGGTCTCCTGGCCTATGTTCTACACCCCTTGGTGCTTTGTTGGCAGCCAGCTATCTAAAACTTCTAACGAACGCAGAATATTAGATAATACGGTTCTATAAAAAAATGACATTCTCATTTTCCAAGAAATTAGATATTTATAACTTTCATCAAATACATACAAGAGACAACTATTATTGACATAATATTAACATTTCAATATAATTACATAAGAAACTTATTTAGAGATATGAATATTGTTCTACAAACTAATTCAAATTTTATAAAATTATAGAGTATATCCTTTTGATATAGATAAAATAGTATATATGATAACATATCTACCAACCAAGTGAACTATTATCGGATATAAGTTCAAATAAACTATAAGTTCTTATAAATATTAAATTAGTACCTTTTGTCTAATATATTGCATTTATTATATTTCATTCTTTTCTTTTTTGTATCTCCTTTGATTACATATTGGAGCCGTCCTGACCCTTATCGTTTGAGAGCTGATCATACTGAGTGTACTATGTCTCTGCAGTTGGAACGGACTAGAGAAGTTGCCAAACTTTTCAAACCTTTTTTTAACCAAAATGACGAGAATATGTGCATAACTTAAATCAGTGCAGCGAAGCGCGCTTATCTGTCTAGTATTACTTCCTCGTCCTAAAAAGAGAGTATTAATATAAATCATATCAGTCAAATAAACTTAAATTTGACTAAATTTATAGTAATTATAATATTTATATCTTCAAATAAATTTATTATAAAATATATTTCTAAATTAACCCAATGATACTTATTTTGTATTATAGATATTAAAATTTTTAATATAACTTTGGCCAGAATTCAAATTATTTGACCCTTGAAAAAAAATAAGAATTACATTTTTTAGATTTTTTTAGAACAAAAGGAGTATATAAGAAAAGACAAAATATTTTCAACAAGTCCCATCTATGACTATATATTAGTCCATAATTTGACAATTTGGTGCTACAGTAACCATGCACTAATGACAAATTAATTAGGCTTAATAGCTTCGTCTCGTTAAGTATTGTGCGGCGTGTAATTACTTTTATAATTAATATATTTTTAATAGATTAAATTAGTGCCGCAACATCTGATGTGACATCAAAAAAATTCATCCTACATCTAAACACAACCTAAATACATTATGTTCTTCGGTCGTATGGAGCATTGATTAGTCATTATCTTTTTCTCACTACTAGAGAAAACCTTGCCCACAAGAGTGTGTACCGCCTAGTACCACAATCACTATACAACACGCGTGCGCCCGTAAGAGTAGCCGCGTAGGCGGTGCTATTAGCAGAGAAGAAGGGGGAGGGGCGGCTGGCGGAACGGCTGGTGGCAAGGGTGCCACGACCGTGAGGTGGACGAGGTGGTGATGGCGGTGGTGACCCCTAGGGCTAGGGTTGCAATCTCATCTAACCCTACATTGTTGGTCGGCCGGTCTGACGGCGGCCGCGACCCAGCGGTGGTGGTGGGTTGGCGGGCAGTGAGCTCGGCGGCGGCGGAGGCGACGTCACCGAGCGTATGGGGTTAGACAGCCGGATGGGCAGAATTGGCAATGGGGCGAGCATAGGTGAGGTTAGGGAAGAGCGGTTGGCGGACGGGGAGATTAGCGAGATCGTCGATGGCCGCGGGCGGTGGTGAGGAGGAGGGGTTCGTTAGGGAAGAAGAATAGTATAAGCCGCGTTTATTACTGGCGCGCGCAATTTGAGGATTGCCTAGTACCGGCCATCACAAAGCTGTGTGTGGATGAGGTGGGCGTTTGCCGGTGCTGGTGGCATAGTGCTCAACAAAGGGGGAAATGACAAGCCTTGGGGCCCAGGTCCCATTATAGAAGGAATAATTTTATCCGGACAAATGTTTCATTAGATTTTAATTTTGAACCTTTTGACTAGGCGAGTCGCCCAAGTGACCATTTAGTAGCATCCTGCAGCGCCACACGTTTCTGAACTACACACATCTTGCTGGCACGTTATGGGCAGCCTTGACCTGATTGGAACTTGGAAGGTTCTTGGACACACGCCAAACTAGAGAAATCCCCGGTTATCTATCCTACATTCATTCACATCATGCATCCACCAAACCAAAATATCCTAACCATCACTGTTATTTTCAAGATCCTACATTCATTCACATCACGCATTCAGGATCCGGACTCTCGTGTATCGGCAAAACCCAAATGAAACTGCTCAATTGTATTTTCCGTAATGATTTATTCACAACTTCAAAGGGGACTTCAATCACACTCATGGGGTAATTTCAGCATCAGCATTATCAGCTTCGGCAATCTTTGGTGGTTCTGCAGGGAAGTATTTGATGCCCACAAGATCACCAACTCTGCTGATAACCTGAAAGTGAGTTGAACAGGCAAGAAACCCACACATCAGTTCGGCTCTAACCTCTACTTATGTCTACTAGAATAAAATGAAGCAATTATATTTATTTATGCAAAAACAAGAGAAGACAACACTCACATCAAGGGCTTTCATCAGGTCCTCCCTAGTGTGTGAAGCAGAAATGCAGATACGTGCTCTTGCAAGAAGAAGAGGTGTCACAGGAAATGCCACGGTAATAACAGCAACCTGCAACACACAAGTTCTTCTCACTAGCTTGCATGACAAATAGGAAGATTATATGTTGATATTAGCACCACAATTCTCATTCTGAAAGATAACTCTATCAAAAGCATAGCAGCCCTATCTGGATCTTCAGAATATTCCGATTGACTCTACCAGTCCACGCACAAACCTTTTGTCTAAAATACTCCCTAGAGAATGCAGGAATCTTAGCCGTATTGTAGAGCATTATGGGCATGACAGGAGAGTCATTGTCACCAAGAACCTCAAAACCCATCTTCTTGAGCTCTGACCTGAAGAAATTACTATTCTCCCGGATGCGTGCAAGTTTTTGGGCACCTTGAGTATTAGACAACCAAAAACAGAATTACTTACTCGAACATCATAGCAGAACACAGCTGCAAATAAAAAGTGTTTAAGAGAAAATCCCGTTTAGCACCTCTGTTGGAGCCATCCTCCCCAATGATAACTTTAATAGCAGAGATAACCTGCTGCACTGCTGGCGGTGACATGGAAGTAGCATACAGATGTGCCGGACAACTCTGCTTCAGGTGCTGAATTATCTCCTGAAAGTTACAGCAAGAAGACTAGAAGAGCAATCAGCCAATCTTCAACCTCAGTCTTACCAAGTGCTACAGTGTAATATGCTTGCTTTCTGCAGCATACACCTTTGATGCAGCAATATATCCACCGCATGATCCAAAAGACTTGGTGAAAGTACCCATCATTATGTCTACATCAGCTGGGTCAACCCCAAGGAGTTCACAAACACCGCGGCCAGACCGCCCGACAGCACCAATGCTATGGGCCTCATCCAGATATGTGTAAGCCTGTTAATTTGACAGAGCAAGGAGTAAATGGATGTGACAATTTTGAGTTGCCGGACAAAGAACAGTAAATAAAAAAAAATATTTGCCAAACTTTTCAATGAGAATTACAAGAAAGCTTCTCCTGACCTTGTATTTCTTGCAAACAGCTATGATCTCAGGGAGTTTACACAGCTCCCCTTCCATGCTGTAGATACCCTCGACAATGACAATGATCTTCTTCCATGCTCTGTGTGTCCGTGGCTGGCCACTAGCTACCTGCTCTTTCAGGACCTTTTCCAGATGAGCAGAGGCTGCAAGAGTACATTTTACAAAAAAAAAAAAACAATGATAATTCATGTGAACCAAACCACAGGGATGATCAAATACTGCTCTGCAGTGTTCAGAGTCACAGCTGCTTACAATTATACTGGAAAACCCTGACAGTGGCATCAGATCCTCTTGCGCCATTGACAATCGAGTTATGGTTCAGAGAGTCACTAATAATCAGCCCACCCTGGAATGTAATATCATCATCACATCACAAAAAGGTAAAATAAGTAACCGCCTCTCCTTCTTGTCACAATATTAGTGAAGTGGGTATATGATGGGCCTAATTAATGCCCAGGGCCAGCCCAGTAGGCTCGACCGTGGCCTAAGAGAAGCCCATGCGGGCTGATAGTTCAGACATCTGATGACAATATATAATTCAGACATATCACAATATATAAGCATTTGAATTTGAACAAACATAAACTTTCCAATCAGGCAGGGAATGGTGGCGGAGTTTGTAACATAGCCCATGCCAAATAGGACAGCAGCAGGCTTTCCAACAAAACGTGCAACCAGCTCCTCCAGCTCAGTGTGAAGCTTGGTTGTGCCTGTTATTACCAGATGAAAAGGGGATCAGCTTATTAGTCTGAGTTCCTAAATCAGGAACAAAAAACAGTTGTTAATAAGATATAATCATGTCGATGAACAATGTCGTCGTCGTACCGCCATCTGCACGGACACTGCAGGTGCTTGCTGAGTATTTCTTGAGAGACTCAACAACACGCGGAATGCAGTACTCGGCCTTGTTCACTTCCCTTCAACTATGAACTTTTTTTCACTCTCTCTCCATCACATCACTATCACATCAATGTTTGGACGCATGCATGGAGCATTAAATATTGATAAAATAAATAAATAATTATACTTTTAGTATGTACATGTCGAGACGAATCTTTTGAGTCTACATAGTCCATGTTTGGACGAAGTTTGTCAAATAACAACGAAAGTGCTACAGTTGAGAAAAAAACTCATAGTTTGCATCTAAACAAGGCCCAGCGAAACCAAGGTAGTTGTAGGATGTCAGGTTGAGGCATCTAGTGGTATTTGAGGTACGCCTGCAATTCACAATAGAGTGAGCATTAGCCACAGCTAAAACTTGCTTTCCATTCCATTATTATTTAAGGTATCTGGAACGTGAGAATTAGTTTCACATAAAAAACACGGAAACATAATCCTTTTTTCCCACGATTTAAACATGCCCTTATGCCATAGTTTATGTTGGAAGGATCATTTTCGTTCCCCAATTGAGGACAACTTGAAAAGTGGATAAAAGATGTACATAACTATGTTCACTAACATAGTCTATTGTTGCAGTTGTAGTATTTCGCAAGCTAAATTTGTTAACCACAAATTAGAATAACAGAATATAGATGCTTACTGTAATGTCTTGTTATTGTCATTTAGGTACGCTCAACAACATCAAACATGAATCTGGTGCACTAGCAATGGACCTACCGAAGCAATCCTGCAAAACCACAAACAATGAAGTAGCTGAACGACTCAATCTTCCCTTTGCAAAACAGACTGAAATCCGAGATTAACTAAGTAGCCTCAGAATATATAGTGTTTTCGTCTAGAATAATATGCATAGCATGTTTATCTGTTCTCTAGTGTCAGTTGCACAAGACAGCATTCGAAGCCATGCATGATGTAAAAACTTATAGAATTGGAAAGCTTGCATTTAGATTAAAATGCTCACAAGCAAACTACCATAAAAAGAAGTAATCTTTAATTTTAAACATCTATGGTGTATTTGGTTCCACCGCCAGGTGAGGTAGCGGATCCAAGCCATCAATTTTGGACATCCGCTGGCGGCCCAAATCCATGCCCGAGGGGACACCTATATTCTAGACCACCAACCAAACATGCCTATATAGCCAACTACAGCTCATCACGTTGTCGTATTCCATATGACTTCAAAGAAGAGACATGGGCTGGTTACGGTCGCTTCTTGAGCTGTTTGCAGAAGCTTGTAGTTTTTTTTTCGCGAATTACACCTGGCTCTTGTAACCACCAGACTACAGTCTCTTTCACTCCGGCTTAGTTACAAATATTGATAAATGCCAGCTTAACTCATCCCACTCTCACTACTATACTAGATCTTCTGCAAGACATTTAAAAATAGGGCTACAAGGAGGGTGGGCTGATTGCCCGCCTCCATTATCCGATGGCCGGACAGTCGGCCTAGCGTCCGTCTACAACGTAAACGACTGTCTCAGTTAATACTCAATTAATTGAAATAGTTGTCTTAACACAACCATTTTCGTTAATAGTTAAATGAGGCGGTCACTTAAGGAAACCATCTTGGTAAATCCATTAATGGAGGTAGACGTTTTAAGATGTCCGCTTTGATTAATGATTACAACAAAATATAATTTATTATTTTTTATATGAACTCAGATGAAGACAAATTTTATATCATAACTGTAGCTCTTGATAAGATCTACAACTTTGTAGTTGGATAGTTTTTGAAATGGAATAGTTTGAGTCCCAAAAAATTATTGTAAGTGTCCAAATTTTCAAATTTTAAATTATCAAATGATCGTAGATGTTGATATGGTCTATACAAAAGTTATAGGTTTCAATAGAATCTATAACTTTGTAGTTGAAATGATTTTAATTTGAATTTATTCAGAGTCTCAAATATATGTTCGAATGTTATAGATTTTGAAATTTAAAATTTAGAATTTCTAAACGATCTCAAAATGTTTACATAGTTAATACCAAAATTATAGTGGCCGACTTGAGCTACATGTTTGATATTGATAAGTTTTTGATTTAAAGTCATCTAGAGTTTCAAATATGTGCTTTAAATTTACATGTTTTGAAACACATTTGTTTGATTTTTTAAACTATATCTAATAAAAATATATCATATATCAAAGTTATAGTATTTGGCAAATTTTAAAATTTATAGTTAAATTTTTTTATTTGACTTTATTTAGTAGCTAAAATATTTAATATAAGATCATAAAATATTGATATAAAAATATAGCATATTATATAAAGATATAAGTGAGTGTATGATGTAGTGGTTGAGACATATTAGTGTTAAGCTTCAGGTGGAGGGTGAGGCGGGCAAGCCAACCACTTTCATTAAGGCTAGATTAGCCATGACGTTTCGACGAAGGCGGATGGTTTGTCCGCCCCCGTTAATCCAAAATAACCGTCTCAGTTAAATTTTGTGTAGTAGTGTACAATCCTGGTCGATGCTTCCCCACTTGCTAACTTGTGTCGTATCCACATACTCCCTCCATACCTATATTAGACATTTTAGAAAAGATTAGAGTCAAACATTGGGAATATAAATCATCAATAACTATTAAGTTTCTAAGTTTACAAATATAAAAATTATATAAATAGATTTGTCTTGAAGAATACTTTCATAAAAGTATACATATATCATTTTTTCATAAATATTTTTATAAAAATAAGAGGTCAAAGTTGTGTTTTAAAGACCGTATCGCTGTCCTAAACGTCAACTAATATGAGTATGGAGGGAGTAAATATTTGGGGGTATGCTCCAAATATTTGTGTATGTGGACGAAGATCGAGAGACTTACTAGTTTGTGAGCATCGTACTTGACAACGTGCTCGAAACTTTCTTAATTTTTTTCCACGGCATACGCATATGATGTAACAACGTCTCGCCAAGTTTTACGATTTTTGGAATTCATTTGCATTTTTTATAATTAAAAACCGCCCGCACGTAATTTGGAGGCGTTGTCCTGTGAGCACGTTGATCGAGACCTTGGGTCAGTTTTTGGATTTGGCCTAAACATACAGTTAAGAACAAGAATAACATTTTTTGAATCATGAAAATCCATTATTTGATGCACCCGTAGTTCAAACTAGCGTCTTTCGGGAAAATTCAAGAAAATAAAATAAAGTCAAAAAATATAACAAAAAGTTTTGAAAAAATTTCAAATTTGAACATGTTGACCATGGTGATATGTGAAAGCTGTAAAAAAATTGGTGACAAAAATCAATTTTTTTTTTTGCCGAGTGTCAGGCCTGGCACTCGGCAAAGGGAGCGCCAGGCCAGCTGGTAGGGCTACCACGTGGAACGGCTTTGTCGAGTGCCATGTCATCTGGCACTCACCAAAGAGGCCTCTTTGCTGAGTGCCAGATCGGACGGCACTCGTGAAAGGGTCGAGAAGGCGGACTAGAGGGCGGTGAATAGTCCTTTTAAAATTAAACGTAGCGGCTAACCGAAACAAATGCAGAATTAAAACTATCGGTCTAGCCAAGACTACACCCCTCTACCTATACTCTATGACACCTCATAAAAGATACTAAACAAAGCGAATAAGATGTCGGGCTAGCTAGATTTCACCTAATCAATTCTAGAAGCAAGGCCACACAAACCTATGCAACTAGTACTTCAAACGCGGGGGAGCTCCTACACAATCTACTAAGCAAAGCACAAAGCCTAAGCTCACTAGCAATGCTCAATAACAAGGCTACACAAGCCAAATTAGAGAGCTCAACTTAGCTACACAAACTAAGCAACTAAACACTAGCACAAAAGTAGGTATTGCAAAACAAGCTAGTGTAAAGAACAACACAGTCAGTACTACCGAGTGTTAGGGTCGGTACTACCGGGTGCGTACACCGGTACTACCGACTCTGTCAAACGGTACTACCGACCACCTACAAGGAGCTACGAAATCGAAGTGGGTGTGATGCAATCTCAGATTTAGCAATTATCCCACTTCCCTAGATGACGTAGATGACGATTGTAGCTTCCCCAAGTCTTGGTTCCTTACCAAAATGTGGATCGAGCCTTCCCAACCTATGATAGAGTAATGGAGGGAGGAATAACATGAAGAACACAAGAACAAGCGTAATATGCAAGGAAACAAGAACAATAAGAGCAACAAGAGACGTGGACTCAAGATTTTATCCCGAGGTTCACTTGGTTGCCACCAAGCTGGTCCCCGTTGAAGCAAGCCCAAGGTTGCTGCCGATCCTCTTGCTAGTGGTGACACTAAGCCACACTCTCCACGATGGAGTGCTCACCAAGAGCTCTAGCTTTCAATCCGGCTGGACCACTTGGCGCTCTTCACGCCTCTTTCCACTAGAGTTGCTCTTCGCGATCTCTCGCGGGGCGAGCACAATGCCCCTCACAAAGCTTCTCCGGAGCCACGCACAATCTTCACGCGGGCTTGACGACGAAGACAAGCACCAAGCCGTCTAGGAGGTGGCAACCTCCAAGAGTAATAAGCACCACCGGCTTGCAACTCGAACACCTAGTGCCAACTCTTGCAATCTCTCATGCACCACACTAGAATCGCTCACTCACACAATTGGATAAGCACTAATAAGCATATGTGAGTAGGGCTCCTAAGCACTTCTCAACCATGGACACAAAGTTCCTAGGGTGCTCAACCTTATCCAAGGGCCGGGCACCCCTCTATTTATAGAAGGGAGCCACCAACTAGCCGTTTTCCCCTTCTCCCGAGCTCCCACGCCTACGGTCGGTACTACCGACGAGAGGGTCGATACTACCGACGGTCAATATGACCGTTAGAACAGCCTTCCTAACACAATCGGTAGTAGGGTCGGTACTACCAGCCTTATGGCGGTACTACCGGTAGGCCAAAACTCCCCTACACAGAACGCATCCAAACTTCCTCCAAAGCTCGGTACCATCGACCCCTAGGGTCGGTACTACCGTGGCCCGGTACTACCGGCCTTATGGCGGTACTACCGGTAGGCCAAACCATCTCCCGAACAGAGAGTTTGTGCGCTGTCTTCTTAGGTCGGTACTACCGGCCTCACCAGCCTGAGCTCCACGCTAAAACGGCCATAACTCTTAGCTCTGAACTCCGATTTCGATGATCTTGGACATTTTGGAAAGCTAACTCAGAGGGCTACACAACCCACAAATATAGCTAATCCAACTCACAAAGGATCAGTACAGAATTACAATCCAAGACCCATCCTAGAGTTCGGAACATACCGAAAAGCCTCCTTCTCTTCTCCGAGTTGATCCAAAACAACTCCAACACCTTCTCCTTTGAAAATGTGCCAACACCACCAAGTGTACAACATCATGTGCATGCGTGTTAGCATTTTCACAATCATTTTCAAAGGATTTTCACTTTCACTCATTACACCACTCGATCCTAGTAACATTGCAAAGTTAGATCGCTCAAGTGGCACTAGATGACCGATATGCAAACAAGTTTGCTCCTCTTAATAGTACGTCCATCTATCCTAAATCCGGTCATAATCTTCTCTACACACCTATGACCGGTGAAATGAAATGCCCTATAAATATACCTTTGCCTTGCGCATTCCATTCCATCTCCTCCATTGTTGATGCAACACAGGCACCAACCTAGATCGAATGATATGATCGACTTCATATCATCACATGGTCTCCATGGTCCATCGATCTTGACCTCTTCACCATTGCTTTGGTCCTTCGGCACCAAGTCTTGCTTAAGCCTCCTGACACTCGGTACCAACGGCTTCAAAGCCTCCAACTTGCCCTTCACCTTAGCAATCGAATCATCAAACCAAGTCTTGTCTTGATCTTCACCATCTTAGCCACATGACTCCATGTCATGTTTCATGTGCATTAAGCTCCTCCATCTCATGCATGAGCCTTGCAACAACCTCCAAGCCATTTCACCTCTATGGCATATGTTGCTCATACATGATCACATGTGGACTAATCACCTGTGTAATTCACTTCAAACACATATTAGTCCACATAAGTTGTCACTCAATTACCAAAACCAAACTAGGACCTTTCAACTCGGCAAAGATTCATTCTTTGTCGAGTGTCGGCCGATCTGGCACTCGACAAAGCCGTTCAAATTAAAAAAATAAAGAACCCACACCCGGCCTCACACACGCACACACGCACGCACACACGGACAGAGAGGCCGCCGCCGCCCCGCCACTCCGCCGTCCGCCGCCCCCCCGTGGCCCGCCACTCCAGCCGCCGCCCCCGGCACTCCGGCCCCCGCCGCCCCGGCCACACCGCCGCCGCGCCGCCGCCCCCGCCACTCCGGCCCCGCCGTTCGCCGCCGCCCCGCCACTCCGGCCCCCGCCGCCCCAGCCGCCCCCGCGCCCCGACCGCCCCTGCTGGCCCTGCCTCCACCCCGGTCAGCCCCCGCCGACCCTGCCTCCACCCCGGCCTCCACCCCGATCGGCCCCCGCTGCCCCGGTGGCCGTGCCACTGCCTGGGCCGGCCGACAACGGCTTCCCGGCCAGCAGAGGAGAGGAGGAGGTGGAGGAGAAAGAGGAGGAGGGGAGAAGAGAGGGGGAGAAGGAGAAGGAGAAGGAGAGGATAAGAGAAGAGAGGAGAGGAGAAGGAGAAGGAGAAAAAGAAAAAGGAAGGACTCTGCTTCGGTCATCACCGTCGTCGTCGCTAGAGCTCGTTCTCGTCGCGAAGGTATACCCTACGCTTGTAGTTAGTAAGTAGTTAGTGTTAGTGTTAGTGTTACTAGTAGAGTGTTAGTGTTAGTGTTAGTAGTAGTAGTGTTAGTGTTAGTAGTAGTTGTACTAATTTGATACTATCTTGGTACTATTGTGGTTGTTATCCTTCGTAACTATGTTTGGTACCTATATGTGTTTGTAGGCCTTCGTGCCTATGTTTTTTTGCAGGTTTTGGGAATCTCCCCGTGCAGGGGAGGTGCTGCCGAAATTTTCGGTCGAGACTAACCATATGCTCTTTTTTTGGCAGGAGGAGGACCCATGGAAGGGACTCGGCGACCCTGATCGTCTTCGTCGGCGTCGCGGGTCTGCCTGCACCGCGTCCCCCCCTGCCGGAGGGTCACATTCTGCCGAAGAACATGTACGAGTCACAGAAACTTCTTCGTGCACTTAAGATGCCGTATGAGCAGATCCATGCTTGTCTAAAAAGGTGCGTCCTATTCAGGAAAGATCATGAGAAAGCAACACACTGTCCAAAGTGCAAAACCTCTAGGTATGTGGAGGTAGACCATGGAGATGGCAAGAAGGAACAACTTAATATCCCCGAGATGGTCCTACGGTACCTTCCTTTCATATCTAGGATCCAACGACTGTACATGACAGAGGACTCTGCAAAACAGATGACATGACACAAGAATGACAAAAGATACAATCCTGACAAGATGGTACACCCATCGGATGGTGAAGCATGGAAGCACTTTGATGCCATGCATCCTGGTAAAGCTATGGAGGCTCGGAATGTATGTGTGGCGCTGGCAACAGATGGGTTCAACCCATATGGAATGATGGCGGCCTCGTACAGTTGTTGGCCTGTGTTTGTGATCCCCCTCAATCTCCCCCTGGTGTTATGTTTGACCCTAAGAACGTATTCTTGTCGCTGATAATTCCTGGACACCCGAGGAACAATATGGGTGTGTTCATGGAGCCTTTGTTGGATGAATTATTCGAAGCTTGGGAAAATCCGGTACTGACATATGACCGAGCAACAATGAAGAACTTCAAAATGCATGTGTGGTACCAGTACTCCCTGCATGACTTCCTGGTGTATGGCTTATTTAGCGCTTGGTGTGTTCACAGGAAGTTCCCATGCCCAATATGCAAGGCAACTGTGAAGTTCACTTGGTTGAAGAAGGGAGGCAAGTATTCTTCATTCGACCAGCATCGTCAATTCTTGACTCTTGACCATCCGTTCAGACGTGACATCCTGGCGTATGGTTGTTTATTGCTTTAACTTTTACAGTCGTCCTCCAGGTGCTAACGAATTTGCTTCTCCTTTGTGCACTCACAGTCGGAGGGTTCGGCGCCGACTCCTCAAGCTGGCTTTCCTCCGCACACTCAGTACATCGCTGGTGGCCCTCCTCCGCAGTCTGGGTGGCTCCCCGGTGGCCCTCCTCCGCCCTACGGGTGGCCAGGTCACCTTCCTAACCAGTCGGGGTACACCGGGTGGCCATCTTGACCTCCACCGCCCGCGTGGCAAGGTTGGCAAGGTGGTCCTTTGGACGGGTCGTCGCACGGGTGGCAAGTTGGGGGTTCTTCACAATCTGAGCACCAAGGTGAGCAGTGATAGCCGACTTAGATTTGTCATGGACTTGTGACATGGATGTGATGGACTTGTGAGCTTTGTGATGAACTTGTGATAAACTTGTGAGCTGTGATGCATGGAGACTGAACGTGTGATATTTGTCTGAAATGGATATGAATGTGCTATATTGAGTTCTGTGTGATGGAATATGGATGTGTGATATATATATATATATATATTATGTTTTCTGTGCAGGAAATTGAAAATATAAAAATAAATAAATTTTTCCCAGCTTTGTCGAGTGCCACACTCGGCAAAGATGCCATGACACTCGACAAAGCTGGGTAAATTTTCCCCAGCTCAGTCTCTTTGCCGAGTGCCGGGACCGTGACAGTCGGTAAAGAGGCCCTCTTTGCCGAGTGTCAGTCCACGTGGCACTCGGCAAAGAGGGCCTCTTTGCCGAGTGCCAGCCCACGTGGCACTCAGCAAAGAGGGCTCACCCTGGGCGTTCGGTCAGACCGAACCGAACCGAACCGATCGGCTCTTCGGTCTTTTGGAAAGTTCGGTCATCTAAAAACGGAGACCGATCGGTTAGTTCTAAAACTCAGGACCGAGCAAGTTCGGTCTCGGTTAGTTCGGTTCGGTCTCGGTCATGACCGAACTAACCGGACTAGACAAAAACAGCTACTAAACACTATAATTTGCAAGAAATTTTAGCAATATTTTTCTATTTCAAGTTAAAAATAACAATACAACATATAGATTAAACAAAAATAATAAGAGTGGTGATTGATATAAATCCATTAAATAAATATTATATCATTAATAATAGTTCAAAGTACACTTTATATCAATAAATTCTAAAATTCCGGTTAGTTCGGTCAGTTCGGTTACCCGAGGCATATAACCGAACTAACCGTAGAAAGTTCGGTTAGTATAAACTCGAGACCGAACTAGTGACCGAAAATTTCGGTCTCGGTTACTTCGGTCTCGGTATCGGTTAGTTCGGTTCGGTCTTCGGTCTTCGGTCATTTATGCCCCCGGCCAAAGAGTGCCTCTTTGCCGAGTGTCGGTCCGTTTGGCACTCGACAAAAAGGCCGTCAGTTGACGGTTCCCGTTTGTTTGCCGAGTGCTGACCTGACACTCGACGAAGCCTTTGCCGAGTGCCCGATATTTGGCACTCGGCAAAGAATTCTTTGTAGACTCTTTCTTTGCCGAGTGCCCTTTGCCGAGTGCGGCACTCGGCAAAGCCTTCACCGGGTGCGAGAGGCCTTTTGCCAAGTGCTGCCAGCATTCGGCAAAGCCTCAACGTGCTGTAGTGTCACCACGCAGGTGATGTTACTATATGGGTGTTGGTGAACCAAGTGACTTTGCTCCCTCTCTAGTCCGATCATTTTGATGGTGTTATCAACCTATCGTGTCTTCTTTGCCGGATCGGTGGTCGGCTTTGCTGGGGTCAAGCTAAGGCCCCGCACATAATGAAATAGTACATATGGTTGATCCCAGTTACAAAAAAAACTCGATTTGTGGTGTCTAAACTGTCGTCTGAGTATTTTGGTTTAAGAAAAACATCTTCTCACTCTTTGAGCAACTCCAATAGTTAGGGGCGGATCTCTACCACCGAGGTTGTCGGGGTTCCAGCACCGCTACACACCCCTACACAGTAGTTGTGTTCATAGAGTCTCTCTATGAATTTTTAGCCATGAGATGAGAAGGTCCGAAAAAACGTGAGGTGAAAAATAATGGCACAAAACAGAGATTTGGATATTAGCCCCTCCTAAATTTATATGCCAGATCCGCCACTGCCAACAGCCTGTCCATCCTCTCATGTGAAGTCCGGTTTAGCCATTCGAGGCTACAAATCGGGTCCAACATACTCTCTTTCCTGTTCTTCTATTTTACCTTTCGCGCTATCCCGGTGTTCTTGCTCAGTAGTATTCTCGAGTCATGGTTGCTCGCCATCCGCACAGCCTCATGGCCATTTCACGCACGCGTCTTCCCTTCTCTCCCCCCACCACAAGCCCACGCGAGTAGGAGGCCGAGGATTGTTTTTTGCTCGCGTCTTCCTACCTTCGTCTTCACGTATTGCAGCTCGGCTCCTAGGCCCCTAGGCAACTGAGAAGCAGGAGACCAGGTGCTACCGTGCTAGCCCCCAATTACCCAGATGTCTGGTCATGGTGTTTGAGGCACTAGACTGCCAATTATGTGCACAACCTTGCTGGAAAGCCTCTCAAGCGCGTCGCCCCGGTGCTGGACGTATCCACGGCAGCGTGCTTTATGGCCATGCGTGCTTTGTTCGGCGACCGGCGGCAGCATCGACCGGAATGTCTGGTGGCGCAAGCGCCAAAAGCTAGTGAGCAGAAGAAGTCGTACATGGCGATAAAAGCCTCTCTAGTCTAGAAAATTCTAACGATGTGACACTTCTGAATATAGAGAGACTAAATTTTAAAAAGTCTGTTGGAGTAGCCTATTTTTTTAGTAAAATTTATTTTACAAAGTAGCTGAATCGGTAAATTCAGCTAATCTTTTTGGCTAATCTCTCGAAGATACTCTTATATAGTGATACTATAGTTCTGTGAGATGAATCGATCATAAACCTATTCTTTAGACGTGGGATAGGATAAGAGATTTTTTTCTCACTCCAGTCAAATGTCCGGAAAAGAATGCTCATGACATTTTATGGAAGGCGTAATAAAACATACATAGCGTAGCCTATGAGCTCAGCGTAATGAGAGGAGCGCAAAGAAAGTTAGCGTGCACGCCTACGCTAGAATGATGACATGATGTGTTTGCGCTGCTTTATGCAAATAATAATAATAATAAAGCGGAGTAAAAAAACATATTATTCTTTCTAAAGAAGAAAAAAAATATAAGAAAAGTTTTTCAGACACTAATAATAGTCAGCCCAGCTAATCTATAACCCCTATAAAGACAAACCCCATTAGCCTACTTCTCTGGCACATCCTTCAACCACGTCATCACCTCCCCTGCCATGATGCAGTCTCTCCTCCTGTGCATGAAGAGGAGCCAAGTCATCAGCTGTTAACTAAACAGTCTCCTTCACATTCACAAATCAGAACCGAAACATACCCAAGCACTCATCCATAATGGAAAACTCAAGCGTCATTAGTGTGGTTAGTGCGAAGCCGTTCTTCCTTCTCGCGCACCAACAATTACTCAGCCATAACAAATGCAGACAGAAGAAATTCAAAGTTCGCCTGCAATCTAGAGCACCAACCATTCATATACCACAACAAATACGGCTAAAACCAACTGAAGAAAACCAAAGGTCGTGACAATGGAGTTTAAATAACTCACCACACCACGTCGCCCTTCCTCCATCGGGCTTCAGATGGCCATTCGGGGCTCAGCATCACCTCCTCCCCGCTGAATTGTCCTGTCTGTTCGCCTGCGATAGGTCGCTCACCGCGCCCGCCTCGCTCGGTGGCGCTGCATCGCCCTGCCCGCTAGCCAGTGACAGCTTGCTCGCCGCGCTACTCGCCCGTGGTAGAGCCACCGTCCCCAGTCGTGGCGATCGTTCACCTGAGGCTGGATCTTGACGCAGGGAGCTTGATGTGTGCCCGGCCCATGCGCAGGATGCCAAGATATATGCGGCACGAAGTCCTTGCTGTCGTCAACCATAGACGTCGTCGCCACCGTTTCCCCGCTTCAACCTACAGCCATGCACGCGACTACCGACGAGGGTGGAATCTGGAACGGGAAGAAAAATGGAGAAAGCTCGACGGAGATCTGAGCGCAAAGGCAGAAGGGGATGACTGGTCTGTACTCTGTAGTGGAGAAGGTATGAGTGGGGAAAGACGAACGAGTGGATAAGAGCCATCTGCATGTCTTGCGCTGATATTTCTTTTTTTTTTAAATGTCCTTTTCTTTTTTATATATAAAAGCTACGTGATGAGATGGAAGGCAGTAAGGTTAATGCTGTGCAGGTGCAATGGTTTTAGAGATGAGTCTCATCATAACTAAGACCGTATATCTCTGTGTGTCGGGGGTCCACAAAAGGGTACCCCAATCAACAAAAGGGTACCCCAATCAACGCAAAATAAATAGGTTAAACCTAGAACACCAATTAATAACAAATTCAGCAAGTCTAACCTTCTAAAAAGCCAACCCCTCGAGGCCTACAACGCCGGCCCATCACCAGGGAGCCCAGGGCCGCCAAAGCCTTACTGTCTGCCTCATGGCAGCCTACCCCTCGAACCCCGAGCCCTGCACCGCTCCTCGAGACCCCACGCGGGGACCTCGAGCCTCACTAGTACGGTGACCTATCCCTCGAGACACATCATGCCAACCTCGAGCAGCACCAGGCATCGGATACCAATCCCATACTACGCACGCATTCAATGCGTCCACCTAGTCCGGTCATGTCCTCTGGTACACGATGTGCGCCACAGTGAACCAGAGCGGAGTCAAATCTCCTTTTTCACCACAAGCATGGGCAAAAAAGTACCAGTACAGCACTGTTCGGCCGTACCCTGCACTGTTGCACACTCGAATCACGACTCGAGGCCTGGCAACCCGCTGTACGGCCGGGTTTTCCGAGACTTGCCCATACCTGCGGGGGCTCGAGCCCCCCGTAGGCGCCACCTCGAGGCCGGCTCCGCGCCCTAACCGCTTTCATGCTATTGGAAGACAAGTGCCCCAAGAACCGGAGGGACCCTGACACGTCCTGTACGTGCCGGAATGGGCGCAACACGACCTCCACGACGCCACGCCTCCACGTCCGCGCCCGGAATGGAGGTCACGCTTCAAGGACGCCTCAACAGCAACACCCACGTCGGCTCCAGTGACCCTGACAAGACAGACTTCCTACCCTCCGTCGTATTGGGCATTGTACATCCCAACTCCTGTATCATTCCTGTGTAACTCTGGCCTCCTCTTGCTCTATAAAAGAGGACACCAGGGGTCTTCACGCACCCGTTACGCACGGCTTGCGCGACACGAGTCCACCACACACACCGCGACTTGACGTCCGGACTCCGTCCACGCTCATAGAGCTTGTATTGCCCCGTACAAGCACTTAGGTGCAAGTAATACAACAAACCTCCTCCCCCGCTGGACGTAGGGTCTCTTCTTTGCCCGAACCAGGATAAATCCTTGTGTCATCTTGCATCACCATCCAGGAAGAGAGCACGCGATCATATTACTTACTCTTGGTGTCAGACCCCCGGGGCAAAACACCGACAGTTGGCGCGCCAGGAAGGGGGCTTCGCGTGTCCGAGTCGATTTCTCGTTGTTTCCTGGATGGCTTCTTCCCACTCCTTCGTTCTCTGCTGGTGCCGTCATCTGGTTCGGGAGCCTTGAGTTCCTGGCCACCGGCAGCGGCAACGAGCTGACCCTGCTCTCCACGGAGGCCCGAGCGGGAGGGCGTCTCATGCCACCCCGCGCGGGAGGCGTGGCGCGTCGCCCGCACCACACACGCGTCGCCACCTCTGATGAGCGGCGCCGTCATCACCATCGTCGCTAGGCACAGGCGGAGCCCGCGGCGGTACACCCCACTTCCCCCCGCGACCGGCGCAGAGTCCCCGAGGAGAACCTGCCCGGCGCGCGGCCGGAGACTTCTAGGGCGCGCGCGCACTCTCCCAGCGAGTTCGCGTTCGTCATTCGCACGGACCGGGAACCTGGCCAGAGGCCCCCGAGCGTCGTGCTCCGTCGACACCACCCGGCTTCCTCCCGCACGGGGTGTACCGCGCTCGATGCCAGCGGCTCCCGTTCGGCCTCAACAACTCCGCAGCTGTCTACGCCCACCACTTCGACGAGCGCCGTCGGGACCGAGCGGCGGCGGAGCAGGAGAAACGTCCGGCGTGCTCCTACGAGCCACCGCCGACCTGGAGATCGTCTACCCCCCGCGCACGTCGACCGTGGCTTCTCACGAGTCGTCGAGCCACCCCGGCGAGCCACCATCGGAGAGTGGTACCGCGAGCTGCAGTCCCAGCACGAGCCAGGGCGGCGCGTCACCAACAGCTCCGACTCCGACGAGTACGACTACCACGACCCTGACCTCTGGGATCCCACCAGGGAGTGCTTCCAGCTCGAGGGGGTCGTGAGCGACACCGAGGACCACGACGACGACAACAGGCCGGCGCTCAACCTCGAAGAGCCCGGAGACGTGGCTGCGGCAGGCGGATCACGCGTTCAGGGGAGGAACGAACCCCCGACACCGGCTGCACAATCTCGGCACAGCGACGACCACCGGGCGGCGCAGCTCGCACAGCTGCGGGAGGCCATCGCCAAGGCTGAGAGGACCGACAACGCCTGCTGCAGCTCGAGAAAACCCTAGTGCAGGAACAAGCCCAGCCTCGAGGCGCCGGTGTTCGTGGCCGCGCCGAGAGGTCCACTGGCAGATCCTCGAGGACGGGGCACCAGCACGCCCCGAGGTGCGTTTCCCGCGAGCCGGACAGAACGTGGCGGCGGCTGCAATGCTGCTCCGTGATCTACCCGCCGTCTCCAACCCTGACGCCAGGTGCATGCTCGGGGAAATGAAGAACCTCCTCGAGACAGCCGCTGTGCAGCAGGCCGAGAGCTTAGCCTCGCGATGGCGCGGGGCGGCCTCGGGAAAGCCAGCAGACACGCCCCACAACGAGCGGGAGATGTCCGTCCACCAGCCAGACGCCCCTCGAGCTAGGCCAGTCCGGGAACGGATCGTCGACAACAGGCCACCTCGAGATGCCAATGACGCCCGCAACGACATCAACCGACGGTGCAAGGACAAAGGGGCCGAGGAGCGTGGCTATAACGCCCATCGAGGAGGGCATTACGACAGCGACGAGGACCGGCAAGCCCTCGAGCCCCCGGGCCCCAGGGTCTTCAGCCGGGCCATCCGCAGCTCAACCCTCCCCATCCGCTTTCGACCACCGACCAACATCGTGAAGTATGACGGGGAGGTCGAGCCCAAGCTATGGCTCTCCGACTTCCGCCTGGGCTGCTAACTGGGCGGGGCAAAGAGCAACGACCACGTGATCATACGCCAACTCCCACTCTACCTCTCGGACACCGCCCGTCGGTGGCTCGAAGGGCTCCCGCCGAATCAGATCCACGACTGGGCTGACCTAGTCAGGGTCTTCGATGGGAATTTCAAGGGACTTGCGTGCGCCCAGGCAACCCCTGGGATCTGCGACGTTGCAGGCAGACAGCGGACGAGCCCCTCCGCAACTTCGCTCGGGGATTCTCGAAGCAGCGCCTCGAGCTCCCCCATGTGCCTGATGAGGATGTCATCTCAGCGTTCCTCGCAGGCTGACCTGCCAAGAGCTGGTCCACGAGCTAGGGCTACCGTCCCAGGACGGTCGAGGAGCTGATGGATCGTGTCACCAGCTTTGCCTCAGGCGACGAGGCAGTGGGGGCCTTCTTTGGCCGCTCCACGGACAAAGGCAAGGCGGTGGCCGCACCGGAGGGCTCGAGCAAGGGCAACAACGACAAGAACCGCAACACACAACACAAAAAGAAGAGGAACAAAGGCAAAGGTCAGAAGGCGAAGCGCGACGCCGATGACGACGACGACGAAGAGGTGCTCGCAGGCGCCCTCGAGCACAAGAAGCCTCGAGGCCCCCCTGACGGGGCTGTCTTCGACACAATGCTCGAGGATCCCTGTCCTTATCACAAGGGTCCCACAAATCACAAGTTGAAGGACTGCCGATTGATGAAGAGCTTCTACTCCAGGCTCGGCGACAAGAAGGAGGACGCGCCTAAGGGCAAGGACAACAATCGACGCGACGAGGGGACGCGGACTTCCCCCCGGTGCGCGACTGCTTCATGATCTACGGGGGCCCGACCGTCGGGCTCTCGGCTCGAGAGAGAAAGAAGGAGCGCCGGGAGATCTTTGCCTCCGTACCTCGACTGGTCTGATGGCGCTGATCACGTTCGACCGTGATGACCATCCGGATCATGTCGTAAATCCGGGAGCATACCCTCTTGTCGTCGACCCCGTCATCGTCGATGTACGGTTCTCCAAGGTGTGTTGATGGATGGGGCTCGAGCCTCAACATCATATACCTCGAGACCCTCGACCTCCTGGGGATCTCGAGGGACCAGCAGCTCCGACCCAGCGTCGGGGGGTTCCACGGAGTCGTACCAGGGAAGAAGGCCCACCCCCTCGGGCGCATCGACCTACCTGTCTGCTTTGGCACGCCGGCCAACTTCCGCCGGGAGACGCTCACCTTCGAGGTGGTCGGGTTCCAAGGGACCTACCACGCCATCATCGGCAGGCCCGGCTACGCCAAGTTCATGGCGGTCCCCAACTACACATACTTAAGCTCAAGATGCCGGGGCCAAAAGGGGTCATCACCGTCGACACCTCCTACGAGCAGCGCTACCACTGCGACGTGGGAGTGGAGTGCGTCGAGCGTGGGGAGGCAAACGTCCAACTCGACTCGCTCGAGGCCCTGGCTGCCCTGGCCACCAAGGAGGCCCCTGATGCAAAGCGCCACGCTGGCACTTTGAGCCGGCGGAGCACACCAAGCAGATACCCGTCGCCCGACCTCGACCAATGGCAAGACGCTGGCCATCAGTACCAGCCTCGAGCTAAATAGGAAGCAGTGCTCGTCGACTTTCTCCGCGCGAACATCGACATGTTTGCGTGGAGCCCCTCGGACATGCCAGGCATACCGAGGGGAGTCGCCGAGCATGCCTTGGAGATCCAGGCCGAGTCCAGACCGGTGAGGCAACGCCTGCGCCGCTTCGACGAGGAGAGGCGCAGGATCATCGGTGAGGAGGTGCACAAGCTTTTGGCGGCTGGATTCATCAAGGAGGTATTTCACCCGGAGTGGCTAGCTATCCCTGTACTAGTCAAGAAAAAGAATGGAAAAATGCGGATGTGTGTAGATTACACTGGTCTGAATAAAGCATGCCCAAAAGTTCCATTCCCTTTACCTAGAATTGATCAGATTGTCGATTCCACTGCGGGGTGTGAAGTACTTTCATTTCTCGATGCGTATTCCGGCTACCACCAGATTAAGATGAAAGAATCCGACGAACTCGCTACCTCTTTGTTACGCCTTTTGGTATGTATGCTATGTTACAATGCCCTTCGGCCTTCGAAATGCCGGGGCAATGTATCAGCATTGCATGCAGCATATCTTTGGCGAACACATAGGCAAAACCGTCGAGGCCTACGTTGATGACATCGTGGTTAAGACAACAAGTCGGGGACCTCATCAGCGATCTCGAGACCACGTTCGAGTGCCTCCGGCCAAGAATGTGAAACTCAACCCCGAGAAATGTGTCTTTGGTGTGCCTCAGGGCATGCTACTTGGCTACATTGTCTCACAGCGGGGGATCGAGGCCAACCCCGAAAAGATCTCAGCAGTCACGAGGATGGGTCCAATCCGAGACCTCAAGGGCGTACAGAAAGTGACGGGCTGCCTAGCCATTCTCAGCAGGTTCATCTCGAGGCTAGGGGAAAAGGCGCTACCCCTCTACCGCCTGCTGAAGAAAACGGAGCACTTTGCGTGGACCATCGAGGCCGAGGAGGCCCTAACCAAGTTGAAGGGGTTGCTGACTTCCGCGCCAATTCTCGTGCCACCACGACCAGCCCAGGAGACGATCCCCCCGAGCCTCTCCTCCTCTACGTGGCCGCAACCACCCAGGTGGTCAGCGCGGTCGTAGTCGTCGAGAGACACGAGGAGGGTCACGCGCTACCAGTCCAACGGCCGGTGTACTTCATCAGTGAGGTGCTCTCCGAGGCCAAGGTCCGGTACCCGCACATCCAGAAGCTGCTCTACGGCGTTATCATCACGAGGCGCAAGCTCCACCACTACTTCCTCGCTCATCCCGTAACGGTAGTATCGTCCTTCCCCCTCGGAGAAATTATCAACAATCGGGAGGCCACGGGGCGCATTGCCAAATGGTCTGCCGAGCTAATGGGGGAAGCTATCACCTACGCTCCACGAAAGCCATCAAGTCGCAAGCGTTGGCGGACTTCGTTGCTGAATGGACCGACACCCAGCTCCCCCCGGCGCAAATCCAAGCCGAACTCTGGACTATGTACTTCGACGGGTCCCTCATGAAAACAGGGGCAGGCGCGAGCCTGCTCTTCATCTCGCCCCTCGGAGTTCACATGCGCTACCTGCTACGCTTGCACTTCCCCACCTCCAACAACGTCGCTGAGTACGAGGCCCTCGCCAATGGGCTGCGTATCGCCCTCGAGCTCTGGGTCTGACGCCTCGACGTTCGAGGGGACTCGTAGCTCGTCATCAACCAGGTCATGAAGGCCCCAAGCTGCATCGATCCCAAGATGGAAGCATACTGCGGAGAAGTGCGCAAGCTAGAAGACAAGTTCTACGGCCTCGAGCTCAACCACATCGCTCGAAAATACAACGAGGCCGCAGACGAGCTGGCTAAGTTGGCATCCACGCGCGGCACCGTCCCACCAGACATCTTCTCGAGGGACATTTTTGAGCCATCCGTCAAGATCGGCCCGGGGGCTGGCCCCTCGACGCCACCCCTCGGGCCGGACACAGGGGCTCGACCTTCAACGCCACCCCTCGAGAACGACCCCTCGACGTCCGCTGAGGCAATGTAGATCGACGCGCCCGCCACTTCTTCGTCATGACCCCTCGACTGGCAGACGCCCTTCCTCGACTACCTGATACAAGGCGTGCTACCAGAAGACAAGACGGAGGCCCGACGCATCGCTCGAAGGGCCAAGACCTACGTCATCTACGACGACGAACGAGAGCTGTACCGACGAAGCCCATCAGGAATCCTTCAGCGCTGCATCCCTCTCGAGGAAGGACGCAGGCTCCTCGACGACATGCACTCGGGGGCTTGCGGCCATCACGCAGTGCCAAGGACCTTGGTGGGGAACGCCTTCCGCCAAGGCTTCTACTGGCCAACTGCCATCGGAGATGCCAACCGCCTGGTTCGAGCTTGCCAAGGGTGTCAGTTCTACGCCAAGCAAACGCACCAGCCCGCGCACGCCCTGCAGATGATCCCCATCACTTGGCCGTTTGCAGTCTGGGGGCTCGACCTCGTGGGTCCCCTCAAGATGACAACTGGAAAGTGCACGCATGTGCTCGTCGCCATCGACAAATTCACCAAGTGGATCGAGGCTAAGCCTATAGGCGACCCCACCTCCGAGAAGGCCGTCGAGTTCATCGCCGACATCATGTACCGGTTTGGGGTGCCTAACGTCATCATCACCGACAACGGCACACAGTTCACGGGCAAAAAGTTCACCAACTTCTGCGATGACAACAACATCCGCGTGAGTTGGGCCTCGGTTGCATACCCACAATGCAACGGGCAGGTCGAGCACGCCAACGGCATGACACTCCACGGACTAAAGCCAAGGCTGTTCAAGACCCTCAAGAACTTCGGAAAGGGGTGGGCTGCCGAGCTCCCCTCGGTGCTGTGGGGCCTCAGGACTACGCCGAGTCGAGCCATCGGGTTCACTCCGTTCTTCCTAACCTACGGCGCCGAGGCTGTCCTGCCTACAGACCTCGAGTACGGCTCCCCTCGACTTCGAGCCTACAACGAGCAAACCAACGACGAGAGGCTTGCCAACGCCAAGGACTAGCTCGAGGAGGCTCGAGACGTGGCACTCATCAACTCCGCGCGCTACCAGCAAACACTTCGACGCTACCACGACAAGCACGTGCGCAAGAGGGACCTGGCGGTGGGGGACCTCGTGCTTCGACGTTTGCAAGATAATCGAGGGCGCCACAAGCTCACCCCTCCATGGGAGGGCCCATACACCGTAGCTGACGTGCTCAAGCCAGAAACATACAAGCTCTACGACGATCAAGGCAGGATCCTGGCAAACGCATGGAACATATCTCAGCTACGTCGCTTCTACCCTTAAGGGCCTCAAGGCCTTGTTCATTTTGTTGCTTTGTACAAACACGTTGAATATGAATGAGCAAACTCGTGCACCATCTTTCATATTACTTAGCAGCTTAAGGTAGCCTCGACCCTGCCTTGCTCAGGGTCGAGCCTCCCTTGGGGGCTGACAGGGGGGGACCCCCTCCCCAGACTCCAGAAAAAGCGCGTTTTCTTTTCAAAAAATTCGACCCTCGTCTCGATTCACACCTCGAGCATACTAGCAGCAGCGTCTAAATCCGTAAATACCCCGAGCCTCCAAGAGTTGGGGGCGTCGACGTAGACGGCCACCTACGCCCCGGGCTACGGTACCCTACCTACCTACGCCTCCCCTCAAGGAACTCGTGACGCGTATCGAAGGAACACAGACCAATCCGGTTGAAGCTCGAGCTAGCGACAAAGAGAGATGATCGAATAAATTCGAAAAGAAAACAACTTCTTTAAACAAACAAGTCATATACGCATGTTGGCCTTGATAGGCCAAAAGTCATAACATAAATTTTTACAAGGGCCTCGATGCCCAAATTTGGCACGCAGGCCTCATTCTTCATCGGTCTGGTACTCCTCCCAAGGTCTTCTGCGCGGGCTCAGCCTCGACGTCCGAGCCAGGAGGAGGGGGGCCACCTGCACCACTGTCCGCATCGGGAGGCAGCACGTCCTCCTCGAAGAGCTTCGCGAGTGCTGCCCCCGGCCTCTCCACCTTCTCTAGGATCTTGTCGACGCGGCGGTCGTTCCACTCTTCGTCCTTCCCCTCGATCTCGATGAAGCCCTTGGCGACGACATTGACCGGGTAGCGAAAGCCGGAGCGGACGGCCGCGAGCGCCTGCTTTACACCATGGTGGAGAGCGCCCCGGATGCGGTCCCGCGTGGCCACGTCAAAGAAGCACAGGGCGTCAACCAGGGCGTCACCTCGAGCCACCGTGCCCATGGCCGTGGCCACCGGGTCGACGCCCCACATGGAGCCGAGCCTGTCAAGGGTGGCGCGCGCTCATTCCGCCACTATGGTTTCACCTTGGAGTTGCTCCATGAGAGCCTTATTCCTCTCGCGGAGCTCCTCAGAGGTCTTCTCGAGATCTGTGCAACAAACAGAAGGGGGTAAGTCCGCGGCATGGCAAGAATCTCGAAATCAAAGCAAGACGAGGCATGAAGATTACCTTGGCAGTGCACGCCTAGAGCGGCGAAGTCGCTGGTAAGGACCTCGACGCGCTGCTCGAGTGTACGCTTCTGGGACAGCGCATCGAGTTTTTTGCCCCTAAGGTCCTTGACCAGCTTGCCCGTCTGCGCGAGGGCCAGATCCTTCTGGATCACCACCTGCCGCGCTGCCTCCGCTGCAGCCTGGGCGGTGGCGGCCTCGCTCTTGGCCTCCTCGGCCTCTTTCCTCCTCCTCCGCTCGCAGACCGGCAGACCGGGCGGTGGCATTCGCTTCGGGCGTCGACGGCCTCCTTCTTTGCCGCCTCCGCTGCAGACCGAGAGGTGGCGGCTTCGCTACGGGCCTTGGCGGCCTCCTATCTCGACGCCTCCACCGTGGCCAGAGCGGTGGTGGCCTCCCTCTTAGCTTGGGCGGCCTCGTCACGAGCCGCCTGAGTCTCCGCCTGCGCCGCGTTGAGCTGGCTCGCCATCTGCGCGTTCTGACCCAGCTCGGCGTGGAGCTCCAGGAGCTCCCCCTCCGCCTTCGCAAGGGCGGCCGCCATCTGCGCGGACTTGTCCGCCTCCTCCAAGAAGGACTTCTCCGCCTCCGCCACGAGCTCAGCCACCTCCTTGAAGATCAACCGCGCCTCCCGCGGGGCCCCTACCGAGTCGACCGCTCGGCGAGGATAACAGCACCGGTCGGGCTCGGCGCGTCAGGATACGGCCACACCGGTCGATCGATCTCGATGATGGGCAGGCCCTCCTCCTCCGGCTCGAGCGGCGCCAGCTGCGGCCCACCAATCGGCGGCACAGGCTGCGCCTCCTTTCGCCCCTCCGCCGTCTCCTCCTGCTGCTCGATCCCCTCCCGAGGCGACGACGCGGCCTCGCGTGGAGGCGGGGACTCGAATGGTAGCGGATCGCTCGAGGGGTGGCTCGTCCCCAAGCTCCCCTCCCCCGCCGGGTCTTCCGACATCTTGTCGACCCCGACCGGTGCCTCGAGCGCTTCCTCCTCGTCGTCCTCGACCGGGGACGGCTCCTGCTCCAGGTCATCCCAAATCTCCTCCACCGTCGGCACCCTCTCCACCGACGCCTCTCCCTCCTCCCCCTTCTCCACGGGCCGGTTCGCGTCGGCTGGGGTCTCGAGGGCCGCTGTCTCTTCAGCCCCAGACACCGACGCAGCCGTGCTCGTCTCGGGTGCTCCCCCCGAGATGGTCGTCGTGACGGGGGAGGAGTGGCCCTCTCGATAGGTGCCACCGGAGGAGGAGAAGGAGAAAAAGGAGGAGGCGGTGCCGCAATGGACGCGGCGGCGGCAGGCTCGACGCCAGGAGTCGCGATCCCTGTTGAAAAAGAGAACAAAGTCATCAGAATCAGGAAAAGCCTCGACCCCGTGAGTCGACTGCGACGGCCTCACCGAGATCCGCACGACCCTCTGGCTTTGTCCCGAGCCATGGCTGCTCGAGCCTTCACCAGCCAGCGGCCTGTCCAGCGGAAGAAGGAGCTATACCTCGAGGTGCTTGGCCTCGGTAGAGCTGAGGTCTTGGCCCGCTTGGACACCGCGGGGTCCGCCTCCTGCCGGGAGTGCTTTTCCCTGAAAAAACAGAAACAACACATATCACCAAGGTAAAAGGTAAAGTTTCCCTACCAACAAAATTGAGGAGCACTACTTACCCAAAGCGGCGGCGGGGCTTCTTCCCGAATCGCCGGACCCGCTCGGGGCTTCGAGCCCGCCCCTTGGCTCGAGCCACGCCCCTGAGCCATCTCCGTATGGGCCGGATGGGGGAAGGCTCCCGATGCTTCCCGTGGCTCGACCCCAGCGGGGAGCTCTCCTTTTGCCTCTTGTCCCGGGGGGGGGGGGGGGGACCGCGTCTCCTTCGAGCGGTCATCTTGGCGCCTTTCCCGGCGCGGCTCCGGGACCTACTCCGGCGCTCGTGCTGACAGTCACGCCCCCGTGACTGCCTCCGTCTCCGGCGACGGTGCGGCGATGGGCTCCGGGATCGCTCGCGTCTCCCCCCTCGATGGTCATGGTGACAGGGGCTCGCGCCCCCTCATGTTGCCCGCTCCTCCGCGGGCTCGATGTCACCCTCGACGACCTGCGACGATCAGGCCCGGAATCCTTCTCGACGTGCTGGCCGCTTCTCGAGGGCCGGCCCTTCTCGAGACCCCCTGCCTAGGTCAATGCGGTCGTGGCCTCCTTTTGCGCCGCGGCGATGGCGCTCCTAGTTCGAGGCTTCCTCGCGTCAGGGGGCACGTCCGACACGGAGCTCGACGGGCCCTGAGCCTCCGACGAGGCTGAGCCTGGCGCAGCTCTCCGCTGCTGCGTCCCGCGCGATCCTTTCGCCGGGGGGACCTCCAAGACATCCTCCTGCATAGAGGAGCGGTCAGCCCGGATGTCGACGACCCCCGCGCACTTCAAACGCGCATCCATCCCTTCATCATCACTCTCCTCCTCATCGTCATCTTCCTCCTCCGAGCTCGTGGAGCTGAGCTCGGGGGACTCCTCTCCAGGCTGCTGGTTACGACGAGCCTTCGCTAGCATCTGCTCCCGAGCCACCCGTCGCAAGTTCCTCTCCTTCTCTTTCTTCTTCTTGGCATCTTTACTCTCCTTATCCTTCTGAGCAGAGAGGCGCCTCACCTGTATTTCCGCGGCGTCCTCCCTCACCGGGGGCCTCAATGCGCGACATGTGAACGCCCCCTGCAAAAAAGAAAACTTGATAAGGAAAACCGCAAGGAGAGTAAGCAAAGTTCGAAGAAAAATGAAAGGAAGGGGGGGGCTCGAGACAGTCTAGCTCGAAGGAGGCTTACCGGGTTGAGGCACCCCGCGTCGGGCGCCATGGCGATCAGGTTGGCCTCCTCTGGGCGGAACGACCCGTGGACCGTAACCGACACCCGGGAGATAGCCTCGTTCCGAGACAACTCCCCCTCGGCCATCCTCGACTGGTTCAGTGCCTCGAGCGGGGCGTTTAGCCCCATCTCGAACATGAGGAGGGGGCGGTCCGCCAGAGGAAGGACCCTCCGCTGATGAAACGCCCAGATGACCGCCTGGACGGTCAGCTTCTTCTCCTCCACCAGCACCCGCATCGTGTTCATCAGCGGCTCCAGGTGGCGCTGCCTGTCCGCTGCGACGCCCCAGTTCCACTTCTCCGGGCGCTGGGTGATGACCCTGCCGGTGTACTGTGGAAAGAGCCCATCCTTGTTCCGCAGGTAGAACCAGTGGTCGTCCCACCCCGCCTGGTTGGTGGAGAGCTTGTAGCGGAGGTAGTTGCGGGGGACGTTGGCCGACGAGGGACCGGTCCTCGCGGTGATGGTGAGGGAGCCCACGCGCGCGAGCCTCCTCCCGCTCGGCTTCGCGGCCTTGTGGAAGAGCTCGCCCCGGAAGAGGTGGACGAACATCTCCCAGTGCGGCTCAATCTTTAAATACCCCTCGCACACCGCGGCGTAGATGGCAGCGTGCGAGATGGAGTTGGGGGAGAAGTGCTGCAGCTCCACCTCGAATGGTGGGCCAGCCCCTACATGAAGCAGCTCGGCGGGACGCCGAGCCCCATGCGGTGGTAGCGCGTGAAGCTCACCACGTACCCCTCCGGCGGGTGCGGCTCCCGGTGGTCCACCGACGGGAGAATCCACCACGCGGGACCCTCCTGCGGGTTGGGGCGGAGAAGCCCCCGCTCCACCAGCGTCTCCAGCTCTTGCTGCGTCGTCTTTGTCGGGCTCCAGTCTTCGGCCGGCAGCACCTGGGATGAAGCGGCCATGGCGGCGACGGCGCGGATCTGAGCGGTGGACGGGCGGCCGGGAAGATTCCCAATTGCTAGCTCGGGAAGAAGGCATGTGGAAGCTACGGCGGCGGTAAAGGCAAAGGCAAAGTAAAGGGATCCTCTCCCCTCACTCAGTATTTATAAGAGAAAACCCCGACAAGCGGGGTCTCCCACGACGGGAAAAAGGTAACCACACACATTTAATGCGCCCACCTAACTGAATCTCGAGCCGGTTGACAGGTACACGCGACAACTTCCCATTTGCTCTGCTACCTGAGCCCACCACGACCGCCGCTCCAACTTCGCGTCCGTCGCCCTCCCTAACAGTTTCCGCCTAAAAAGGCACGCCCAACGGGCAGAAGAATTCTCAGACGACGGAGGCTTCTTCACGAAGGTAAAAACGGGCCCTGGCCCTATGCCTCGAAGCAGCGAAGGCTGGCCCTCAAAGAGGGTTCGACAGCCGGCTTCGAGCACCCGAGTCAGGGACACTAAGGGGCGCCACTCGCAGCATCGCTCGAGGGCCAAGCCCTCGAGGCCCCTCACATGTATCCAAGGCAGGGCGCACGACGTGCAGTGAGATCCCCTCGGAGGGAGGCATCGAGCCACCGGGTCCTATCGAATGGACTGGGCACTCCTGCAGACCGAGCGCCCATGCTTTATGAGATCGCCTCTGGGCTTCAGTCGACCCTATCGAACGGGGCACGAGGTCTCACTTGGATTTCCTCGTTACCAGCTCACCGGGAACCTCGATACTCGCCCGCTCGTGGTAGTACGAGGCATCCCCCCTCGCATCCGATCGAAAGGACTCGCGGGATGACAAGCCAGGGCAATTGGTGTGCCGGACAGCTTGAAGAGCCGGCCGGTCAGTCCATCCTGGCACCCCTCGACGAAAGAGGGTCAAAAAACTCGGGGGCTCGACACTCCTGAACCTAAAAAATGCAACTAACGCTCACACTCGCAAAACAGCCCACGAGGGAGTCCTAACCACCCCCCGGAGGCCTCGGGGGCTACACCCGCGGGTGTCGCTCGCGCAACACCCATGGAATCAAAGTAACCAAACCCTCGAGAACCAGTAGTTAACCCTTAGGATCCCGGTTAGGAGCCCCTGCTCGAGTGCCAGCACTCGAACAAGGGCTCGGAGGCTACTGTCGGGGTCCACAAAAGGGGTACCCCCAATCAACGCAAAACAATAGGTTAAACCTAGAACACCAATTAATAACAACCCAGCAAGTCTAACCTTCTAAAAAGCCAACCCCTCGAGGCCTACAACGCCGGCCCATCACCAGGGAGCCCAGGGCCGCCAAAGCCTTACTGTCCGCCTCATGGCAGCCTACCCCTCGAGCCCCGGCACATAGGCCTCGAGCCCTGCACTGCTCCTCGAGACCCCACGCGGGGACCTCGAGCCTCACTAGTACGGTGACCTATCCGTCGAGACACATCATGCCAACCTCGAGCAGCACCAGGCATCAGATGCCAATCTCATACTACGCATTCAATGCGTCCACCTACTCCGGTCACGTCCTCTGGTACACGACGTGCGCCACAGTGAACCAGGGCAGAGTCAAATCTCCTTTTTCACCACAAGCATGGGCAAAAAGGCACCAGTACAACACTGTTCGACCGTACCCTGCACTGTTGCACACTCGAATCACGACTCGAGGCCTGACAACCCGCTGTACGGCCAACTTTTCCGAGACTTGCCCATACCTGCGGGGGCTTGAGCCCCCCGTAAGCGCCACCTCGAGGCCGGCTTCGCGCCCCTCGAGCCCTAACCGCTTTCATGCTATTGGAAGACAGGTGCCCCAAGACCCGGAGGGACCCTAACACGTCCTGTACGTGCCGGAATGGGCGCAGCACGACCTCCACGACGCCACGCCTCCACGTCCGCGCCCGGAATGGAGGCCACGCTTCAAGGACGCCTCAACAGCAACACCCACGTCGGTTCCAGTGACCCCGACAAGACAAACTTCCTACCCTCCGTCGTATTGGGCATTGTACATCCCAACTCCTGTATCATTTCTGTGTAACTCTGGCCTCCTCTTGCTCTATAAAAGAGGACACCATGGGTCTTCACGCACCCGGTTACGCACGGGCTTGCGCGACATGAGTCCACACACACACTTGAGTCTGGACTCCGGTCCACGCTCATAGAACTTGTATTGCCCCTGTACAAGCACTTAGGTGCAAATAATACAACAACCTCCTCCCCCGCTGGACGTGGGGCCTTCTTTGCCTGAACCAGGATAAATCCTTGTGTCATCTTGCATCACCATCCAGGAAGAGAGCACGCGATCATATTACTCGTTGGTGTCAAACCCCGGGGTCAAAACACCGACAGTGTGTGTTTCTTTTTTATATAGAATTTGAATCACACAATTGCTATCTGTTGGAGACCCACGCAGTGTACTCGGGGATGTACACAATGTGTTCTCACAGATTGTACGCGAGTAGATAGATGCCGTCCTTTAATATAATATATACTTAAGTGCGTATCTTTTTTTATAAAGATATGTATTTGATTGATTGTTATACTGTTAGCTATTATCAAAGATGACTCATTGTTTTTCTTTATGAATTATATAATACTACAAAATCCCGCAGCAACGCGCGAGGTATCATCTAGTAATGATTATAACAGATGACATTACCTATTCAGCAGCGAAATCCGATACCTGAACCCGCACGTAGAGGCGTCGCACGAAGAAATCCTCGAGGCCCTCGCAGATCGGCTCGTACCCCGGCCTGCATGAAATTAACAGGCAATATAATGTCGGGATGAGCAGTACATGAGCCTACCACTACGATTTTTTTTATTATTAACCCAATTAAATAAGATATTTTAAAAACAACTCTGTCCATTTTTTTTTCAAAACTAACCATTTTGCCGCGCCGTCCCACATGGCACGGTAAAAGCGTTAGCCAAGCCATGCATCCGGCGCGGCAAAAGTGCCACCGTGGCACCGTCCGGCCACGCAGCCCGGGTGGGGCCCGCTTGACAGTTTGCCGCGCCAGGCGGGCTGGCGCGGCTTGTGCGTTGGCCGCGCCAGGCGGGTTGGGCGGCAAAGCCGATCTAGATCTGGCCGCTGCGCCTAGCTTCCTCCTCCTCTTCCTCGCCCGCACCGCCCAACGCCGTCGTCGCCGCCCTGCTCGCCGCCCCGCCGCCGAGCCGCCCCGTCGCCGCGCCGCCGCGGCTCCTTGCTGCCCCGGCGTGCTCGTCCTCCACCCCGGCCCCGTCCGTGCCCTGCCCCCCTGCTCGGCTAGGCCAGGCGGTGGCCGGCCAGCCGCCACCGGCGCCCTCTCCACCACCCTCCACGACCGAAGGTAATTTTTTCCTTTTTGGTATTTTTTTGTAGTTTAGGTTAATTAGTTAGTTAAGTAGGTTAGTATTTTAGTTAGTTATTTATTTATTTGCTTAGTTAGTTATCTATTTTTTTAGTTAGTTATCTAGTTAGTTAGTTACTTAGTAGTTAGGTTAGGTTAGGTTAGGTTAGTTAGTTAGTTAGGTTAGTTAGCTTAGTTAGTTACTTAGTTAGGTTAGTATGTTAGTTAGGTTAGTGAAGGCAACTTAGTTAGTAGTTACACCATTTTTACTTTTGAGAAGACCATCACTTGGCCTTAGTTGCACTATTCATATTATAGATGGACACCGTAGTCAGATTGTTTTATGGAGGCACAATTAGTACACGAGATGGGTTGTTTGATGCGAATATGGAACAAGAACTCGAAGTATTCGATGAGCGTCCTCCTTTTACGGAGCTGTGGTTACGTCTGAAGGAGAAGTTTGATGGTGATTTCTCGTTGAAAGGGAGAATTGACAGTGGCAAGAGTAGGACAAACTATGTGTTGATGCCCTTGCACAACCAGGCCGATTGTGCAAAATACCAGAGGATCATTATGACATCCAATGTGACCATGGCCGAGATTGTGGTAGAGGATGGTTGGAGGAAGCAGGCAAAGTCGTCCAATGATGGCAACAAAGGTGAAGAACAGGAGGTAGGGGATGATGAGGATGCAGCTCCGATGAGTATGGACGTTGATGGTCACCTCACGCAGGAGACGGTCTATCCATCTGAAAATGCCCACGCTGACGTCGGCCAAATAAACAATAATTTTGATGTGGCCAACCTAGAGCGGCTCGAGCAGGAGGAGCAGGAGGCACCAATGTTTGATGAACACTATGATTCAAATGATGATTCAGATTATGATGAAGAAGAGGACAGTTATCTTTCTGCTATGCTAGAGCCGGTTCGTGCTATGCTACAACCGGTTCCTCAGAATATGCAGCCTCAAGGGAGACTAGTCACTGATATACCAGAGGATCATACACCTTTTGACGTGTGACAGCGTTTGAGCGAAGCACGGTACTATGTTCCGCCTGATCCTTACACTGAGACAGAGCTGCATCAATTGAGGTCGGTGAACATGCACTTTAGAGGCGTTTCCAGTTATAGGGATGTCAGTATGGTGGATCAGGTAGTTTGTGATAGTGGGTTGAATCTCTGCAAGGCAACACTGCATAACCATAAGGATTGGATTTTTCAGAAGGGTATGATTTTCAACACTATGTTTGAGCTGAAGCTTTTCGTTCAGGACTATGTTGTGCATCATCATCGACCGTACACCGTCACTCATTCTGATATTAATTTGAGGTTCCACGTGAAGTGTATGAGTCATAGTTATCCGTGGAGGGTGAATGCTCGCAAGAGAACTGATGGCATGTGGAGGATCAGTAAAGTGGTACAGCTGCATAGCTGTTTTACAAATGCGGAACAAGAAGATCATCCTCAGTTGACGGCAAGATACCTTGCACGACGCATTTTGGCATATGTTGACGATGACGCCGACGTGTCCATTTCGAAATTGATTATCTCCATATATGGATTCACAAGCTATAAGGTGAAGTATGGAAAGGCGTGGCGTGCCAAGCAGATCGCCCTTGCAATTCGTCGGGGGTAGCTAGGATGAAGCGTATAATAGGATTCCACGGATTTTGTGTGCAATGGCATACTTTAACCCTGGCCTGAAATGGTTTCCACACACCTGCAGGCACTATATAGACCGCAACACCGGCAAGGTTACACATGTGCTTCAACATGTATTTTGGTCTTTTGCCCAAATAGAGCATGTGTACCAGTTCTGTCGTCCAGTCATACTTGTGGACGATACTTTCTTGACCGGAGCATACAAGGGTGTGTTGATGATGGCGGCGACTGTTGATCCCGAGGACCAGATAGTTCCAATTGCTTTTGCTTTGGCTGAGGGGGAGAACGTTGAGTCTTGGTCTTAGTTCATGGCCCTTCTGCGGATACAAGTGTTAGGCCCTTCTCGCACAATATGTTTGATTTCGGATCGTCATGTCGGGTTGCTTCGTGCCGCAGAGGAGGAGATAGAGGATTGTCCTCCTCTAGTGCACAGATGGTGCATGCATCACTTTGCCACAAATTTTTGGCATCGGCAGAGAAAAAAAAGGAGGTTTGTGACAAGGTGAAAGAACTATGTTGTGTTAAAACTGAGCACAAGTTCAAGGAAACAATGGAAGAGTTGGAAAAAATGTTAAACAGTGCTGGCAAGGCCTGGATAGAGAGACAGATGGAACACAAGGCCAAGTGGATGCTTGCTTATGATGAGGGCGGTTTCCGGTTCGGTATAATGACCACCAACTCATCAGAGTCTTTCAACAAGGTATTCACCGGTGTTAGAGCCTTGCCTGTTTCTGGAATCGTTGAGTACTCGTTTCACAAGACCAACGAGTAATTCGTGAACAGGTGGTCCATTGCTCAAGACAACCTACAAACGGATGGTGAATTTGGAAAGGCAGGAAAGGAGAACATTCAGCAAAATGAGATCTGGGCAACACAGCAAACTTGTGAGGCTTATGGACCAACCAGACAAATCTATAATGTTTGAGCAAAGGGTGGAACTACCTTGGGCGGGGAACGTTATGGTGGTCGCAACTACCAGGTTGATCTTGAAAGAGAGGAATGCAGTTGTAACGTGCTAAACGCATCTTGGCCCCTAGTGGTTTCAGTGATTGGATGAAACACAAGATTACTGTGACTAACGTGTGTTTTGCAGAAACAAGATTGAGTTAGGTCACGGTAATTGCGTCGATACGGGCATATGGAGTTCATGTCCCCTGGCGATGGATATCGTTTCGGTTTTCAAAGGATGGACGACGAAGACGGTGGTAGACTAGGCTAAGTGTCATATGGTGTTGGAGGACACTTAGGTAGTCTTAGGTCACTGTTTTTCCTTTGGCCGTACTATAAAGGGGAGCGTGAATCAATAGCTTAACCTAGATGAGTCTATTGAGGTAGGTGTGGTGCACACTTGTTATTTCATAGCCCTAGGTAGCTCTGAGAGATGCCTTAAGTCGAGAGGATCAAAAGTTGTTTTGGCCGCGTCGCGATCCGAGTTGAGTCCACCCATGTTATGTGCATCGAACGCTGGCCAGGTGGGCATCGGACACGTCCGATGCTCACCCCGACTAGGGTTTAGTCTGGTGCGTGGCATCGGACACGCCGATGTGTTCACATCGGACGCGCCCATGCCACTGTTCACGTGGGCGTGAACTGGAGGCCGCATCGGACGCTGGCATCGGACGCTGAGGGCCAGCGTCCGATGGTCATCCAGAGAGGGTAAATCCACATCGGACGCGTCCGATGTGGTGGCATCGGACGCTGCCCAGCGTCCGATGTCACTTTAACAGGTCTGACAAGAGGGTACAGTCGACCGTTGGTCGAGGTCATCGGAGCGTCCGATGCCAGGCATCGGAGCGTCCGGTGACCCCGCAGAAACCCTGTTTCGTCCTGTTTTTGGATGGCCGGTTGGGGGAGTATATATACTCCTTCCCTCCATCCATTTGAGCGTTCTTGCCACTTCCATCTGCTGAGAAACACATTGTGAGTGTGAGTGAGTGCAAGAGCCCTAGTGAGGTTGAGTGATTTGCTAATTGTGAGAATTAGACACCTCCTAGTGAGAATTGAGTAGCAAGTGTGCATCCATCTATCTCTTTGGCCTTGTGTTGGTCAAGTGAGAGTTTTAACTTGTTACTCTTGGTGATTGACATCACCTAGACGGCTTGGTGGCGATCGGAGAGCTTGGTGATCATCCAGAGGCATTGTGGATGACCCAAGCCAAGTTGTGACCGGTAGCGAGCGATTCACCGGGCCGAAGTGGCGAAGAGTCAGCTCGTAGTGAGCACTTGATCCTTGCGCGGATCAAGGGGGAGCGATACCCTTGCGCGGGTGCTCCAACGAGGACTAGGGGGTGTGCCGACACCTCGATACCTCGGCAAAAAGATCATCGAGTCATCTCTACTCTTTTACCTACGCATTTACTTTCAAGCAATGCAATTCCGCATTACTACTTGTTGTTCATTCTATATTGGATTGCTTTGCTAGAGTAGGAGTGACATAGACTTGATCTTTTGTGCGGTAGAATAAAGAGAAACACACTTCTAGGCACTAGGGGGTTAATTGGGGCTTAATAGGTTTTATTCTTGCAAGAAGTTTTAGAAAAGCCCCATTCACCCCCCTCTTGGGCATCTTGATCCTTTCACGTGCTGCAGATAATGCATGCCCCTTGCTCTCACATGATTGCGTCTTGTAGAGCGCGTGGATATAACTACAAGACCCTACTATATATGTCTGAGTACTATCGCCGGAGCAACACCGTCGCAATATGGCAGGGCAGCTTCGAGCCTTACCTTGATCCCACTCAATGGCCTCCATACCTGGGTAGAGACTACATGCATGATCCTGACCTGCTGAAGGTAGGGAAGGGTAGGAAGAAGAAGAAGAAGAGACTAAAGGGGGACATGGACAATATGGATAGGTATGGAGGGGGGGGGGACTTCGACCAGACACCTAGCACGAACCTCTGCTCTGTTTGCCACATGCCAGGACATAATGCAACCTTCCATCGTTGACAAAGACAACAGGTGTACAACGATACATGTTGATTTGTATCTTTAGTTATATTAATATTTGAATGTTTTTGTTATTTTTATGCATATTTCTTTCATTTGTCTTAATGCTTTATTAATTGAGACATTGTACTAACTTGTTACCATGTTTTGTTTAAACAGGATGGCGAACCCTCTAGCGTACCCTCTCCTTGAGTCGTACTACGACGGCAAGCACCGGACGCACAGGCTGACGGACTACGACCCTCCGGAGCCGTTTGACGCTGCTTAGGCCGCGCACCCACCTCTGGCACCAGTGGGACGAGCGCACACACCTTTCCTACGATGCGCTGGCTTCCTTGTGCTGGTCCGTGTCACCAACCACGCGGTGTGCCAGCTCAACCCCGCACTCCTGACCATGCTACAGGATAGGTGGCGTCCTTGAACTTTTTTCCGAAACAAACATGAAGACTTCTGGGGTGCCTTCGTCGTGGCTCACTGAGCACTTTGCAATGTGCCCCCCCAACGTCCATCCACAGGTAGTGGAGAGGTTTGCCAGGGTGTGGCTGTGTCACTTTATTGGGGCCTTCTTGTTTCCCGACTCCTCAGGGAACATGATCAGCTGGATGTTCGTCCCCATCCTCGCACAACAATGGGAGAACATAGCTGGCTACAGTTGGGGAAGCGTTGTTTTTGCCTGGCTTTACAGACAGCTATGCGAGGGGTGCCGGCGGAGGCAGACCAACTCTAGCTTGGGAGGGTGCTTGCGCCTGCTGCAGGTTTGGGCCTGGGAGCGCCTGCCTTTGGGTCATCCCCGTATTCGAGAAGCTGCGGTAAGTACATACCTCTTGAGTGTGTGTGCTTTTACAAATTTACAGTCATTTAACTGATTGAAATTGGAATGCAAGTGTGGACGCACGACGACACCCGCCCCACTGCTCTGTTCGTCTGGTCGACCGCAGAGCAAGTTAGAGGCAGCCCCCAGCGCCGCTATAGCCAGTACACGGACATGCTGGATGTCTGGACACAGCACCAGGTAAGCGAAGAATGAGTTCATTTTGTAATACTGACACAACAACATGAAAACTATGTTTGTTCATTAAAAACAGGTCAGCTGGGAGCCTTGGGATCGGTACTACGATGTGTTCGACGCGGCCACGGAGCTAGACCGTCTAGACTGGCGTTGCACCATCCCTCTAATATGCTTGTACGTGGTCAAGATGCACTTGCCCATCAGGGTGTTGTGTCAGTTCAGCCTACGACAGGAGTTCCATCCACCTCTGATTAGCACAGATCAGAGGTTGCACAAGTAAGTACTGTCCACAATCATGTTCAATTGCTCAAGTTAATTCTATCTTATGGTCTAACACTGACTTTCCTTTGCATTGCAGGGTGAAGCGCCAAACCAGATGGAAGAATCCTGTGGATTGGCGCGCGGAGCACGCCCAGGAGGTTCTGAGTTGGACGAACAAGTTCCAGCAGGATGTTGAGGATGGCGAGCCGTACGACTAGCGTGTCTTCGACCAGTACCTGCAGTGGCTGCAGTGGAGCACCAGGTTGCACATTAAGGCACCGTACTACGAGGAAGCCGCCGAGGAGGAGTCGGACGACGACCTGGACCCGTACGATGCTGTCACTAGGGCAGGGATTCAGCTTGACAGAGCCCCTCTACAAAGCTACGTGGTAATATATCATGCCCTTCAACTATTGTTTGCGTTTATGTACTTAGTGGACTTACCCCCTCGTCTTCTCTCGGCAGGCGTCGCAGCTGTCTCGGTACTCCAACGAGGCGGCGCAACTTATACACCACTCTAGCTCTACTACGGACCCCGGCGCGGTCCAGGCTTTTCTGCAGGTATCATAACTCATTCGAACCGCACTTGTAAATCTGAAGAAGTCATGTATTGTACTAATATATACTATTTCCCGATTTGCAGAAAATCAGGAAGTGATGCAGAAAGCTTGCTCAGAAGCTAGGGTGCATGGACACGGCGTGGGCCCCACTGCACCTGCCTTAGCCTTCGAGCCCTTTGGTGTCCGATACTGTGACACCCCTGATTTTTTTCAAGTTTTGAAAATCACTAAAAAATTGAACAAAATTAAAACTTGACCTAGTTTAACTTTTAGGAAACATAATTAGAATAATTTAGGACAATAAAATCTTTTCTTGCTTGATGTGTGATAAGTGTTGAGCAATATGGTAACACATGGTTGGAAACTTTTGAAAACTCAGTTTGATTTCAAAAACCCAAAGGAATTTGAATCAAAGGAAATAGAAATAAAAAGAAAAAAGGAAAGGAAATAGGAAAAAGGAAAAAGGGAAATAGAAGGAGAAACCGGAATGGGCCTCAACTCCCTTCGGCCCACTACCCCACTCCTCTCCTCCCGCCTCCCCCCACGTGGGCCACGGCCCAGCCCTGTACGAGCGCAAGCGCTCTCGGCTGGCCGACCCCGCTCTTCCCCTCCCTCCACTCACATCCAGGTGGGACCCCGGCATCAGCTTCGTCTTCCCCAGAATGAAGTGATGAGACAGAGCAAGCCGACCACCATGGCCCATCTAGTGTTGTTGCCGCTGATCCTCGCGAAAGCTCGACCGATGCGTCGCGTCCATTCCCCGGCACTGCCATCCTGTGACACGAGATGACCACGCGTGAACGAGTAAAAGAGGAAGAGGAGCAGTGGACTCCGCCACGGTTCGACAGGAACGCCATTAATGGCGGTGACAAGAACTCATGAAGAACCGACCTAACTCGACGCGGACATGACAGAGGGCAGTGTACGGCGACCGGAGAACCCTCCAGACGCTCGGACAACGCCGGCGACGCGGGGGGAGAAAATATCTCCGAACCGCCATGGCTGCCACCGCCATTACCGGCCTATAAAAGGCACCCCACTCCAAATCGGCACCACCATGAGCTTCGCGGCGAACTTCTCCACCGCACTGCCACTCCAATCCCACCCCTACCGTCTCTTTCCCCACCTAAATTTCTCGTTTTCCAAAATTGGAGTGCTCGCGCCGCCGACGAAGTCCGGGCGGAATTGGAGCCACTGGATGTCACAACGGTCTGATTAGTACAGAGGTATGCCACGCCAGGCCTTTGCCTTTCCTTTCCACTAGCTATCCTTACCTCTACCACGCCGTAGCACCGCGCCACCGTGGGCACCGCTGTCCGAGCCGCCATGGCTGGCAGTGAGCTCCAACTCGGGCACAACCGGAAGCTTGGGACACACTAGCACACAAGGCACACCCTAGCGCACTCAACAGAGCGGAACACGGATGAGAGACCCCTCCTCCGTGAGTCACAGCGGGACAACGCCGCCGCGGGAGCTCCGGTGAAGCCGCCGAGACACACGCAGTACCCCCGTTCCCCCTCCCCAACAGACGAGTGAGCGCGGAGGTGCGAGGAGAGCCTCGCTCTGCTACCAAATAGAGCTGAGGAGGAGCCACACCGCCGGCGAAGCCTACTCCGGCGAGGACGGGGAAACCTCCCCTATTTTCCGGCATACGGACGGCGATGCCCACCGACGCCGTCGACCCCAGTGACTGACGGCCGGGACCCACGCCACACCGTCACCCCTCACCGTCACGGCAGGGAGCACGTGGGAGGCCCACGCGTCAGCCAGCACACGAGGCCGACACGCGGGACCCATGCATCATCGACTGCAGGCCCAGCGCTCACTCTCTCCTCTCCATCCGCGTGCCCGGTCCACGTGAACCCGTGACCGTGGGGTATGCGTCCACGACATAGCGCCATAAACCGACGGACCCCTCCTCACAGTCGCATTGGAAATTGCTAGGTGCACCCGGCTAGTGTACACAGGAGGCTAGAAATCCTATTTCCCTTTAGAGAAAAATTCCAGAAAAATTCCTAAAAATACTACATGCACTCAGTAACTTTACCCCATAATTAGTTTCCCAAAAATGATTATAGAAAATAGTTATTAATTTCCAACCTATATGTTTAAACTTAAAAAAATCATATCCTTCATGTTTTAGCTCCGAAAATTATGAAACCTCTTCTAAAAATTTTATAAAAATAATCTAAAAGTGACCAACCTGAGAGTAACCCGTGTTTTGGCCAGTTAGACCATGCGTGGTCTGTTTTTCGGCCCCTGTGTAAACCGTGGTGAGGGTTACATGGACCCTATGATGCGTCCTCTCGGGTATGAGCTTTGTTTGGAGGAGACAAGGCCACTGATCATGGTCGAGTTCACTCCATCGTGTGGGGAAAATTGGACATCTGCTGCAATAGAATTACTTAAATCCTATTCGAATAGCCACGTCCTTGGTAATGGGCAATCGCCGAGATGAGGTCACCTATGGTTAGGTTAATTACAATTCTTGCACTAGCACAACTATGAACATGTGATAATGTTGCCTATGTTCTAAACTAACGGGAACTAGCGAGAAGGATGACACTCTCCTAGGGCCCAACCTCTCTTTTATTCTTGCTATTCCTATAGGACTTGCTGAGTACTCTATGTACTCACCCGTTGTTGACTCACAGATTATGAAGACGAAGGAGAACCCGCTACAACGAGGAGGACTTCCAGGAGGACCAGTGATAGCGACCGCGACCATGAAGGAATCGTTAGGATAGGGTCTATACGCCAAGCTCTAGCTTGCCTGTGAGGATAGACGCCGCTACACATCGACTACCGCCTTAGTAGCTTCCGCACCCTGTTACGCAACCACCCCTGTAGTGTGTTTGGGTCAAGTGATATAAATAAAAGCCTTGACCCTGTTGTAATATATTCACCTACCTAGGTGTGAACCCCAGACCCTTTATGTATGAACCCTTTTATTCGCTAGATTATAAAGTTCGGTATTTATCTTTAAATCTGTATATCATTTCTGTTAATCCCGTACATATTTGTGCATGATCCTGGCGCAAATATGGGGATGTTTGGACTCTCAGGATGAGGGCCCGACAGAGTGGTATTGGAGCCGAGCTTGACCGTAGGATAAGACCCTAGGCATGGCACGCAATAGGAAAATGAGTTGTGAACTTAATTCATCTTCATTTGTTTCGCAAAAGTAATATAACTTGTGTTTAATATTTTTGCAGCAAATGGAGGACGGATGAGTTCGCTCGAACTGTGAAAACAATGAAGGATTCCCGCAGCTTTTATGGGAGACTCTACGATGGCTGGGATACACTGAGCGTCCTACGTACTATGGACTTGAGTACGAGGACCACGGTGTGCCCAAGTGTAAGATATGCCTGCATATTCCTGAGCATCCGCAATGCCCAAAAATTCCAAGGAAGGTATACAAGGCAGTAGGAAAGGATCTTTATGGAACAAGCCAGAAGGTTGCAAAAATGGCACTCGGCGATTATTGCCAGATATTTGAAGAAGATATCGACCACACCCCTGCAAAGTATTTTCCCGTGGCCAACCAAACCACCGCAACGTGGAACTACAAGGTAGATGAACTTCAGAAGATTAGCCCGAAGTGTCCAGAATACACTCTTATGGCAACTGTCAGGTACCTCCATGCACTTGAAGACCTCTATGAAGAGCAACAGAAGGTGCTCTTAGAATGGAAGGAACGAGCTCTCACTACTAGGTTTTCACCCTATTGCATCAGGCAAAATTTGATGGTATAGGTCTAAAATGGATGCAAGCTCGTTTCGTTTCCGCATCAATTTGTCGGTCGATGCAGCCGATGCAATTATCCCAGGTGCAATAGCCTTTTGCATCAGTTACTTGTGGTCGATGCGAAGCAGCTTTTGCATCGGATAGTCGTTGTCTGTTTCATCAAAAATATCCAATGCATTAACTTATTGCATTTAAATCATGTTGGTGCAATACATCTATTGCATTGGATAGTCGTTGTCTGTTTCATCAAAAATGACCGATGCATTAACTTATTGCATCTAAATCATGTTGATGCAATACATTTATTGCATCGAATATGGTATGATGCAATAGACTGTATTACATCAAAATTAGGTTCGATTCAGTATAATCTATTGCATCACCAATTTGGTTTGATGCAAGAGGTTCTATTGCATCACCATTTTGTTTGATGCAAGAGGTTGTATTGCATCACCATTTTGTTTGATGGAAGAGGTTGTGTTGCATCACCATTTTGTTTGATGCAAGAGGTTGTATTGCATCAATGATATGATGGATGCAATTGAAACTTTTGCATCGACATGAGGTTCGATGCAATACAAAGTATCACATCTACATGACCGTGGATGCAACAAAAGCTATTGCATCGACAAGATATTTGAAGAACGACTAATAATAGCATTGAATTCATTGCACAAGAAATCATTAAATTATAAAATTCAATGGCACAAAAGGCAATTATATTAATAAATCGGATAATAGTTATTCAATCAGTTTGTACAATGAAAGGAAGTCACATGGATTCCTATTTCCAAACGAAATTGCAAGGTCCAAATGCATTAGAAACTACTATCTTATGGTACTAATAGATGCTAGTCATAAAGACGAAGACATGTCTTATCATAGAACATGACATATTTCTTGTTGCACAATCTTTGAATCATTTCAGCTTGTCAAGACTCCCTCATTGTTGATCTTCCTGAGAAGTCAAAATGACATGCATTAATAATATATATATAGTTGATCACATAGCTGAATTGAAATATAGGCAACACATGATATGGAACAATATTTTTGGGATTAAGAAATACAATGGATACTTAAAATGAGAGTTGATTGATCATACCTTTTCTCATTTATTTTTTGCTTTGTCGCTTTCTTCTGTCAGCAACCTGTCTAAGTGTTTGTGATTGAATATATGACACTGTATCATTATTATCTTTATCATTTGGGAAAAGAGCTCTGTTCACACTGCCGCGAGTGAAGCGAATAGGTAGGGTACTGTTATTGGTCGTCAACGATTGACTGTCCTGTAGAACCTGCACAAACCAGAAGATTTGGAAGAGCAATCAGCACTTAGAGCATCTCCAATAGTTTGCCAAAATTTACATGGCAAATCTTATGATTTGACAACTCCCAATAATATATGCCAAGTGAAAAAATAGACTCTCTCCAATAGTTTGTCATTTTAACTTGGCAAATCTAAAAAAAATAGGCTCATCTCCTCTCATCGTGGAGCAGCAGAGTACATCTTCAAGCAGCAGTAGTTGTAGCAACTTTCATGGGTGTCTTGGGGCAGCACAAGCAAATCTTGGGGCAGCACAACAGTTTGACAGTACAAACAGCACAGCAGCACAACAGCATCACAGCACAGCAGCACAGCAGTTTGGCAGCAGCAAAGCACAGCAGCACAACAGCAGCACAGCACAACGGTGGCGATGGGGCAGCACAGCACAACAGCACAGCGGTGGCGATGGCAAGCACTATGCGCGCGCGCAAATATGCGCGCGGAGGGGGGAGAAATAGCAAGTTGCTAAAATTTGCCAAGTGCTTTGCCAAACTGTTGGAGTAAATTTTCTTGTTTTGCTAAAAAAATAAGGATATCAAGTGCTTTTAGCAAACTATTGGAGATGCTCTGATCTGTTGAGCTGCAGGTAACGGTTTCGAAGTAAATTACCTGTTCCACATGTTCTGATTCTTGGATGGGAGTGGGAATAGCATTAGGTGCGTCTGAAGGATCACTTTGAGTGGGCAAGGCAGCTTTTGTGGCAACCTTCATATCAGGAAAAAAATATTCACACTTTATATCAGAATACATGTAGCTGTCCATTACATTTCAGTTTCCATTAATCAACAAAATAATACCTTTGCTGAATCTGCAACATCTAAACCATGAACGATATGTTCAATACCAGTAGCATTAGCTGTGAATTCTGAAGGTTGAGTGGTTGTTTCTGTAGTTTCAGGGGATGGTGTGGTTGTTGCAGCAGTCTGTCATTGGTGATATGAGGAGGAGCATTAGCAATCAAGTTTTACTAAAAACAATGATGCTGCTAACAATTAAGAATTAGTAATCTTACCAAAGGCGGTGTTTCATTGCGTTCTTTGAATAGTGAGAAAAACTCTTGCCTTAGTTCTTCTCTAATCTTGTCAGATGTACTCTTCAATTCTTGTTGCAGCAGCATAATTTGTTCCTTGTCACTCTCCCTCTCAGCGGCTTGAACGGTAAGTTGTTCTTTTAACTTCTCTATCTCAGCTTGCATCTCACTATTCTTCTGTTGTGCTGCTGCTGCTATTGCTGTGACACGAGCTTGCTCTTCAATTCGTTCTTGCATAAGTTGGCTTCGGGTTGGATAATTTGTCATGTATCCATGTCCAGGACCTTTCTTGCTCTTGCAGCCAGTGGTTTTCTTGTAGGTTTCATGAAGATTCTCCCTTTCTTGTTCTTCTGATATCATAGAAGCTTTCTTCTCAATTTTTTCTGTGATTTTGGAGAAGACGGTTTCCTAAGTTTAAGAACACAATTAGTATGACATTGATGATGTATGGATAAAACTTGTGGGCAGACAACAGTTGGTCAAAAAAGAAGTCGTATCTGCAGATTTACAAGTCCAAATGACTTAATATAGGACTTTCTGGAGATATTATAAAATTCTCCATATTTCATTTTCAGACATCAAAGCATGTTTCAAAACTGGAATATTTTGAATTAGGCAAATTACAGAAACTAAGTAGTAGTGTAAATATGAAAAACATCACTAAGTAGTAGTGAGCAAAGTAGCACTTACATATATTTCCCTAGCAGCATCAGAAGACCATCGACCCTCCTTGGTGCGTGTACTCCTCCAAAATATCAAACCAGTTGGCTCTTCACCAGTCTCCATGTTTCTCTAATATGCGTAAATAGAACATTGTTACTATTTAGGAACAAAAATAAAAGAACAAGTTTAGGTTCCATATCATTACCTGCTCAAAACCAACTTGTGAATAAGGTTTTGATCTAGTCAGATGTATTGTCTGTCGATGCTGGGAGTTGCTAGAGTTTTTATTGCTCATTCGCTAAATTAAACACATATATGTTAGTTTGACATCAAAGATGCAGACAATAAACACATATAAGAGGCTTGGAACCTGGAATGAGTCACTTGAAAAATACAACACCAAGTAGTGCCACTCCACAATGTCCACATCATCTGGCTTATGTCTCATTCTTTCATGATAACTGTTGTATGCCTTGTATGTGGCACTCAATTGAGCTCGCCATCCCTTGTAACGATTCTGTGCAATCTTCCAAATCCTAGCCTTCTCCTCAGCATTGTCCTCAATGTTCCACTTGCCTGTACAAATGGGATTTCAATAAAGTGTCAACAAATAAGATATTACAGAGTATTAATTGATCATATGCGGTAGCAACACTGTAACGTACCATTATTTCTGTTGTTATTTTATCTTTAGCTTTCTGTTTCACTTGTCACCACTTCGTAACTCCAATCAGTGGAGTCCATTTTCTTGTAAACAGAACAACTTCATCAACAAAGGAGCGATAGTTATCTCCTATAGGACCGCCCTTCGTCGATGAGAATTCTACACTAAGTTTGTCAGTGGCAAGTTTAAATCTCTTTACTTCGACCGATACACCTTTCAAGGTTCCACGCCCATCTTTCTTTCTCTTCTTGCCAACCCCAGCCGTGAAATTGAGTATATATAATGGAATGAATGTAAACATTATAAATCAGCATTTTTATGTTATACTAGTGTACGAACAGTCTGTACCATTGCATACCTTTCTGAGAGGGCTTGGGCCTACGAGCATGAGCTGGAAACTGAATAGGTGTTGCGCTATTGTCACCACTTGCGTCTTCTTCATTGGCTTGATCATCTACATATGCATCTGCACATACAAAATGTTGAAAGTACACAGTTACAGTTCAGTTGGAAATATATATGTATATAATAGTGCTTCGACTAATGAACCATTAAACAAGATGAGATTACATATATCTTGAAGAAGCCTTCCGTCCTCAACCATTCTTGATATGTTTTAACTGTACTCATCCGGGTGTCATCAGTAAATTCTGCGAGATGCACATATACATGTTTTATATATACTGAGTTTTAGATAAGTAAATATATATCATTGAGATGTATTTTTCTTGTCCATTAGTACCTGGGTTGTCTTTATCCTGTTCTAGCTTACTGAGCCACACCTTGTATGCATCAATGTCTTCATCCTCATCTCCTTCTCCACTTACATTCGCATGTGTTCTACGTTGCTTAAGCGGTGTGACTGCATATTCTCCATGGTGATCTATATCTGTTATCGAAACTACAATCCTAACTGTCTTCTCTTCTATCCCATCTTGTATCATTGTGAATGCATCTTCTTCGTGATCTACACGATGCAGCTCAGCTGTATCGTTGCTATTTCTCTTCAAATAGTACATGAAGTCCCTCGACGAATAACCACACTGAACTTTGTACTTTATTAAGTTTGCAAATGTAATTCTAGCACGGTCAATGTCCAATATGCCACGATGCTTGTCCATGGGTCCCCCCCGCAAAAAGAATATATACTCTCCATTTTTCTCCTGTTCTACTACAAAATAATTTAAACCGCAAACCATTCATGATATTGTATTTGGATATCTAAAACTGTGCTCTGCATTTTTGTTTTGACTCATCAGTAAACAATGTAACATTGATTGGATAGACAATTACAAGAACATAAGTTTGTTTCTAATTAAGAAGTGCCTGAGAAAAAAAATGACCTCTAATTGATACATATACACCATCAGATGTAAAAAAATGTAATTTGTGATGGCACATCATCTGCATCTTAATGTAAACTCTAAGACAATAGCATTTTTAACACGTGCACAAGCAATTTGAAGGTACAGCATAAATAGAACAAATAAATGACAAAAATTGACCTGGGTTGTTCATTTGTGTTCTTGTCGGGGACATGTTCTTGGCCATGGGCATCTTCAGGGCTGGACCGTCTGGTTGTCCTCCTGTTTGTCGGAGGAGATGCCAATCTCTTGGCCGGAGTACACGGCGATGGCGACCGCTTTGTGCAGCGCCTCCGGGCAGGCGGCGGCGACGGCGAGATCCCTGCGGGGCGCCTCTGGGCTCCCGGCGGCGACGGAGACATCCTGGTGGAGGGCCTCCGTGAAGGCGGCGGCGACAGAGACGACTTGGCGGATGGCCTCCGGGGTCGCGGCTGCGACGTAGATGACTTGTCGGAGGGCTTCCGGGCCGGCGGCGGCGAGGGCGACCTAGCGGGAGTAGCCGACGGCGTGCTTCCGGTCTTCGGCATGGCGGCTCGGAGTAGGATTAGATGGGATGCGAAGGGAACCGCTGTAGGTTGTATTAGGGAGGGGGCATAATTATCGGCAATCTTGCGGGAGGAGGGCGCCTAATCTAAAATTTTTGGCGGTTTCAACCTTTCTCGGGCGTCACTTTGAGCTGAACGTATGAGACTTTTTGATTTAGCCAAATACTAATAAATAAATAATAAACTTGTGACAATAATTATATTTTATTTAAAAAATAATGGTAATCATTTTAATATAATTACATCGTATGTAAAGCAATAATTAAATGCTACTACATCATAGTAGTAGTAGTAGTAGTAGTAGTAGTAGTAGTAGTAGTAGTAGTAGTAGTAGGATATATTAGTAGTAGTAGTAGGATTAGTAGTAGTAGTAGTAGGATAGTAGTAGTAGTAGTAGGAGTAGTAGTAGTAGGATTAGTAGTAGTAGTAGTAGTAGTATTAGGAGGTAGTAGTAGTAGTAGTAGTAGGATTAGTAGTAGTAGTAGTAGTAGGATTAGTAGTAGTAGGATTAGTAGTAGTAGTAGTAGGAGTAGTAGTAGTAGGATTAGTAGTAGTAGTAGTAGTAGTAGTAGTAGTAGTAGTAGTAGTAGTAGTAGTAGTTCGTAGTAGTAGTAGTAGTAGTAGGATTAGTAGTAGTAGTAGTAGTAGTAGTAGTAGTAGTAGTAGTAGTATTAGTAGGAGTAGTAGGATTAGTAGTAGTAGTAGTAGTAGGCTTAGTAGTAGTAGTGTAGTAGTAGTAGTAGTAGTAGTAGTCAGTAGGAGTAGGCGTAGTAGTAGTAGTAGTAGTTAGTAGTAGTAGTAGTATTAGGCGTAGTAGTAGTAGTAGTAGGATTAGTAGTAGTAGTAGTAGTAGGATTAGTAGTAGTAGTAGGAGGAGGAGTAGTAGTAGTAAGTATGATTAGTAGTAGTAATATTAGAGGAATATAATATTGGTCGTAGGATTGGTAGTAATAATATTGAAATATGTAAAACGGTATTTCAAAAGTTAATGTTACACAAAACAAATTTTTAACAAGATTACAAAAAAATAACACCATGAGAGGCCTGCAAGGGCCAAGGGCCCAACCAAGCTCGACCATGAAGGATCAGAAACAGATCAACCACAAAAGGGAGCCCAGTTAGGCCCAGCCCAAGCAAGCCCTCTCAATGGTGTGTGTTAGTCGGAGTTCGGGGCAAGACGCATGGCTGAGACTTTATGCTGGTTTTGTGTGAGTAGAATTGGCGAGGTGGTGCAAAAGAACCAGTCCTGGTATGCAGCGTGCGCGCCTTTGCACTTCGGGGTGGTAATGGGCCGGCCCATTTGGCAACGAAGCCAAATCTAGAAGTACCCCGTGCCCCTCCCCATCCCGTGACCCTCTCGCTCACTCCCTTCCCTTCTCCTATCTTCTGATTCCCCTCCGTTGACCTCACGAGCGACGGAGACGACGGTGGCGGAGTCAATCGGAGACGGCGGCGAGTCAATTGGAGGCGCCATGGCTCGCGGCAAGGGCCGCGGCTGGAACGCGAAGGGCCACTTTCGCAACGAGCGCGACCAGTTTGCCACAGCCGATGTAATCTACATCAGCTCTGACGATGAGGCGAGCAAGCCCCGGGTTAAGCGCACCAAAGGGGAGGCTTCGACTCCAATCCCGGCGAAGAGGACGACCAAAAAGGAGGCGTCGACCCCACCCCCAAGCCCGACGACGAAGAGCCCAAACCCTAGCAACAAGGGGAAGAACAAGGTCATCTCTGCCTTTCCCATACGCGCTGTTTCATCTACCTGTTTCACACTCAGATCTATGTCTTCTTTATGTATACATGTGGGTTTATCTCATCTACTGAAGTTGCTATGTATGATGATGCATATATCGGTGTTTAATACTGAGCTCAGTGCCTAGGTCGATGATTACTAAGCATTTGTGAGATTAGGCGCAGGAGGACCACCTTTTGGTGTGGGAACCGCGTCTAGCTTTGTCTCTGCTCCATGATACTTATTAGTTAACAACACTAGTGCTGCATCTCTGCCCCATGGCATAGAGGGACCAACAAAGGATACACAATCTTAGCTACATTTACAACTCAAATGATGTGCATTGTGTTAACTTGCTTAGGATGAGAAGGGCACCTTTTTTCCAGCTTTGTGATGCATGGGCAATGTTCTTTATCCTGTTCAACAAAGTAGCAATGTTCTTGCATGTTGTTGGCCACAATGAGAGGTTCATGTCACTGATAATGGGACTTGGGCACAACAAAGGGATGATAGGGCTGCTGCTATGTGGCAGAACAGGGGCTCTTCTAGAGTTTAAGTTTCTATTATACTTGTGTTGTGTTAACTATTAAGTATCTATGATGACTATTGCATTCATTTATGAGACCTATGGCACTGAACAATGATGTGAAAACTTTCATATTTGTAATAATTTGTTATAAACTTTCATAATTGACTTATACTGAGGCATGTGTTTGGTGAATTCTTTCTTGTCTATGATGAAACATGCTATATAGAGGTGGCTGCATTTTTCATGACATTCATCTGATCTGCTGGAATCATCCACTGTTTAGCAGCCACCAATGACATCTATGTATGTTTCTGAGGCCCACTTCATATTTTGTTAACTGCTTATGATGATTGCATAGCTTGTTATATGACTGAATGGAATTATGTGATGACCTTGACCTTGTGAGGCACTGGAGCTATGTTGATTCTGCCTTGTTGTTATGTTTGTCATGGCTGTCATCAAACCATGTGAAACATCCATGCCCAAGCAACTGTTCTCACTCTCCTAAACCGATGCCTGGGCTGGATGTCTCACATGGTTCCATGCCTGTCATGATTTTAGTTTGTTCTTCTCTGTTGATGATGGTTCTATGGCATGTCGATATGTGTTCCTTAAGCTCCAAGTTCAAGGTCTCTTCACAAGGCAATTAAATCTGAGGCAATTGATTTCAAATATCTCTCCTCTATTTGCACATGTCTTACTTGCTTTTATTTGTTATTTGAAGGTGCCTGGGGTCTATGTTTACTTTGTTAATAGTACTATGTCTTTTTCCCATTGAAGGTAGAGGCACCAATCTCGGCGAAGAGGAAGAGCAAGCTGTTTTGGGATGATCTGGAGAATGCTGCGTCCATGTCCCATTGCCTGTTTGGGACAGTAGAAAACAAAGTGAACAAAAGGCTGAATCGGCGAACAAACAAGCTGGTCTATGCAGTCAATAAGGAAATGGACAATCTGTTGGTTCATGCCAAGTATCAAGTGCTGGAGGAAGTGGGGTGGACCAAGAAAAGTTCTGTACAAGTGATGAGGAAGTTCTTTGATGACTCCAAGGAGGAAGGAAAGAAAATTCTCCTTGAAGAGGCCAACAAGATGTTGAAGGACCTTGATGACTGCTATGAAGTCCTCTTCACCAACATGGTGAATAGCGTGCTCAGGTCTCTGGAGGATAAAGTGAAGAAGCTTTAGTAACATGTGTGTTTCTGCACTTCATGTGCTGCTATTTGTATATATTAAGTAACGACCAGTGGTAGATTGTGGACTGGTAGAACCAGTGGTACTTTGGTAGGTTGTGGACTGCTACAAGCAGTGGTACTTTGCTATTTTGCTGATGTCCACAAGTAACTTTATGTGCTTGATTGTGGACCCACTTAGTATGTGATAGTGCTTAAGTACCTCTGTGTTGGACCACTAATGAAGTTAATGTTATATAATGTTAGTTATATATGTAGTTGCCTTTGATGAAGTCAACTGTTGGTTGCATTCACCGACTGATCAATTACTGTATAGAGGTAAACTAAACTGATTGGTTGCTAAATAGGAGTGACATACCCGATTACACACACATAGATGAAATAAACTTTATTACACATGCATGCTGTCGATAGTAGCCTCAGAACATCCAAACATTGATAGTAGCATAGATGTAAATACTTAAACGAAAAAATCATCATCAGCTTCATCGGATGTGGCAACGGCAGGTGCGACAACTCCATCGTCAATGTATGCGTCCACGTCATCTTCACCTTCATCAGTAAAATCTTCATCATCTGGTTCTGGCATAGATAGAGCAATTGCTTTCTCAATAACAGACGAATCAATTGATTCGCCTTCCATGTCCGTTCGTCGCCAATTCATCAAGTCCCCCTGATCGATAACAGTCATGTCCTCCACCCCAACAACCAATGAGTCGACATCTAGCGGAATATTTTCTGCTTCCTCTTCAGCAACTGTGGATTCCGGCATCAAGAAAATGTTTCTTGGTTTGATTCGAACAACACTACACCAATTTGATTTCTTTGCGTGTTTCACATAAAACACCTGCTCTGCTTGTGTTGCCAAAATATAGGGATCATCTGAATATCTGAGACGGGTAGTATCAATATCTATAATTCCATATTGATCTTTGTTGAACCCTTTACCTTTGTTCTTTGTTCGAGCGGGGACATCAAACCAATCGCACTGAAACATAATCACTTCCTTTCGACCAGTGAATTGTACGAACATAATTTTCTTAATAACTCCATACCAGTCCATATTACCCGTACTTTCATCGCCCTTGACAAGGACACCACTGTTTTGTGTGATCAAGCTCGTCTCTGCCGACACTGTCCGAAATAGGGTGCCATTGATGAAACATCTATTGAATACACTAGCACAATCATCTGGTCCTCGAGAAAGGTTCAACATGTCTTCAGTAGCTTTTCCTTGGTCATATTCTTGTTTGGTCTGTAATTCCATTGAAAAATAAGATGTTTTCATTGCGTGCAATATAATGTGAACAATAACAAAATTGTGGCGACTCACTCTTTCCTCAAACCAACCAACAAATTGTTGCTTGTGTCTTCTCTCAACATTATGCGGATTGTATTTCTTTAGTGAAGCCTTATGTACACTGCAGTGGGCAGACCAAACAAGATACAAAGAATAAGTAATATATGATGTCAACAAAAAATAGCATGCTACAATATTAAATAAAACTCACTCAGGCAAAGCACCACATTCGTCAGTATTTATGATTATGTAGTGCCTTATTCTCTGCATTTCCGATTCGTCCAAGACCTCGAAACTATAGCCTTTCCTACTGTACTCAAGGTCAGCAAAAACACTCAAACCCGATGGTGGTTCACACACAGGCGCACTTTCATGACGCTCTGGGCGACTTGGCATGTCTTTGAAGAACAAAGAACAAAATGTCATGCACTCTTCTGTGATATATCCCTCCGCTATGGAGCCTTCAGGATGTGCTTTGTTCCTCACGTAACCTTTTACCATACGCAAATATCTCTCCACGGGATACATCCATCTATAGCATAGAGGTCCACCAAGTGCAGCCTCTTCAGCAAGATGAACTGACAAATGCACCATGATGTCAAAAAAAGTAGGTGGAAATATCATCTCAAGCTGACATAGAGTCTCCCTGATGGAGGCACTCATGTTCACAAGCTCGTTTACATCCAGCTCCTTTGAACAAAGCGAACTGAAGAACCTACTCAAATTAATCAATGGGACAACAACTTCTTGAGGCAGAATGTTGCGTAGTACTAATGGTAAAAGTTTCTGGAATATAATGTGAAAATCGTGAGTTTTCAGACCAGAGAGCAATAGCTGATCCTCATGCACACATCTTCGAATATTGGATGCGTATCCATCAGGCAACTTAACTTCATGAAGAAATTTGCATAAAAGTTTCTTGTCCTCTTTCTCTAATTTGTACAAAGCAGGTGGTAAGGTGAACTTACCATTCTCATGCTGCACTGGATGTTGATCCTTCCTTGTACCGAGATGCTGCATGTCAAGCCGAGCTTCTTCATTATCCTTACTTTTACCTTCTATTTCTAGCAAAGTGCCCAATATGCTCTCACATATATTTTTCTCGATATGCATCACATCCAAGTTGTGCCTAATAAGCAAGTCTTTCCGGTACGGAAGCTCGAAGAAAATACTATTCTTCCTCCAGTTGTGCCATCTTTTTTCTTCGTCACGCTGCTTCCTTTTTCTTGATTCAGGGCCGAATGTGACTTGGTCAAAAGAACCATAGTGTTGCAGCACCTCTTCCCCAGTGAGTGGTTGTGGAGCCCCTCTATATTCTGTCTTGTTGTTGAAACTGACTTTGTTTCTGCGCCACTTGTGGTTCGTAGGCAAAAAGCGACGATGCCCCATGTAGCAGTGCTTCTTCCCATGCTTCAACCATAAGTAGTCTGTTTCTGTATGGCAGTATGGACATGCAAACTTGCCTTTCGTACTCCATCCAAACAGCATCGCATATGCTGGAAAGTCATTGATTGTCCACAGTAGAATTGCATGCAAATCAAATTCCTTCTTCTCCTTTGCATCCCAGGCTTTGACACCCTCTTTCCAGAGAACTTTGAGCTCATCAATAAGAGGCTGCAAGTACACATCAATGCTAACACCAGGCGATTTCAGTCCTGGTATCATCATCGACAACATCCAATACGACTATTTCAAACACAACCATGGCGGAAGATTGTAAGGAATTAAAATCACAGGCCAGCAACTGTATGACACATTCATCATACCAAACGGATTGAATCCATCAGATGCCAGACCTAGCCTGACATTACGAGGATCTTTTGAAAACCATTTATAGGTTGTATCCACATGTTTCCATGCTTTCGAGTCCGCAGGATGTCGCAATTTTCCATCATCCACCAATTCTTCCTTATGCCAACGCATATATGATGCTCTAGTTGTTGACATATATATCCTTTGGAGCTGTGGAATCAGTGGGAAGTACCGCAACATCTTACGTGGAACACGTTTTTTTGACCCACAACTACTGGCATCATCCTGTTCCTCTTTAGACTGCTTCCACCTTGTCTCACCATATTTTGGGTAATTCTCCAGGGCCTCATATTCTTTCCCTCTGAATAACACACAATCATTATAGCATGCATCTATCTTTTCATAATGTAGACCAAGATCTCTAACAATCTTTTTTATCTTATCCATACTATCTGGTAGGCAGTGTCCTTTAGGAAGAACAAGCAAGAACAGGGCAAGTACGTACTCCAAGCAAGCATTACTACAACCAAACATGCACTTCATCTGAAACATTTTGACAATGAAAGACACCTGGGTTGCTTTCGTGCAGCCTGGATACAACTCCTTCCTGGCCTCTTCTAGCAATTTAAAGAACTTTTGTGCCATCTCATTTGGTTGTTCCTCATCAATTTCTCCACGTATGGTACCCTTGATCAGAGAATGTATCAAATCTGTGGTACGAGCCCTATCATCGACATCATCATCATCATGATCACGTACAGCTGAGCCTTCACATATACTTTCCTCCTCGCGGATGAAGCCTTCATCAAAACCTTTCCGAAGCAAATGATTCTGAACATCAGAAAATTTTCTAAATAACATGGAACGACATTGTGAACTTGGACATGGTGTCGTTCCTCCTTTCGAGCTGCCTCCAAAGGCGCTGTTAAGATATTCAGTTAATCCTTGTTGCCACTCTGCAGATGTCTTATCCAGGCGCATCCAACTTCTACCTTGCTGTGACGACATTGATTTCAACTCCTGACAAAAACAGCACAAAGATAAATATGTCTTCTATTTCTTCAAAAGCAAAATCAGTATGGATATTAATGAGGTCCAACTAAAATCCTTGGCAATGCCCTGCCCTACGTACCTACGCCGTTTAATATTTGTAACAATTCAAATAAAAACATAGAAATACAAATTCATAACCCTACCACACTGTACAATTACCGTCTACAAAAAACAAATAATCGATCATGGGTATTGGTGTGGTACTTACAGACGTCAAGTCGTCGACGTACGTTGTCGGTTGCGTCGTCGTAGTGCCACGGCGGTGAGGCGGACAGCAGGCGAAGCTTCCTCCGTCGTCTTCAGATGACGTCCAGGCGAGGGCACGAGTGGACGTACCACGCTCGGCGAGGGCGAGAGCCGCCGCCGACGTACCATGCTCGGTGAGGGCGAGAGCCGCCGCCGACGTACCACGCTCGGCGAGGGCGAGAGCCGTCGCCTACGTACGACTCGCGACGTACGGGAGAGAGAGATCGACGGTACATGATGGGCTGACGTACGTTGTCGGTTGCGTCGTCGTGGTGCCACGGCGGTGAGGCGGACAGCAGGCGAAGCTTCCTCCGTCATCTTCAGATGACGTTCAGGCGAGGGCACGAGTGGACGTACCACGCTCGGCGAGGGCGAGAGCCGCCGTACGTACGACTCACGACGTACGGGAGAGAGATCGACGGTACGTGATGGGCTGATGGGCCTCATCCGTTAATTAGCTTGTGCAATCAGTCAAAACATGTTTATTTAAATATAAAAGAGATCATATACTCATCCTTGCAACAACAAACATCTATCCCAGTGGTTTGTCCTCAACCTAGATATGCAAGAGCTCACAGGTTCGAGTCCAAAGCCTGCCCTTTAGCAGGCATGATTTTTTTAAGCGATTATTAATAAGTGCAAGATATTTTTTGTTCAGATATTTACCATTTCACTTATGACACACATCATTTAAATTAGCAGCCATGTTTTTAAAATTTACAATCTAATTGTTAGGTGCAAGTTTTTTTTTAAAAAAAATATTCAACAATTTACTTACTAAACATCTCATTTAAATTAAGATTAACAGTTCACTTATATTATATAACCACAATGTTTTTTTACATTTCTCAATTCTAATTAAAATTGGTCGCATCAAACACAAATCCGTTGCAATAGCACTTTCTAATTGCATCTACATTCTAAACCGGTGCAATACCACTTACATAATGCATCAAAAATTCAAAACTAATACAACTAAAGGTGTTTGATGCAATAATATCTACCTATTGCATCCCTGTTCCTAAATGATGCAATAGCACTTCTTAATTGCATCTACATTCTAAACCGGTGCAATACCACTTACATAATGCATCGACAATTGAAGACTAATTCACCCAAATGTGTTCGAAGCAATAATTCCTACCAATTGCATCAATAGATCAAACTTATTGCATCCACAGGAATTACTATCGTATCGAACTCTTTTTTGATGCAATAACGACTACATATTGAATCGGATTCTAAACACTGATGCAATAGCACCCACCTATTGCATCAGATTCTTGTTTGATGCAAGAGAACTTGATGCAATAGGGTCAAAACCTTGTAGTGTCTCAAGGCTGAAGCTGAAGTACGCGCCTTGGTCCTGGACAACATGATATTAGAACAACTTAAGGAAAAGGCGCAGAAGAAGGCAACACTGTACCGCAAGGAGATGGAAGAAGCTGAACAGCGACGCCAGTACCAGGAACAAGTTCGCCGAAGGAACAAAAGAAGGAGGGCCTTCGCCATCCCCAACGACCAGAACGAAGCATTACCAGGACTACCAAGACTCACACCAACACTGCAGAAGTACGTGGATGACATCAAAGGCAAGGCACCAGCTATCCCCGAGTATGATCCAGAAATTCCAGGACTTGAACCCGCAAGGAGAGATGAAGGAATGGAAACTGAAGAATCTACCGCCGACAACTTCGACATAATCAAGATCGTGGGAACTGAAGGGCCGGATGAAGATGATGGATATGCGGATGATCTTCACAAGCTGCGAGAGGAACAACTCGCCCATGAGAAAGGAAAAGCTGTCGCACGAGACTTCGATGAAATCCAGTTCATGTAGATGTATCGCTAGGAACGATGCGCTCAGTTGTAAAATAAATAACATACTGAGTGTCGTAGCACCGCGTTGAGCGAGTAGCTGTCGTGTGTCAGTCACTAGTAGGAGTGGTACTGTCATGTATCATGTGTAGTGTGACTGTCTGTGTGTCTGTTTGTGTAATAATGTGTGTTTTGTTTACTGTGTTTCTCTTCTTTTAAATCTTTGTGTGACCCCAATCGAGCAACCTCTTATAAGAATCGCTCCATCTTAACAGATGGAAAGGCGATCCAACCGAATTCAGCAACGCCGTGAAAGGCAAGCTGCTGAGGAAGCACGCAACCCACCTCGAGGACCGCAGAACCAAAGGCAACGGAATGAGCAACCTAGGCCAAGACGACAACGTACACCAGAAGAGGAAGAAATAGTAATGGAAGAAGAGGAAGATAGCAACCATGAGGAAGAACAGGGTAATGATGAGGAAGAACTCCCTCCACCACCACCTACTCTAGCAGAGATAATGGACCGCCAGATGAATTTAATGGAAGCCCTTGCTAGAAGACCCGAGCATGGTAATGGACAGGGAAAGATGGGTGCGTTTATGAGACTGAGTCCACCTACCTTCAACAGCTCTGAGGATGACCCGTTAGCTGCTGATGACTGGCTGCGTACCATCACCAAAAAGCTGAAGGTCGTCGAGCTACCGAAGAAGAAAAAAGTCACCTTAGCTACTCATCAACTAGTTGGAGCAGCTGGGGAATGGTGGGAAAACTACCAAGACGTCGTCGAAGACCCCGAAGCCATAACATGGGAAGAATTCTAAGAAGCATTTCGTAACTATCATATCCCAGAGGGAATGATGGAAAGGAAGTTAGAGGAATTCCGTAACATAAGGCAAGGAGCCATGACCATAAACCAATATATTCGCAAGTTCATGAAACTATCTCGCTATGCACCAGGAGAAGTTGATTCCGACAAGAAGAAGCAAAAGTGCTTTATGAGAGGTCTGAACTCTTCGTTCAGGACCCAGCTTGTTATCGGGACATACCCTGATTTTAACGCCCTCATGAACAAAGCAATACTACTTGAAGATGAACATGCCAAAGCTGACGGAGAAAGGAAGCGAAAGTTGAGCATACAACAGGCACGACAACAGGAAAGGACCCAAAGGATCAGGACTAACAATGTCCCAATAAGGTATTCATCACCTATGCAGTTTCGATCTTCAAACAGCAACAACACACAAGCCAATACCTATGCCAATCACAGCTACAACACAAACACCAACAACAATCCGCCAAGAAACAACAACAGCAACACCATAGGACTATCAGATTCCACATGCTATGGATGTCGTCAGCCAGGCCATCGAATTGCTCAATGCTCGTATAAAGCCACAAACTCTGCACCTGCACAGCCTGCAACTAGCAACAGGACTGCCGCCTCTGGAATTGGTCGCACAACACCTCAAAACTCGGGACAACAAAAGAGGAATCCGCCATCGTTTGGGAAAGGCCGAGTCAATCACGTGAGTGCGGAAGAAGTGCAAACAGCGCCCGACATTGTGTACGGTGAGTTTTTAGTTAACTCCATTCCCGCAAACTTGTTATTTGATTCCGGGGCCTCGCATTCGTTTGTTTCTACTTCGTTTGTTTTCAAAAACAACCTGAAAATGGTGTTACTCTCCACCCCTTTAATAATAAGAACCCTTGGAGCTGTTCTCAAGTGTACGCTAAAATGCCCGAAGGTCAAGATAACCATTGATGGAATTGAATTTCGAGCAAATTTAGTCGTACTAAAGACAGAAGGACTGGATGTGATATTAGGTATGGATTGGTTGAAAGAACATCATGGGAATATATCATGCAGAGACAGAGCTGTAACATTGATAAATCATAAAGGAATAAGAGTGAAATGCTATCCGAAAGCATCAACGGCTGAACCAATGGTATGCAACTTGGAAGCCAAAACCGTCGAAGAAGTACCAGTAGTATGTGAATACCCGGATGTTTTTCCTGAAGAGTTACCTAGGATGCCACCAGATAGAGACATAGAATTTATAATTGACCTAATGCCTGGAACTGCTCCTATAGCAAAAAGACCTTATAGAATGGCAGCAAATGAGTTGGAAGAATTAAAAGCACAACTACGGGAATTACAAGAAAAAGGGTATATCAGACCAAGTTCGTCACCATGGGGATCACCCGTACTATTTGTAAAGAAGAAGGATTGAAGTCTTCGGATGTGCATTGACTACCGTTCCTTAAATGAAGTCACTATCAAAAATAAATACCATTGCCTCGAATTGACGATTTATTTGATCAACTAAAGGGAGCCAAGTATTATTCAAAAATAGACCTACGATCGGGATACTATCAGCTGAAGATCCATTTAGATGATATTCCAAAGACTGCATTTGTCACCCGCTATGGACAATATGAGTTTACCGTAATGCCCTTTGGACTGACCAATGCTCCTGCATATTTCATGAATCTAATGAATAAAGTATTCATGGAGGAATTGGATAAGTTCGTAGTAGTATTCATTGATGACATACTGATCTATTCAAGGAGTGCTAGCAAATATGAACAACACCTCAGAATAATATTAAACAAGTTAAGGGATCATGAGTTGTACGCAAAATTTAGCAAGTGTGAATTTTGGTTATAAGAAGTCGCATTTTTGGGACACATCATCAACCAGTAGGAGTGAAGGTAGATCCTGAAAAAGTAAAGGCTGTATCAGAATGGAGACAACCAACCAACGTGACAGAAGTTCGAAGTTTCCTTGGATTAGCCGGATACTACCGACGATTTATCGAAGGATTCTCAAAGATAGCAAGACCCATGACATCACTTACGCAAAAAGGAAAAGATTTTGTGTGGACAGAGTCATGTGAGAGAAGTTTCCAAGAGTTAAAGCAAAAATATACTACAGCCACCGTGCTTACGCTACCCTATATACACCGTGACTTTGTGGTATATTGCGACGCATCTCGCCAAGGATTGGGCTGCGTATTGATGCAAGACGGCAAGGTTGTGGCCTATGCATCAAGACAACTAAAGAAGCACGAAGAAAATTACCCTACCCACGACTTGGAATTAGCTGCTGTGGTACACGCAATAAAAATATGGAGGCACTATTTAATTGGAAATAAATGTGAAATATTCATAGACCACAAAAGTTTGAAATACATATTCACCCAGACAGATCTAAACCTATGATAGAGAAGATGGTTGGAGCTAATAAAAGACTATGATTTAAGCATTCAATACCATCCGGGCAAAGCCAACGTAGTCGCGGACGCTTTAAGCAGAAAACCATATTGCAATTTTGTGACCGCTGTTGACACTGTTATCTATCAAAATTAAAGGATAAATAAATATGAAAAGGGCATGAATTCAATCACCAACAAAGGTTTAGGGTTTTAATTGACAATATTCCACGAGTTTTGGTGAATTGTGATTCTGCAGGGAATAAACCAGGAAACCAGCGCTGATTGCTTCCCCTAGAAGAAAATCGACGGGAGATAACGCAACCGGCACGTCAAGAATATTCTAGAAGACTCCAGAGGATACCAGAAGACACCAGGAGGTCGGGCACCGCGGGACCCTGCCAGGTGGGACCGACCGGTCCCACCAAGAGACCGACCGGTCTCCCTCGAGCCCGCTGGCTTCCGTCTTCTGCAAGCTTCCTCCACCGACCTCTAGGATGCATCTTAGTCGTACCTTAAGTCGGTTTGATCTAACGGCCGCGGTTGATCCCTCAGGGCTATATAAGCAACCCCAGACCCCCCTCTCCAGGCGTCTCCATCTTCATTATTCATCTCCACATCAGAAACTAGGGTTTCAATTAGAAGTAGAGGTCCCTCTAGATGAATCTCTTCTAGTTCATCTAGAATTAGATCTAGTTCATCTAGTTGTAATCAAGAGCCAGCTATCAAGTAGAAGACTAGTTACCCCTCTAGTTTAGGTTTAGAATCTAGTCTTATATTAGAACTAGAAGAGAGAGAGAGAGAGGAAGAGATCAAGAAGGTGCTCCGGCCTATCGGATCCACTTCTTCATCTTGTACCTGTGGATTCAAGTTCATCATCAACTTCAGCGATTGTTTCAGTAATCAACGTCTATATTTAAGTTTGAGCTATTGTTCTTATTATTCTTAAAGATTTATGACTCTCTTTTGAGTACTTTAATTCTAGTCATTCTAGAGTTAGAGTAGTTGGATAGTTTAAGCGTGATGCTTAGACTTGATAGCTCATATATGCCTCCTATAACGCCGGTAGTAGTGGTTGTTCGCAAGGGTGACTCTTATAGCCTTGTTGATTCTTCTATAGTCCACTTACCCGTGTGTAGGCTCGGTAGGATTATACATTTGCATAAAAGACTCATACTATGTTTGTGACCTTTTATGGCAACTTCCCCACTAAGAATAATATAAACATATCACTCTTAAATTAGAATTAGACAGCCTTTATGATCCCCTCTATACTTCTAGATTCTCCGTCCTTGTTAGCTACTCAGGGGATAGACTTTAAGACTTAACACTATCCGTTCCTTTGGGTTCGATATTAAAACTGGGTTACTCCGGTGAAGTGCTACATCGGTAGATCTTATCTGTGCGCTTGCGGATAAAGTAGAGTGTGCGTTAATTTATACCAACAAGCATTTCTGGCGTCGTTGTCGGGGAACGGTAGATCAACTTAAGTCTTAGTTTAACCTTGTAATCATACTTTTATCTTTTCCTTTTTTGTCCCAGTCTTTTCATTATTTTTGTTTTCATTCTTATGAATGTTGTTTTAGAATTCCACTCTTATCTATCACTACCACATGAACGCAAGCTATAACCAATAGAATCCTTATAGCCCATCATAATGCCTGGTTATGAGCTATGCCTACCTTTCTGCTGCACTGTCCTTGTATTGAGCATAAAAATATAATTGTGAAAATATTCCTTCGGGTATTTTGTCACTAACCTTCCCAGGTCTGGAGCAGAAAAGAATGAAGGAACAACAAATGCAAGGTATGACCGACCAATCATTATGTAACATTGAATTACATTCATCCAATCTTGGTTTTTGCAAAATCCAAGTTTGGGGGATACACTTCGTAAGAACATCTCTTGCCATGTTGCTATGTTGGTTGTCCCTACCTTTAAGATATGCTCATACATTAATCATACTCTTTCATCACCATCTGAATAAATCTCTACAATGTTTTCATGTTACCTTTACCTGCTATAGTATATGTATAGGTTTGAAGTACAGTCATACATCTCTTTAAATTAGGCATGGTGTTTAGTTTAAACCACGAGGTGTGTTGATTTCGCTTCAGAAGGATTTCAAATTAAGCATGGTTCTTAGGTTAGAATACCTTCCTAAGTCAAATTGGACGTGGTGTCTAGGTTGATTTCTGAATTGATAGTATGCTATAGTAGATATTGGATATTTTGTTGGACTAACCCCTGCAGGAAAACTTTCATTATCAATTTGGGAAAGTCCTGAGATGAACTCACACCGGAGATGAAGCAAGGCGTGCACATGAACTTCAACAACTTTGCACAATGAAGACTCAGCTCGTTCATCATGTATGAAAGAACTGTGAGTATCAAAGTTTATTTATTTTGTCTTCTACTGCAAGCTATCTTTTGCCTTGAATCATGTTAAAGTGCAGCCAACACATGAAATACTAGTCTATGCTAAAGTAATCCTGAAAACATCTTTTTTAGCATAGATGCAAAATACATAAGCTATGGATAACAACCCATGTTTCAAATTCTTGCAATCCTTCGTGTATATGTCCACTAACATTATGCAGGAGAGAAATTTTGTTCATCCATGGTTTGGTCTGAACATTGAAGATCTAAAACCCAAACCATAGACACACAAACCTACTCTCAGATCACAAATGGTGCTAGCCTAGCTTTGAGTCTTGCTTGGGCGCTGATAACAAACAGGATGCAATTTACCTCGTATGAGACAACCTATGCCTGCAACCAATATTGCCCAAGACATCAAGACAAGAAGTGGGAAGTTATCCTCTTTTCTAATCAAGAGCTAGCTTGGGAGACAAGATGGTACCACTACAACAATAGCAAGATCTACAAGTCAAACACATGAACATGTTGTCGGGAGTCCATCTACATGACAAGCCAGCCTAGGAGAGACAATTCTGTTGTTTAGATGTGTTTCACAATCAAAGGGGGGAAGGAGAAATTCAGCTTCAAGACATATTGATCTCCTACTCACCACTTTGATCAGTACAAACCACTAGAAGTTGTCCCAGTCAAGAAGAAGAATATGATCCACCACTCATTATTGGAAGATCATTCTTGAGCACCATCAATGTTATTATCTTTGCCGAACCTGGAAAAGTCAACTTTTGGATCTTTTGCTGATTCTTCGACAACTACATCACTTATGAGCAGCCAAAAAGTACCAAGAGAAGACACCGAAGGGAGAACCAACTGCCAAGAATTGAGGAGGGCATCATGAAGGATGAAGCCACTGCACCACAAGAGTTAGAAGATGGAGAGCCAGCAAATCAAGAAGAACAGTCGATAAGATCTCCATCATCTAGACACTGTTGAGAGGACAAGTCTCAGTTGTGACATTACAAGACAAAGACTCTCATGGAGGCACTCGAGTAGCAGCTCTAAATTCAAATCTCTTGCCAACCCAATGATTAAAGGGAAAAACAAGAAAGGTTGACAAGAGAAGAATGCAGAACTATCCCTACATCCTCATAGTACAGAATTAATACAAGAAAGAGAGAGGATCCTAGACAGCATACTCGAGGAACAATGCGCCTTCACTGATAAGTCGACACAAGAGAAGGAACGTCGATACCTATAAAGATGATTCCACTGTGATCTTCCTCCTCTCAATCACACTGTGAGACGAGCAAGAGAAGACAAGCCAGCTAGACAAGAGAAGCTTCCACAAGGTGGTTCGACAAATCACTATCCAATGACAAAGTAACATTTCAAGGTAAGTAACCCTTACTTTAAAAGCTTCTTCTTGATTCTAGTATGAACATAAACAAAGAACAAAACATGTTTAAGTTGCACCTAATCAATTCAACACGTTTAGTCCTTTAAACTTTGTTCTTAGCTTTACTCTCTTGAATCTCACTGTCTTAACTAAATGAGCTAAAATGTTGTGCATCTAACCTTTGGAAGATGATATATCTCAATTATGAAAAAATCGACACTTTATGCATAGATTATCCTTCTTTGGGTTAAGTAATTTGATCTGTTAAATATTTTAAGATGCTACTTTCATACTCATCCTCTGATCCTATCACTCATATTAAGATTGAATAGAACACATAAACAAAAAGTTTGTCTTGTGCAATGTGCCTAAGGTTAGAGAGGAATGAACAAAACTTTTGGTTTTGTTGGTGTTTTTTGACCAACAGAGCCCATGCACTTGATCTCTACCTTGTCTTTATGAGCAGGACACACTCTTGAGCAAACACGGAGAAGTTTATCACTCCCAAATTCCACAGAGTAAAGGTCCTAGATCTACAAGAACATGCACACTGAGAAAGATGCTGCTAGCTTCCACAATTAACGCTTCACTTTAAACTCCTGGGCAAACGAAGAACATGAGTGACACCATATCAAGAGGCATAAACAAGAAGGAATGATGGAAGACGTCGTAGTCAGAATTAGAGGTCATGAAGTCCCCAAAGACTTTTGATCCTCGACATGAGAAGACGATGATGTCCACCTCATCCTAGGAAGACCATTCCTCTACGCTACAAGTGCAATCATTTACAAGAGGAAATCTATTTTCACTTTCTTGGAGAAAAGGCATGATGCAACTTCATCAATTACATACCCAATGAAGCACCCAAGAAGAATAGAAGTGAAAGACGCCGCTCTCAACGCCAAAGAAGACAAGCTATCAAGAATAGAGAGACCAATCATGACGAAGAAGCTATCGCCACTGTCCTAGAAAAGAAAGAACAAGAGAAACCTCAAGACAGTGAACCACAGAAAGTGAAGACTCAGACCAAGAAAGTATGGAAGAAAAATATCTGCACCTTAGAGGTACAATCAATAGCAACTTTCCAAACGTCTGGCATACCTTGGGAGGTCTGAACCAAGGGAAGGTCCGGTTCGTCGGACCTAAATATCCGAACCTTCTCCAAAAGGTAAAAACCGGTAGTAATCTTTATATTTACTTTACTGCATATTTCTCATATTTAATCCATAACCATTTCTTGCATCATTATATCTAATTCACAACCATTTTAATTTTTGCATTGCATTAGAAAAGAAAATAAAAATATTACAATTGTTACACTATATTATAAGCCATAAAGCCCCATGTGAATAATTCTATGGTGTGTAAAAACCCACATGAATGTTCACCGTGGTGGCATAAAAGAATAATAATAAAAATAAATATGCATACATTTATCCTGTTGCATTTTTCTCTTGCATCATAAACATATTAAAATACAAAAATATTGAGAAAAGAGATCTTACTGAAATTCTAGACAGCTAAGGCTTGAGTGGCCAACCACTAATGCTTAATCTGTTCCACAAGTTTTGTTGTCTATTTGAGTTTCACAGGATTTGAAACGCCAAGTAAAGCTGACGAGCAAGTGAATGCTCCATCCACTGTTGGAGCACTGTCCCAACAAACATTAACATCAATCAAAGCTCTAATAGAGGAAGGACATATCCACTGTCAGTCTGCTATATTACAAGATCGAACGACTACGTCAACATTCAGCTTGGGAAAGGCACCCCCATGTATCCACGTAAGTATCTTTATCCTCTTAAATTTTTTATTCTATAAATAAATTCAAAACACCAAAAATATGTGAGCACATGAAGGCTCACCCTTAAAAAGAAAGGAACAAAAATATGTGGGCACATGAAGGCTCACCATTAATTAAAAAAGACAAAAATATGTGGGCACATGAAGGCTCACCATTAATTAAAAAAGACAAAAATATGGGCACATGAAGGCTCAACGCTATTAAGGGAACCAGCTTGGGGGAGACGCACCCCCGTTATCTTCATGCTTCAGGTATGTTATTATTATTACGACTACTACTACTATTATCATTAGCTTTTATATCTTGTGTTAGATTAAATAAATAAAATAGTGTGTTTTAAGAAGTAGATGACTAAAGAAGAACGCTCTCTCTCTAATCTTTTGTATAGAAATGATGAATAGTTGCTCTATCTAATTTCTTTCAAGTACTTAGCCTTCAAAGCATGAGTTCTCCAAATTAATAATGATGCCTTAAAATAAAATTAAATACATGGTTAGCAAATACATGATCTAAGGTCTAGGTATTTAGGATATGACATGTGATGATCTGAGCTGCTATTATCTTGTTCTAAACAACACTAGAATTCCGGAGATTTCTAAATATGACTAGTAATTGCATTGAGTTAAATTAAGCTTTGTTGACCCTATGATGAGTAGTTTATCATACCATTGAATTGAGATCACTTACACATTTCATCCATCTTTCGCATAAATGCTCATAATTATCTGTTGCTATACTCTCTGAAGTTTGTTAGAAACATGTGGCTATGAAGAAAAAAGAGAAAAAAAAGAGAAAAGAGAAAAGAGATCCGAGGAAATAAAAAGGGACAAGTGTCTGAAACCTCAAAAAGATAGATCTCGAGGAAATAAAAAGGGACAAGTGTCCGGAACCTCGAAGAAAAAAAAGGTCAGAAAAAAAATGGGCACGTGCCCGACAGTAGAATTAGCCTGATAGCCATATGTCTCTGATAGACCGAAGGGAGTGAATATATTCAAAAGAGCATCCGACTCCATTTTCCATACACATGCACTTCTTGATTCAATGGTTGGTTGACTTTCTCTTTGGATCCATTGTTTAATTTGACAACATATGTATTAATGCTTTTGAAAATTAATTAAAACTCTGGGATAAAGGTGAAGTGAAAGAACTAGAGACATAGTGCTTGATTTGATCGTTCAATCTCTCAATTATTTCAGATCTAAGGTAAAAGTAATAAGCCCCATGAAGAATAACATGATATGTTTCGGAGAATTTTTGTTTAACAGCAGGTATACTTGTTGGAAGTGAAGATATTGTAGCAACTCCTGATCCATCGTTAAGTTTTGGTTTTGCTAAGGGACTAGCAAAAGGTAAGCTTGGGGGAATTGTTGACACTGGTTATCTATCAAAATTAAAGGATAAATGAATATGAAAAGGGCATGAATTCAATCACCAACAAAGGTTTAGGGTTTTAATTGACAATATTCCACGAGTTTTGGTGAATTGTGATTCTGGAGGGACTAAACCAGGAAACCAGCGCTGATTGCTTCCCCTAGAAGGAAACCGACGGGAGATAACGCAACCGACATGTCAGGAATATTCTAGAAGACTCCAGAGGATACCAGAAGACACCAGGAGATCGGGCACCGCGGGACCCTGCCAGGTGGGACCGACCGGTCCCACCAGGAGACCGACCGGTCTCCCCCCGGGCCCGCTGGCATCCGTCTTCTGCAAGCTTCCTCCACCGACCTCTAGGATGCATCTTAGTCGTACCTTAAGTCGGTTTGATCTAACGGTCGTGGTTGATCCCTCAGGGCTTATAAGCAACCCCAGACCCCCCTCTCCAGGCGTCTCCATCTTCATTATTCATCTCCACATCAGAAACTAGGGTTTCAATTAGATGTAGAGGTCCCTCTAGATGAATCTCTTCTAGTTCATCTAGAATTAGAACTAGTTCATCTAGTTGTAATCAAGAGCCAGCTATCAAGTAGAAGACTAGTTACCCCTCTAGTTTAGGTTTAGAATCTAGTCTTATATTAGAACTAGAAGAGAGAGAGAGAGAGAGGAAGAGATCAAGAAGGAGCTCTGGCCTGTCGGATCCACTTCTTCATCTTGTACCTGTGGATTCAAGTTCATCATCAACTTCAGCGATTGTTTCGGTAATCAACGTCTATATTTAAGTTTGAGCTATTGTTCTTATTATTCTTAAAGATTTATGACTCTCTTTTGAGTACTTAATTCTAGTCATTCTAGAGTTAGAGTAGTTGGATAGTGTAAGCGTGGTGCTTAGACTTGATAGCTCATATATGCCTCCTATAACGCCGGTAGTAGTGGTTGTTCGCAAGGGTGACTCTTATAGCCTTGTTGATTCTTCTATAGTCCACTTACCCGTGTGTAGGCTCGGTGGGATTATACATTTGCATAAAAGACTCATACTCTGTTTGTGACCTTTTATGGCAACTTCCCCACTATGAATAATATAAACATATCACTCTTAAATTAGAATTAGACAACCTTTATGATCCCCTCTATACTTCTAGATTCTCCATCCTTGTTAGCTGCTCAGGGGATAGACTTTAAGACTTAACACTATCTGTTCCTTTGGGTTCGATATTAAAACTAGGTTACTCCGGTGAAGTGCTACATCGGTAGATCTTATCTGTGCGCTTGCGGATAAAGTAGAGTATGCGTTAATTTATACCAACAACCGCCCTGGAAGAAAAGCCAGAATTGGCACAAGAAGCCCGAAAGCTTGGATTGCAAATCGTACCACACGAGACCCTAAATGTGCTACACCTCCAGCCAAATTTGAAAGATCAAATAAGTGTTGCACAAATAAATGATGAAGAAATACAGAAGCTTAAGGAAAGAAGTGCTGAAAAAGAGATTACCGGATTTAGAGTCGATGAAAAAGGAACCTTATGGTTTGGTGAAAGGATATGTGTGCCCAATAGCAAAGAATTAAGAAAGCTGATTTTGGACGAGGCACACAATACCACATACTCTATCCACCCTGGAGCCACCAAAATGTACATGGATTTAAAACAAAGATATTGGTGGAACAAGCTGAAAACGGATATTGCGGACTATGTAGCCAGGTGTGATACATGCCGACGGGTAAAGGCGGAACACCAAAGACCCGCAGGACTACTCCAACCACTACACATTCCTCAATGGAAATGGGAAGAAATTAGTATGGATTTTATTGTGGGACTACCCAAGACGCAGAAAGGACATGACTCCATATGGGTAATAGTGGATAGACTAACAAAAGTAGCCCACTTCATCCCCGTTAGAACTACCTACAGAGGAGATCAGCTAGCAAGGCTATACATCGACAACATCCTCCGACTACACGGGATTCTGAGTCGAATTGTGTCAGATCGAGGGGCACAATTCACGTCAAGGTTTTGGAGGAGCTTACATAAGGCGCTCGGAACTCGCCTGGATTACAGTTCAGCATACCACCCCCAAACTGATGGGCAGACAGAAAGAGTAGATCAAATACTAGAGGACATGTTGAGAGCCTGTGTACTCACCTATGGGCAAGATTGGGAGCAAAGCTTAGCATTTGCCGAATTCTCTTATAATAATAGTTATCAGGCAAGCCTAAAAATGTCCCCATTTGAAGCACTATACGGGAGAAAATGTCAAACCCCCTTGATGTGGTCTGAGGTAGGAGAACGTACCCTCTTCGGACCCGATCTAATAAACGATGCTGAGGAACAAGTAGCCAAGATTCGGGAGAATTTGAATGCAGCACAAAGCCGACAGAAGAGTTACGCTGATACACACAAGAGACCGCTAGAATTCCAACTAGGAGATTTTGTATACTTAAAGGTATCACCAATCAGAGGAACCCGAAGGTTCCAGGTCAGAGGAAAGCTAGCACCAAGGTACGTTGGACCATACAAAGTGCTAAAGAAAATTGGAGCTGTCGCTAACCGTCTGGAATTACCCCCAAAAATGGCAGATGTGCACGATGTATTTCACGTATCCCAACTAAAAAGATGCATTCGAGTACCAGAAGAACAAGTACCTATGGAAGTAGTGGACTTACAGCCTGACTTACAGTATCAAGAAAGACCGGTAAAGATTGTGGATATAGCCATCCGACAAACAAGGAGAACGGCCGTAAGATTTTGTCGAGTTCAATGGAGCAACCATACCGAGGCAGAAGCAACATGGGAAAGAGAAGAAGATCTGAAAAGAGAATTTCCATACCTATTTGAGGAACAGCCTGAATCTCGAGGACGAGATTCTTTTAAGGTGGTAGGTCTGTGACACCTCTAATTTTTTCCAAGTTTTGAAAATCACTAAAAATTTGAACCAAATTAAAACTTGACCTAGTTTAACTTTTAGGAAACATAATTAGAATAATTTAGGACAATAAAATCTTTTCTTGCTTGATGTGTGATAAGTGTTGAGCAATATGGTAATACTTGGTTGGAAACTTTTGAAAACTCAGTTTGATTTCAAAAACCCAAAAGGAATTTGAATCAAAGGGAATAGAAATAGAAAAGAAAAAGGAAAGGAAATAGGAAAAAGGAAAAAGGGAAATAGAAGGAGAAACCGGAATGGGCCTCAACTCCCTTCGGCCCACTGCCCCACTCCTCTCCTCCCGCCCCCCCCCCCCCCCCCCGCGTGGGCCACGGCTCAGCGCTGCACGAGCGCAAGCGCTCTCGGCTGGCCGACCCCGCTCTTCCCCTCCCTCCACTCACTTCCAGGTGGGACCCCGGCGTCAGCTTCGTCTTCCCTAGAACAAAGTGATGAGACAGAGCAAGCCGACCACCATGGCCCATCCAGTGTTGTTGCCGCTGACCCTCACGAAAGCTCGACCGATGCGTCGCGTCCATTCCCCGGCACCGCCATCCTGTGACACGAGATGACCACGCGTGAACGAGTAAAAGAGGAAGAGGAGTAGTGGACTCCGCCACAGTTTGACAGGAACGCCATTAATGGCGGTGACAAGAACTCACGAAGAACCGACCTAACTCGACGCGAACACGGTGGAGGGCAGTGTACGGCAACCGGAGAACCCTCCAGACGCTCGGGACACGCCGGCGACGCGGGGGGGGGGGAATATCTCCGAACCGCCATGGCCGCCACCGCCATTACCGGCCTATAAAAGGCACCCCACTCCAAATCGGCGCCACCACGAGCTCCGCGGCGAACTTCTCCACCGCACTGCCACTCCAATCCCACCCCTACTGTCTCTTTCCCCACCTAAATTTCTCCTGCCCCAAAATTGGAGTGCTCGCGCCGCCGACGAAGTCCGGGCGGAATTGGAGCCACTGGAGGTCACAACGGTCCGATTAGTACAGAGGTATGCCACGCCAGGCCTTTGCCTTTCCTTTCCCCTAGCTATCCTTACCTCTACCACGCCGTAGCACCGCGCCACCATGGGCACCGCTGTCCGAGCCGCCATGGCTGGCAGTGAGCTCCAACTCGGGCACAACCGGAAGCTTGGGACACACTAGCACACAAGGCACACCCTAGCGCACTCAACGCACCGGAACACGGATGAGAGACCCCCCCTCCGTGAGTCACAGCGGGGCAACGCCGCCGCGGGAGCTCCGGTGAAGCCACCGAGACGCACGCAGTACCCCGTTCCCCCTCCCCAACGGACGAGTGAGCGCAGAGGTGCGAGGAGAGCCTCGCTCTGCTACCAAATAGAGCTAAGGAGGAGCCACACCGCCAGCGAAGCCTACTCCGGCGAGGACGGGGAAACCTCCCCTATTTTCCGGCAGACGGACGACGATGCCCACCGACACCGTCGACCCCAGTGACTGATGGCCGAGACCCACACCACACTGTCACCCCTCACCGTCACGGCAGGGAGCATGTGGGAGGCCCACGCGTCAGCCAGCACACGAGGCCGACACGCGGGACCCATGCGTCATCGACTGCAGGCCCAGCGCTCAATCTCTCCTCTCCATCTGCATGCCCGGTCCACGTGAACCCGTGACCGTGGGGTACGCGTCCACGACACAGCGCCGTAAACCGACGGACCCCTCCTCATAGTCGCGTTGGAAATTGCTAGGTGCACCCGGCTAGTGTACACAGGAGGCTAGAAATCCTATTTCCCTTTAGAGAAAAATTCTAGAAAAATTCCTAAAAATACTACATGCACTCAGTAACTTTACCCCATAATTAGTTTCCCAAAAATGATTATAGCAAATAGTTATTAATTTCCAACCTATATGTTTAAACTTAAAAAAATCATATCCTTCATGTTTTAGCTCCGAAAATTATGAAACCTCTTCTAAAAATTTTATAAAAATAATATAAAAGTGACCAACCTGAGAGTAACCCTTTTGCTCAACATATGTTTGCTTCTTTGTTTGTGCTTATCATTTCTGTCGGATCGATCGGCAGAAGGAGACGACTACCAGGAAGAAGACGACCCGGATTACCAGGAATCAAGAACTGTGAGCGGCAACGAAGGCAAGTCCAAACCCCACTCTCATCTACTCTAATTAATCACTCACTGATGATTATATGATTGGAATATCGTATGGTAAATTTGACTGAGTAATGGGCAACTCTGATATGTTCATGTGCTTAAAGGCAAACCTGAATTAATGGGAACAAGTGGGGGATGCTTATATGCGGATATAACATCTTGGGGTAGACTCGCCTGCTGAGGGACTCTACCTAGGAGGCACTTGTTCGCCATATTGAGTAGTTTTCATAGGCCACCAAACTTGGTCAGAAACGCATCCAGCCACACGCCTATATGGGTAGGCCTAGTTTCACACCCCGATAGGCATAAGTGTAACACCTACCTGGAGGTCGGGAGACAACGGTTTGACAGGAGAAGGCACGACTGCGAAGTTATCTCTTGTGGCCCGGTCGGCGTGGTTGCTAAGTGATCCTCCACGTTAAATTCCTGTTGGGCCGTGTGCGATCCCCCCTCTTTTATGATAATGTTTTGGCCAGTTAGACCATGCATGGTCTGTTTTCCGGCCCCTGTGTAAACCGTGGTGAGGGTTACATGGACCCTATGGATGCGTCCTCTCGGGTATGAGCTTTGTTGGAGGAGACAAGGCCACTGATCATGGTCGAGTTCACTCCATCGTGTGGGGAAAATTGGACATCTGCTGCAGTAGAATTACCTAAATCCTATTCGAATAGCCATGTCCTTGGTAATGGGCAATCGTCGAGATGAGGTCACCTATGGTTAGGTTAATTACAATTCTTGCACTAGCACAACTATGAACGTGTTATAATGTTGCCTATGTTTCTAAACTAACCGGGAACTAGCGAGAAGGATGACACTCTCCTAGGGCCCAACCTCTCTTTTATTCTTGCTATTCCTATAGGACTTGCTGAGTACTCTATGTACTCACCCGTTGTTGACTCACAGATTATGAAGACGAAGGAGAACCCGGCTACAACGAGGAGGACTTCCAGGAGGACCAGTGATAGCGACCGCGACCATGAAGGAATCGTTAGGATAGGGTCTACGCCTAAGCTCTAGCTTTCCTGTGAGGATAGACGCCGCTACGCATCGACTACCGCCTTAGTAGCTTCCGCACCCTGTTACGCAACCACCTCTGTAGTGTGTTTTGGTCAAGTGATATAAATAAAAGTCTTGACCCTGTTGTAATATATCACCTACCTAGGTGTGAACCCCAGACCCTTTATGTATGAACCCTTTTATTCGCTAGATTAATAAAGTTCGGTATTTATCTTTAAATCTGTATATCATTTCTGTTAATCCCGTACATATTTGTGCATGACCCTGGCGCAAATATGGGGATGTTTGGACTCTCAGGATGAGGGCCCGACAGATACTGTTCCAGCAGCAGCTATGGAGGCGGAGGAGGAGGAGCGGTACGTCAGTGCAGCACACCACCATACATAGCTAGTGTAGGCTACATGACCCTCGGCCACAGCTCGCACTACGCTACAGGGTCCTCCTCCAGAGGTGGCCCGCACCACTCCGCGGACGACACGGTGTGGCAGGTACCTGGTGGATACCAGTACACTAGTGGCTACTACACCGGTCCTGGCTGGCAGCCTTGGGCAGAGCAGGGCGCACCACAGGAGCTAGGGTACTCACAGCTAGGCGGAGCTCCACTACCTACTCAGGAGGACGTGCAGTACATAAGTTGGCCTCTCTACATTTATTTCAAATGTTGCCGGGACCTATATTTAAGTTGTTTGCTAACATTTATTTCGAATGTTGCAGGGACCTAGTCAGACGCAGGGGTCACCACGTCGGGAGCCACGCGCACGAGACCGCACGGACGTCACGTTCACGCCCAACATGGACCTGTCGCAGCCGAAGCGTCAGAGGCGGCCTCCTCAGCCGTACACACCTAGCTAGGCTTAGTGTTAGACTATGCATATTATGTATTAGACACTCTTTATCCTCTATTATGTATATCGAGACCATGAAACAAAGTATTTAGTAGTTGCTGTGAGTACTTTGTGCTAATGTATCATGTGCCAATCTGTTATGAAATAGCTCGTAATTGTATTCAAAGTTTGACCAAAACAACTGTCGCGCCAACTCTTTATCCTGTAAGCACTTAGTGCTTCCTGTGTGCCAGGCTTTGCCGCACCAAACCTAGAGGCGCGGTTGACGCTTCCGCGCCAGGCGGTGTGGCACGGCAAACACATTAGCCGCGCCACCCCGCCTAGTGCGGCAAAAGCGTCAGCCGCGCCTTTGGAGGCGCGGCAAAAGCTGGCATCTCAGTACATAGCCTTTTTAGAGTGGTGTCCTGTCCTCGTTAGTGCTCTGCAGTTTTGATTCCGGTAGGCTTTTCAGTGTATAGGCTTTTTAGTATATAGGCTTTTCAGTGATTAGGTTTTTCAGCGAATAGACTTTTCAGTTGCAATAACTACAAACTCACAATGTTGCTCAGATAATTCACAACTTCAAAAACAGGGCTCCGCCTATATAAACTCATCGGTGCCTTGCATATTCAACAACTTTAGCAGAGCTTGCGAGGTTCGTAGTAGAGATGTTTGGAGGTTCGTCCAAAGGCAGGAGAGGAAAATGTGGGAGGAAGGGACCTCCCATTGTGTGGGAGGGCTCTCTTGGTCTTGATTTCTTCTTAGAGGCAATATATGAGTTTCCTGTTGAGAGCAAAAAGGATTTCACCCGGGAGCGTCCTCTTAGGGGATATGATAACCGCTTAGAAGACTGGCCAAAATGCCGCCATGGTGAGGACTGTTTGGTGCAGATGCTCCACGACGACTTGGAGGTAGGCCCACATTTCTTCAAATGCCCGCGAGCATGGGTAACTTTATTTAATTGTTGTTGCTATGCCTCTCATGTTTGCTAATACTTAGTCCTTTTGTGAATGTCAGTCTTCTATTACTGAAGAAAACTGCGGCTTCACCAGATGGGTGGATCCTCCTCCAATATGGCCGCATCAGCAATACATCTATTATCTGCAGGGTCGTATCGACGATCTTGAAAGAGAAGTTAAAAGCATGCTCAAGGACTATGATGATGACGTCAGCAATGCAGGCGGTTCAGATGAAGCAATATGCCTTGATCCATATTGCAACTGCCCGCATCACAAGAACAAGGGGCCTCCACCGCCGTTGCCACCACCACCACCACCCGCAATGGGTGGCTATTACGGAGAAGGGTCTACTCAGTTTGCTATGTAGGACCGCTTCTAGAACTACTAAGACTACTATGTATGTGTTGTGTTGTGCCAATCAATTACCTAAGGCATGTTAGGATTAGTCTAGGACCTTATAACCAAGTTATGTTTAAAGTTCCTCACATGTTATGTACTAGTTTGTTGTTCATGTACTACTTTTCTATATTCTATTTCTCGTGGTTTATCCCACAAAAAAAATGATGACACATGAACTACCGCAAACAATACAACAACAAATAAAAAAATCGAACAAAGTGCAGTTCAAGACTACATTATCGAGGATTCGAAATAAAAGGTACAGTGAAGTACAAGCCAACAGTACAATAGACTAACAAGTCCATCAAATGATAACAATGTTCATTACTCAATAATAACTACTCAACCTACCACACTACTGAGTGCAACGAGACCACTTTCCCTTCCTCACAGCATCCGGATCCTGCTCCATGGCAGCCTTGGCACGGCGCACATGCTCAAGCCTCTTCTCCCTCTGCCCCCTACGCTTAGCTGCATCCCTCATTTTTGCCTCTTCCTCATGATGCTTTTGTGTTGCCTCTTCTTTGTGTCTCTTCTCCAAACACTTCTTGTCCTCTGCAGCTCACTTTTTAATCATCTCTACGTGCTCCTTGTCCTCTAGCTTCATCTCAGTGTCGATCCACTGCTTGAAGTCACATAGTGGTGGGGCTCCTGCAAAACACGGCTAAGTCAATTAAGTAATGAAATATAAATGATTTATCATTAATGTTTAGAACAAGCCATCAGCTTCCCACCATCAGTCCAATACGAATCTGTTTAGGTGTAGGGTCAAAGGCATAATTCTCACACATCAAATACCTCTGACCGTATGTGTGCTCCTCATCAGATATTGAGACCTTACAATCATCACCGCAGTAGCACATGGGCACTGGAACACCACTAGGCAATGGCAAACGGGCAAAGGCATTGCCCGTGAGCGACTGCCTACAATCATCAACACAATAGCAAACGAACATAACACAAAATTACTTCATTTTAACCGACAAATAAATAAACAATCACTACTACAAAAAAGAACTTGCGCAACGTTGCCTAAAAGACCTCCGTGGCGGGCACTCTTTTTGCCCGCCGCGGTTATTCGGTGGCCGACCTACAGCGGCCGGCCGCCAAAGCGCCCGCTGCGGTTAATAATTAACCGCAGCGGGCAACGTAAGGAGCCCGCTGCGGTTAATCATCTTTAACCGCAGCGGTCTTCCTTATGTGCCCGCTTCGGTTAATGATTAACCGCAGCGGGCGGATAAAGAAGCCCGCTGACCGCAGCGGGCTCCTTACGTTGCCCGCTTCGGTTATTCCTGGCTATTTAAGCCGCCGCCAGCAGAAAAGAACGCGATCATCTTCTTCCTCTAGACCAAAAACGGGGGAAGAAGTTTTGCCCAATTTTTGTCCCAAATAACTTGTTTTTGAGGATTATTTGTTTGATTTGGAGGAGAAGTACTCCACAAGAGGTATCTAGATGATCTCCACCCTCTTTCCCCTCTCTTTTTCTCTCTTTTTAGCCCCCCTTTTAGATCTAGTTTCATGTAGGAGAGAAAAAACTGGTTTTTGTTTCTCTAAGTTCATCATGGATGCATTAATTTTATTTGCCTTCGTTATTAATTATGTCCCTAGATTTAACATAAATATAATAAATTATTATTTTTTCTAATTCATCTTTGTTTTGTGATTCATGATGTGTGTAATTAATTAAGGATCGCAGGTACGATGGACCGATCGGAATGGATGTATAAGATCAATAGAGTACTTGATGTGCGGTATCTCGTTGAAGTGAGAAAGTTTATTGCCGCTGCGAAAGTTGACCATGAGAGATCGAACCAGACGACAATCATATGTCCATGTCATCGTTGCAAGAATCTGACCGCCTTCAAAGACGAAGGCACAGTGCAATCTCATTTGATTCGTTTTGGTTTCATGGATGATTACACGGTGTGGACTCATCACGGCGAGAGATTCGATCCGAGTGTCGGGGCGGCATCTGGAGTAAGCTCAACGTCGACGGCGACGGTGAACCAAGATCCTGGAGCGCACGTCTCATCAGCAACAGTAGCGCCTGCCTTCAGTGACAGTAGTGCTCATGACCACATCGTTGTGGAGGATGAACTCCAGGATATGACAGATGATGATGGTGGTGGAGATGTTGAGGACGCTATGGTGCAGGACCCTGCGGATGTGCAGCTGTTTCAGGATTTACTCAACCACATCGACGAAGACGACATCGTGTATGGCGCCCCGAAGTGGCTGGAAAATTTCAGAGAGATGAAGCAGGCGTCACTTGATCCTTTATATAAGGACGGCGAGGAATGTCTGAAGGATTGCACGGTGCTCCGTTTCAACCTTCACATGTTGATGATGAAGGCTCGGCATGGGTGGTCAGACACTAGCTTTAATGAGCTTTTAGTTTACCTTGCTAAAACATTCCCGACGAGTAACAAGATCCCAGCTAATACGTATCGGGCGAAGAAGCTTATCCGGCCAGTGGCGATGAAGCTTAGAAAGTTCGATGCCTGCCCTAACCACTGCATCCTCTATCGGGGCACAAAGTATGAGAATTTGACGAGCTGTTCGCATTGTGGCGCCAGTCGGTACAAGAGAAATGCTAGCTGTCACATGGATGCAGACGACGATGAGGCCTTGCGAGATGATCAGAGGAAGAAGAAGAAGGGTGTCAAGAAGAGCAGTGTTGCAGCCAATCGCATATCGGCTCATCAGCAGTACGAGGAAGACGAGGGTTACACGTTGAGAAGTTCGGCACTGTCAGTGTGGTACATGCCAGTGATCGACCGCCTCCGTGCGCTATTTGGGAACCCAGAGGACGCAAAGCTCATGTCCTGGCATGCATCAGCTGATCGCTTGAAGGACGATGGCATGCTGCGGCACCCCTCCGATGGCCAGCAGTGGAAAGATTTCGACAAGGCCTACCCGCAATTTGGCAAAGATCCCAGGAACGTTCGGTTCGTGCTTAGCACCGATGGGATGAATCCGTTCAGCGAGCTGAGCAGCTCCCACAGCACTTGGCCTGTCGTACTGACCATCTATAACCTACCACCCCATCTGTGTCAGAGGCGCAGGTATCTTCTGTTGACCATGCTTATCTCGGGACTGAAGCAGCCCGACAACGATATCGATGTTTTCCTCGAGCCGGTAATGGAGGAAATGAAGGAGCTATTTGATGTTGGGGTCGAGATGGTGGATGCGTCCCTCAAGGAGAAGTTCACCCTAAAAGCCATCATCTTTGTCACCATCACCGACTACCCCGGCTTCTTCTCACTGTCGGGGCAGATCAAAGGGAAGACCGGCTGTGTAATGTGCATCGACGAGACATGCTACACTTACCTCAAGGGATCTAACAAGATGGTCTACATGAGGCACAGGCGGTTCCTTCTGAAAAGGCACAGATATAGAAGAAGTGTCATGAATCAGTTGTTCGATGATCAGGGTGAGCCACAGGGTGAAGCACCGGCGCAGACTAGTTGGGGGACAAAGGTGTATGAGATGGTGAAGGATATTGATCAGATCGAGTTTGGGAAGAAGAAGAAGCCACCAGAGGAGGGGACAAAACAAACAAGGAAGCGAAAGCGAGACACGACGGAGGAAGGGTCGCAGGTCCCCTCTGTTCCTTTCAAGAAGAGGTTTATTTTCTTCGAGTACCTGTCATATTGGAAGACACTGAAAACACCCCATGCCATCGATTGTATGCATCTCGAGAAGAACGTCTTTGATAGCACGATTGGTGTCCTGTTGGACATCCCGGGAAAGACGAAGGATGGTCTGAAGTCACGGACGGATCTTCTGAACCAAGGCATCAGGCAGGACCTTCACCCTAGGTCACCTCATAATGGTAAAGTCGATCTTCCAGGTGCGGCCTATAACCTAAGGCATGGCCAGAAGACTGCTATGCTCAACCTTCTTAGGGGTATCAAGGTGCCGACCGGTTTCTCTTCCAACATTAAGAGCCTCGTCTCCTTGAAAGACCTCACATTGACTGGCTACAACGCACATGACTGCCACATCATGTTGACGGTGTTCCTTACAATTGTGATAAGGGTTATTGGTCCAGAGTACGTGAAGATGGTGGTCACTCGGATAACATACTTCTTTAACCACATCACACATAAGGTCATCGGTAAGGCTAACCTCCCTGCCCTTAAGGACTTCATCGCGAAGACCCTTTGCCAGCTTGAGATGTGCTTTCCCCCATCATATTTTGATATTATGGTACACCTGATGATGCACATGGTGGATCAGATCGAGCAACTAGGCCCCGTGTACCTACATGAGATGTGGACGTACGAGCGGTTCATGTCCACCCTCAACAGATATGTTCATAACCGTGCTCACCCGGAGGGCTCTATGATCGAGGCATACACAACCGAAGAGGCAGTGAACTGGTGTATGAGGTACATAAAAGATGGGAGGGCGATTGGGTTGCCTGTCCATCAGCATGAGGGCAGAACCGTGGGCATGGGGTGCACGGGCCGAAAAGTTCGCACAGATATACCATACAAGGAGATTGAACAAGCTCATTACAACATCCTTCATCAGTTGGTGAGCATGGAGAAATATGTCGAGAGGCACATAGAAGAGATCCGCGTCGCTAATGACGGACAACGCACAGAGGCATGGGTCCAGAATGAGCACAGGAACAGTTTCATAGATTGGCTCAAAGAGCAACACGTACCCCTAGAAAGATGCCCTGATGATGAAGATACGGAGACCGTGCAGAAGCTTCTGCAAGGCCCGTCAAGCCAAATCATGACATGGAAAGGGTACAATGTGAAGGGGTACAGGTTCCACACGAAAGAGAAGGACAAGAAGAGCGCGGCACAGAACTGCGGTGTTCGATATGAGGGCGTCAATGAGGCCACAAACACGAGGACGCAATACTATGGCCAGATCGAAGAAATATGGGAACTTGACTATGGCAAGGACGTATGCGTAACCGTCTTCTGGTGCCACTGGGTAAACCCCAAAGCGGTTGCGGTCGACAGTTTCGGGCTAACCACCGTGAACCTCAAAAGTATCGGGTACAAAGATGACCAATGGGTACTCGCAACCACTGTCGCGCAAGTGGCCTACTATATCTATCCGGAGGACCCAAAGAGGCATGTGGTCGTGTCAGGAAAGCAGCGGATTGTTGGAGCTGATGGGGTCCAAAGCCCAGAACAATACAACAACTATGCAGAGCTCCAACTTTTTACCGATTTTGCAAAGAAGATCATGGCCAGCGAGGACCGTTGCAACAAAAGCGGTATGAAGCCCTGGGCCCGTCCCGATGGTGAGAAGCGGTCCGTAAAAGCGCCAGCACCAAAATAGGATGTATATATGCCACACGTCTATGTAATAATGTAGTGTAGTGGATGTTGACGGTGCTTAAAGCATCATTTCACCATCAACATTTCACCCAAAACCAAGGTAAAACAACATAAAAAGTAGAAGATTTGGTTTATAACTAACATATTTCCACATGTGCATAGTTTCTTATCTTAATGCAGGAAATGATGGAATTTGGGCCAAACAAGTGTACCAGGAGCAAGGCCAAACCACTCTGACCCATTTGGGCCTGAGTAGGGTGGCGGCCGCCACCTATTACTGGCGGCCGCCAGGTCACTCGTGCCAAAAGTGGCCCAAGCCACATCATCGATCCGTGAGAGTCACCTCAAGCTCAAATCCTGACCATTGCACACTAAGGTGGTTTGATCCAAGGGCTAAGAAGAGTATCACCTGGATAGTGGGCTTTGGACACGTGTCTAAACCCTAACCAGCCCTCAAACCGACTTGGGAGAGCAATTGAAGACCGTTGGATGAATGGCGGTTGCAACGGACGGCAGTAAGGTGGCGGGCGCCAGGGTTTGGTGGCGGGCGCCACCCCCCTAAACCCTAACCGACCTCCCCTCACTCTATAAGTACCCCCCTAGCTCCCTAGCACTATAAATAGGCCCCCTTGAGCTCTCATTCGGAGAGCCTCACACCATTCCTCATCCTTTGGTTAGAGTAGCACACTTGCTATGATAGAGAGATTAGAGAGAGTGTGAGTGCCTCACTAGAAGAGGAGCTGGAGAGGAGAAGAGTAGAAGTCTGGAGAGCTCCGGAGTTGTCGGAGACCCCTGCTTCTCTCTGCTCTGCGCTTCAACTTTGGTAACTTAGTATCTTATTCTATCTTCCAGTATTTACTTTCAGTACTTGTGTGTTTGTTTCATTGCTTGATATTACTTTCAAGTGCTCTAGTTCTAGTACATGGCTAGTAGTAGTATTATATAGATTAAGTGTGGTACGTAGGCTATATATTGCCAGTGAATACGGCTAGGCCCCCGGATAGCTGTGGTAGCAAGCAGGTGGTGACAGCCCTGTGCGCCTTGAATTCCACCACGTAGTTGGTCTAGTTTAACAGTAGGGCTCGTTGTGCTAGCGTTCAACCTAAGTCAGTGGTAAAGGCTAGTACGCCCACAATACACTAGTAAAGAACTTAAATCACTAGAAGTCTAATAGAACTAGGATCTACCCAAGTAGATAGTGCCCGTTCCCTTCATCTATCCTAGATATCCTTACCCCCTAGTTTTCTCAAAATCACTTCGCGTTCCTCGTGGATTCGATACCCCGGAATACTCTGAGGTGAAAAGCTACAACTGACAGCCGTGCGCTTGCGGTTTCTTCTGCGTGCCACCCTAGGTGTCAACAAGCTTTTCTGGCCCGTTGCCGGGGAACGGTAGCGGATTTTTGAGACTAGAGTTAGGATCATCTTTACCCTCTCCGCATGGAGAATCAATCTATCTTACAATTCGCAGCTTCTAAGAGTTCGCGATTAGAGCCACATTTATCATCACAACCTATATATGCCGATAGTTACGAATTGCGCCCTGACTTTATTAACAAAGCTCAGGAGAGCATGTTTACGGGATCAGAAAATCCCTACATACATCTACATGAGTTTGAGAAAGTCTGTGCATGCTTGAACATTTCGGGCATTTCACCCGACACTGTCAAGTGGAAGCTGTTTCCGTTCACTTTGACGGGAGCAGCTAAAACATGGCATGCTCGAACCGTGGGAAGTGCCAGAGGAGACTGGGGAACTTTACGGACCAAGTTTATCTTGACGTATTTCCCTGTCCACCGAGTGGTACGACTACGAGTAGAAGTGTTGACCTTTAGACAAAATGATAAGGAGACCTTAGGGGAGGCTTGGGACCGTTTTATTGGTTTAATCAATTCAGGACCCGATTTAGCCATACCCGATCCAGTGCTCCTTCAGCATTTTTATGTCGGTCTAGAGAAAGAGAGCGCTCTTCACCTTGATCATTCGTTAGGTGGAGCGTTTCTTCATCTTTCTCCACAAGGTGGAAAGGTGGTTCTTGATAGAATTCTCGAGAATACTCCTTATACTGGAGTTTCCGATGAAATCCCTGAGGAAGAAGTCGTAGAAACCCAAGTTTTGACCATAGAACAACAAGAAGAGCCCAAGTCTAGCTCGTTGGATTAGCAGAGCCTATTCCGTCCACATCTGGGAGAGAAATTCTTCCGGAATTTTTGGGCGAGATAGAGGATGATGTGTTTGAGGATTACGGAAATGCTATGAACTACTCCGTTCAAGCTCTCCCATCCGACAAACCACCTCCTGAGTCCTCTGATGGAATCTATAGCCGAGAGAATCTTTTGGAACTTTCGGCTGTCATGAGTCATGAATGGACAATGGAAGCAGAAGTATCAGAAAACATCCCTCGCATAGATAAAGTACCTAGCGTAATAGATTGTCGAATTAGGGGAGAAAGGGCATTTGCCTTTTATGACCCTGTCGTGGGAATTAATGTTCTTGCTAGTAATTACGTATCCAGAACATTCCCCGAACTTCAACGACATCCAACTAAACGGTGTTTAAGAGACCCACATGGTGACATCTTCGAAAGTGAAGGAATCCTAAAAATGGTCCCCATCCAAGTAGATGGAGTAGACATGGTCTTAGATTTCTACATTTTCAATGTAGTCCTTTTTGACGTCTTCTTAGGACAACCGTGGTCCATACTTGCCTTGCAAGGACCATGTCAAGAGCACTTTAATGCTCAAATCGGTGGAAAAGAGTACTCAGTACCTTTTTCGTGCATTGAATTCTATTGCCGAACAACCACCAGAACCAGATCTTCTCGATCAAGCTAGAACCTCTACCCTTTATGAGTTGGCTCAGCCTGATTTTGAAGAAGATTCTGAGTTCTTTGTCGAAGAAGAAGTCGAGACAGATGAACCGTTTCGCTTAGACGAATCGGAAAATCCATCTCGACCTTCCACAGAGCTAAAACCTCTGCCTGAAGGCCTGAGATACATTTTTCTAAACAAAGACCCCGAGACTCCCGTAATCATTAGCAGTAAGCTATCTAAAGAGGAAGTCCGTAGGTTAACCCTTGTCTTAGAAAAACACCAATCTGTCTTTGGCTATTCACTTCAAGATTTGAAGGGAATTAGTCCAAATCTCTGCACCCATCGTATCCCACTCGATCCTGAGATACCCTCTTCAAGAGAGCCCCAAAGATGACTTAATAACGCTATGCGTGAAGTCGTGAAAAAGGAGGTCCTGAAACTCTTGCACGCGGGAATTATTTATCCAGTTCCTTATAGTGAATGGGTAAGTCCCGTGCAAGTAGTTCCAAAGAAAGGAGGTATGACAGTCGTTAAGAATGAGAAAAATGAGTTAATCCCTCAATGCACTGTCACTGGATGGAGGATGTGTATAGACTATAGGAAGCTGAATAAAGCCACAAAGAAAGACCATTTCCCGCTTCCTTTTATAGATGAGATGCTAGAGAGATTGGCAAACCATTCCTTCTTTTGCTTCCTAGATGGATATTCTGGTTATCACCAAATCCCAATCCATCCAGATGACCAAAGTAAGACCACTTTCACATGCCCGTATGGAACTTATGCCTATAGACGCATGTCCTTTGGACTTTGCAATGCGCCGGCATCTTTCCAACGGTGTATGATGTCCATCTTTTCTGACATGATTGAACAAATCATGGAGGTATTCATGGACGACTTTTCAGTCTATGGGAAAACCTTTGACAATTGCCTAGCCAATTTAGACAAAGTCCTCCAACGCTGTGAAGAGAAGGACCTAGTTCTTAACTGGGAAAAGTGTCACTTCATGGTGCGGGAAGGAATTGTCCTAGGCCATCGAATTTCAGAACGTGGGATAGAAGTGGATAAAGCCAAAATCAATATAATTGAACAATTGCCACCACCCACTAATGTGAGAGAGATCCGAAGCTTTTGGGCCATGCCGGCTTTTATAGAAGGTTTATTAAGGATTTCTCACAAGTCGCTAGACCCTTAACGAGCCTGTTAGCAAAAGACGTCCCGTTCAAATTTGACGAGGATTGTCTACAAGCTTTCAATATTTTGAAAAAAGGCTCTAACTTCGGCACCAATCATCCAACCCCCAGATTGGAATTTGCCGTTCGAAATCATGTGTGATGCTAGGGATTATGCTGTGGGGGGCCGTCCTTGGTCAAACTAAAGATAAGAAGCATTATGCTATTTCTTATGCTAGTAAGACCCTGACCGACCCCCAGCTAAACTATGCAACCACAGAAAAGGAACTTTTGGCTGTAGTCTTTGCCATAGACAAGTTTAGATCTTACTTAGTGGGAGCTAAGGTGATTGTTTATACCGATCACTCTGCTCTCAAATATCTCTTCACTAAGAAAGATGCTAAACCAAGGTTGATCCGCTGGATCCTACTCCTTCAAGAATTTGACCTGGAAATAAGAGACAAGAAAGGAGTAGAGAATTCAGTAGCTGATCACTTGTCTAGACTACAAGTCAATAATTCAGACAATCTCCCGATAAATGACTTTCTTCGCGATGATACCCTTTTAAAAGTCACATATACCAACCCTTGGTATGCAAACATCGTGAATTTTATAGTCATCGGCTATGTCCCGTCGGGGGAGAATAGAAAGAAACTGCTATATCAAAGCAGAACACACCTATGGGATGAACCATATCTCTATAAGGTCTGTGCAGATGGACTCTTGAGAAAATGTGTCCCCATAGAAGAAGCAACAAAAATCATAGATAGATGTCACTCCGCCGAATATGGAGGACACTATGGAGCTTTTTGGACACATGCTAAAATATGGCAAAGTGGTTTTTATTGGTCATCCATGTACAAGGACACAAAGAATTATGTGAGACGTTGTCCTCTTTGCCAAAAGCATGGTAACATTAATGCCCGAGATGCTATGCCTCTCGTAAACAATCTCCAAGTTGAGTTGTTCGATGTTTGGGGTATAGACTTCATGGGCCCCTTTCCTAAATCCTATGACGCCGAGTACATTCTTGTGGCTGTGGATTATGTCTTGAAATGAGTAGAAGTCATACCCTGTCGAGCAGCAGATGCTAAACATTCGAAGAAAATGTTCAAAGAAAACATCTTTCCTCGTTTTGGAGTTCCTAGACTAGTCATTAGTGACGGAGGCCCTCATTTCATAGATAAGAGCTTCCGACATTTCTTAACTAGTCAAGGAGTCCAACATAATGTAGCCACTGCATACCACCCCCAAACAAGTGGACAAGGCAAAACGTCCAATAAACAAATAAAGAATATCTTGCAAAAGACGGTAGAAGAAATGGGAAGGGGATGGAAACATAAGTTACCCGAAGCTCTGTGGGCCTATCGGACCGCCTATAAGACCCCGATTGGAATGTCCCCATACCAACTAGTTTATGGAAAAACTTGTCATCTTCCTGTTGAGCTTGAGTTCAAAGCTCATTGGGCCATTAAGAAATGGAACATGGACCTTGACCAAGCTGGCCAAAATAGGAAGATGCAAATTTCCGAACTAGAAGAATGGCGAAAGAAAGCCTATCATAGTGCCAAGCTCTATAAAGAGAAGACTAAGAGATGGCATGATAAACGGATCAAAAAGAAAGAGTTCGAAGTAGGAGATAAAGTTTTACTCTTTAACTCCCGTGTTCGACTTTTCGGACACGGTAAACTTCGAAGCAAATGGGAAGGACCCTTCAAGGTTGTTGCAACCTCTTCCCATGGAGTCGTCACATTAGAAAGTGACGATGGGCAAATCTTCAAAGTCAATGGACAAAGATTAAAAATATTCTATGACTTTGATAAAAATGAGCTAAACGAAATTGATATAATTAAATTTGAAGTAGCTCAAGCCCATGACAATTAATGGATGGACCCAATTTACCCCTTGTCCATTTCATGCACCTAGTCCATCCAAAACCCCGAGAAAGGCCTCTTTTAGGCCCAACCAAGCCATTTCGACCTCGGAACTTTGCAATTTAGGAGGCTTACCTTCTCCCGCTCGATGCCCGGCGAAGGAGGAGTGGCGGCCGCCACTCCCAACTGGCGGCCGCCACCAAACCCTGGCGCCCGCCACTCTAGATGGTGGTTTAGAAGCCCTTCTCCACGTGGCAGTTAATCCCAAGCTCGGGAGAGTTAAAGAAGGAGGAGATGAGGACGAGTTAGTTCATCTAAGGCTTATCCCTCCACTTCTCCCCCTTCTTAAAAGAAGAACTCTTTCTTCTCCCTCCATCTATTCACGAAGCCTAGCTAAGCCTCCTCCAAAACCATGTCATCTCCATGGAAATCCGAGTCCTATAACCCTCAAGGATCCATCTCGTCCTCCACACAAGCCATCATCCGATCTTTGATCGATGACGACATGGAGGTACTTGACGTGCCTCCTTTAGCAATGGTGCTGCCAAACGGCACTTATGTCAAGGGGACACCACCGGAGGGCGCAGGGAAGGCACCAGCCACCACTCCAGTGGCGGGCGCCACCCCTGCTGGGCGGCCACCAGGGGTGAAACGCCCCCTGGCCTCGTCTCCGCTCCGTCTTCATCCTCCTCCAGTGGCGCCACCCGAGAAGAAACTGAGGACGCCCACCAGGCCGACCACAGGGGAGATCACCCCGAGGAAGTCTCCGGCCGTCAAGGCCAGGGGTGATGAAACGCCCTCTCCATCAAGGGCGAAATCCTGGGTCAGCTTTGGCTCGGATAGCCACACCTGGAGCTACAGCCCCAATCCCAAGAGGGCTAAACTGGAGGTGTACGGCGTGAGAATGCCCGATGGGCATTATGAGAAGAGGCTGCATGAGCGTGAGGTGAGCACTCATGACTCCAATGGGTCGCTCTCCGAGCCATCCGTGCGCCGCCGTCTCAACCCATCGCCGGCAGGAGTCCCTGGCGAGATGGAGCACAGTGGTGGTGAGGAGGGGTTAACCCTCGAAAAACTCACCGCCGAGGTGAAGAAGCTGCGCAAGGAGAAGAGCGCCTTGGAGGATCAAGTCGCAGAGATAGCCCTCTGGCGAATGGACATGGAGGATCGGTTCACCATCCTCCGCAAGGGCTGCACCTCGAAGATCAAGCGTCTCTTCAAAGAGACAGGCTTCGAGGATCTCTACGAGGCCCCTCCATTAGATTAGATTAGATTAGGGTGTCTAGTTAGATTTTTAGTTTGAATTAGTTTAAGTTTAGTTTTGCTTGATTTAAATCTTAGATTGTTTAATTTTCAATTTAGAACTTTTGTTTAGGAAATTTCTATATAATGAATAAAAAGACATCCTTATTTTCCCTTCATCAAGTTTGTTTATTTTTTTAAAAAAAATAAAAAGTACCAAAACTTCTAGTGTGGGGGAAATCCCCTCTCTAAACACCTCTCTAAAACATGACAAAATGTTCAAAGATGTAACCTAAACTTAGCAAGGTAACTACCACGCTGTTTGCAAGCCGCATGGGCCAAAGCCCATGGCGGCCACCACTTATTACTGGCGGCCGCCAGGCCACTCTGCACCGAAACACTCCCGGTGAACCCCTAAACCTATGTTTTAAATTCTGTATAATTTGGATCACTAGATGTCTCGGTTTGAACTAAAAATGCAGCTAGGAAATAAAAATGCTGAAATAATTTCTTTTGAATTGAGTGTTTACATGACATGTTATTCTACCTTTTATTCATGTGTAGTAGCCTACTCATTTTGATAGGGAAGTCAACCTTGGTTGTTGTTTGATAAGATATAGAAGTGGTAATTGAAATTGCATTAGTACTCTGCTACAATCTTGGGAGTTTTTATTTTGAAAACCAAAATTACCATGGTTCATGATCTGTCTTTCCTATCCACCTACCAGAGCCAAAATATTAGAGTATAGGAAAACAGCCCATAAAGCCTTCTAAATCAATCTTTGAGCTTTGTCAAGAATAGTTGATCTAGGTAGAAGAGTTTAGTCATGCTCTAAAAGCCAAGGCAAACCATGCCTTTTTGAGAGAACTCTCACACTGAGGGTATAGTCATGTAGTTCTCCTCCAAAATTTTGTTCTAAAAGAATTGTATAAATTTTCTCATTCCTTCAAAGGACATGGCTATATAGCATCTGAAAAAAAGAAGGGGAGCAAAAGCTCTAAAAAAAGGAGAAGTGTCCAAGTATTCAAAAAAAGAGAGAGCAAAAGCTCTAAAAAGGACAAGTGTCCAAGTATTCAAAAAAAAGAGATGCATATAGCCATGATCCTTGGTAAGAGAAGAGTTTCAAAAAGAACAAAGGAGTTGAGTTAGTCCACCTTATACCTTGGCTAGTGCATGACTATACTCTCCCATGATCCTAAACTTGACTTAGCAATAAAAGAGAGATAGAAGTGCCTTACATTCATTCCTTTCCCTATAAACTCCACATAAAACATAGGATAGACTCTGGCATTTTCTTTTGCCATAAAGTGAGGATATACACCATGAGTGCCTTGAGATTTAAAGAGAGATTCAATGAACCATGTTTTTCATTTTGAAAATATCCTGAAACCCCAAGGTATGTAAAAGAGGAAATTGTGTTTCTCTTGCTTGCAAGCTATTCTATCTCTCAGCCACCATAGGTATGATTTATTAGCCACTTGGAAAGGTTACTAACATGAGTATAGGTAGTTGAACATCTTATGTGAATGCTTAGTTCAATAAAATTGTTTCAATCCTTAAAGTCCATGCTTGCTCAGGACGAGCAAGAGGTTAGTGTGGGGGAGCTTGTTGACGGTGCTTAAAGCATCATTTCACCATCAACATTTCACCCAAAACCAAGGTAAAACAACATAAAAAGTAGAAGATTTAGTTTATAACTAACCTATTTCCACATGTGCATAGTTTCTTATCTTAATGCAGGAAATGATGGAATTTGGGCCAAATAAGTGTACCAGGAGCAAGGCCAAACCACTCTGGCCAATTTGGGCCTGAGTAGGGTGGCGGCCGCCACCTATTACTGGCGGCCGCCAGGCCACTCGTGCCAAAAGTGGCCCAAGCCACGTCATCGATCCGTGGGAGTCACCTCAAGCTCAAATCCTGACCATTGCACACTAAGGCGGTTTGATCCAAGGGCTAAGAAGAGTATCACCTGGATAGTGGGCTTTGGACACGTGTCTAAACCCTAACCGGCCCTCAAACTAACTTGGGAGAGCAATTGAAGACCGTTGGATGAATGTCGGTTGCAACGGACGGCAGTGAGGTGGTGGGCGCCAGGGTTTGGTGGCGGGCGCCACCCCTCTAAACCCTAACCGACCTCCCCTCACTCTATAAGTACCCCCTAGCTCCCTAGCACTATAAATAGGCCCCCTTGAGCTCTCATTCGGAGAGCCTCACACCATTCCTCACCCTTTGGTTAGAGTAGCACACTTGCTATGATAGAGAGATTAGAGAGAGTGTGAGTGCCTCACTAGAAGAGGAGCTGGAGAGGAGAAGAGTAGAAGTCTGGAGAGCTCCGGAGTTGTCGGAGACCCCTGCTTCTCTCTGCTCTGCGCTTCAACTTTGGTAACTTAGTATCTTATTCTATCTTCCAGTATTTACTTTCAGTACTTGTGTGTTTGTTTCATTGCTTGATATTACTTTCAAGTGCTCTAGTTCTAGTACAGGGCTAGTAGTAGTAGTATATAGATTAAGTGTGGTACTTAGGCTATATATTGCCAGTGAATACGGCTAGGCCCTCGGATAGCTGTGGTAGCAAGCAGGTGGTGACAGCCCTGTGCGCCTTGAATTCCACCACGTAGTTGGTCTAGTTTAACAGTAGGGCTCGTTGTGCTAGCGTTCAACCTAAGTCAGTGGTAAAGGCTAGTACGCCCATAATACACTAGTAAAGAACATAAATCACTAGAAGTCTAATAGAACTAGGATCTACCCAAGTAGATAGTGCCCGTTCCCTTCATCTATCCTAGATATCCTTACCCCCCTAGTTTTCTCAAAATCACTTCGCGTTCCTCGTGGATTTGATACCCCGGAATACTCTGAGGTGAAAAGCTACAACTGACAGCCGTGCGCTTGCGGTTTCTTCTACGTGCCACCCCAGGTGTCAACAGTGGACAAGTTTTGTAATAGATTTTGTTAATAAGTTAATATTATTAATAACAAATCTCAATTTGTTAATGAGTCATTAATAAGTTAATATTATTAATAACAAATCTTTGTCATAACCGCAGCGGGCATCTTAATGTGCCCGCTGCGGTTATTTGTTTTAACCGCAGCGGGCAACATAAGGTGCCTGCTGCGGTAAATATTAACCGCAGCGGGCTCCTTTTGTTGCCCGCTGCGGTTACTCCTTGCCTACATAAGCCCCGCTACACTAAAGGGCATTTCAGTCCTTCGGCGCATCATCAATTCACCCCGAAGGGCTGTCGAATTTCACCAACGCCGCCGCAACGCCATTGCCGTCGCCGTCGTCCTCTTCACCGCCCTCACCGAGGAAGCAGCGCGCCGCCCGACGAAACCCTAGCGCCCTTCCTCCTCCACTGCTGGTGCCCTAGCGCTGCCGGAGTCGGAGCCACGCCCGTCGGTGCCCTAGCTCCCCGCCACCGCCATCTCCGCCAAAGCATCGCCTGGAGCCTCACCTGGAGCCTATTCGCCGCCGGAGCATCGCCTGGAGCCTGTACGCCGCGGGAGCATCGCCTGGAGCCCGCCCGCCGCCAGGAGTCCGTCGGTGCCCTAGCCCACCGCCACTGCCCGTCGCTTGGAGCTCGTCCACCGCCGGAGCATCGCCAGGAGCCCGATGTGAGTTCATAACCTCTTCTTCCTCGTTTGAGACGATGCCATGCTTCTATGTGATGATGCCCTGCTTCTTGAGATGACTTAGTCACTGATGTAGGGTTTGAGATGAATTAGTCACTGATATGATCTATGGCTTTGCCTCCACTAACCTCCTAAACTTGTTTAAGCAATAGCTAATTTCACTAACCTCATGAACATGGTTTGAGATGAATTATTAGTCACTGACATATATATATGATTAATCAATGAATTATTAATCAAAAGCTTTAGTCACTGACATATATAGGTATGATTAGTCACTGAACGGATCATTTCTTAATTATTAGTCACTGATATGATCTATGGTTCAGTCATTTCTTAATCATTAGTCACTGATATGATCTATGGTTCTATCATTTCCTATGGTTTTTCAATAAGATATCAGGTTTTTCAGTTGGCATTTTCAGAACATGACTGTAACTCTACATTTTTATTTTTATTATTAGTCATTTTCAGTTGGCTTTTTACTGTAACTCAGAGTAAACTGGATTCTGCACTGCATCTAGAACTTCATCATTATGATTCTGCACTGGATACTACTCTCTCCCTCTCTGTTACTACTCTGTACTCTCTATACTACTCTCCCTACTACTCTCTCCCTGTACCACTCCTCTCTGTACTACTCTCAACTCCTACTACTCTCTCCCTCTACTACTCTCTCCTACTACTCTCCCTCTACTACTCTCTCCATCTACTACTCTCTCCTACTACTCTCCCTCTACTACTCTGTCCCTGTGATTTTCTGGATCAGTTCTGGTGGGAATGAGATATCACTATGTTAATGAGGTTTTCTGTTGAAATGTTGTATAACAAGGTTGTAGCACTTTTGTATACCTAGCTGCTCCTAAAATTTCGTAATTTTTGGATGTATGAGTTGGGAGATATGCTCTGTTCAATCTGGACAAAAAATTGTCTAGAATCTGGATAGTTTTGGAAAACCAAACTGTTAGGTGCATTTAGCTTATGAATCATCTCTGGGGTATAATAAGAAAGTTATAGAGGATTTGATAAGCTTTCCAGAATGGTTTAGATCATGATTTTTGATGATTATAAACTCCAGTTATGGTCTGTGGAACAGAGGTGTATAAAAATGAAATGTTTGGTCCATTGGACTCTGGAATCAGCTCTTGGGTATTACAGCAATGTTGTAGAGCATTTGTTAAGCTTTCTTCTTTTGCAGCCTATTAAATTCAGTGTTAATCAAAGTATCTTGTATTTCTTCTTTTGCAGCCTGTTACATTTTGTCTGACCATGAGCAGTAAAGATATATGGCATTATCAGTGATAGCTTTGTTAGTCATATGTTTACTTTGTTCAATCACTGGACCGACCTGGCATTATTAGTGATGGTTGTCTGGTTGAGAGAACACACCACTCCTCTCCCTACTCCTCTCTATGTTCCAGTGTTCCTGATCTTTGCCTACTCCTCTCTCCCCTACTTCAGTGTTCTATTTCCTGCCTATGATGCAATTTGATGCTTTTTTACACTATGCATTTGCCACTACCTATGATGCCCTATTATGCTTTTGTATTTCCTGCCTATGATGCAATTTGATGCTTTTTTACACTATGCATTATCAGTTATGTTTTTACACTATACTACTCCTCTACTTCCTACTACTCTCTATACCACTCCTTCTATACTACTCTCACCTCCTACTACTCTCTCCTCTTACGTTTCAGTTATGTTTTTACACTATACTACTCCTCTACTTCCTACTACTCTCTATACCACTCCCTCTATACTACTCTCTCCCTCTACTACTCTGTCCTCCTATGGCATTTGCATTGATGTTTTTTTGGAACTTGGAAGCTGAGGTAGTGGCAAATGCGATGATGTGACCCCTTCGATCTATGCTGAGGCAGCGACGATGATGATCAATTGCCCCCTACTTTCTATGCTGAGTCAGCTGCTAGCTAGGATGGCTTGTATTTTACAAGTAACCAGTTTAGCAGTGACGTGTTGACCTAGGGGCAAATCTGAGCCAAAAACTTATACGTGTCATTTTTTATTCAAAAGCTTTGAACTAATCATATTATATACGCGTCTGTGTATATGTAGAACTAAAATGGCGGAAGACAAAACAAACAAATGGAGGGACCCTACCCCTAGCTCCTCGTCAACCAGCTTGATGAGTGGGGCATCCTTGACTCCACCGCCGAAGAAGCAACGTACAGAGGTGGACAACGATCTGACGTACGACTCAGGGGCGGACGAAGCACATAGTCACGACCTCGAGGTTTACGCAACACGCTGGCTTTCTAACATGTACAATGATGCGTTGTCCGTCATTAGCGAAAAACTAAAGGCAAGTGACTCTTGTCAACAGCTGCCGATTGTGCCTCGTCAGCTCGAGTTCAGGGACGAAGACGCGGTCAGGGAGGAAGAAGCCCCCGCTCCCGCTACGGCAACCTCTTCGTCCAAATCTAAGGGCCAGAAGAGGGTGAGGGGACAACACGGGAGGCACCAGTTGGACAAAGCAAACGAGGTGCATGTCATCGATGCGGTGGGGCCAGAGGGAAACCCAATAGCTCCAGATACAGTCATTGGCAAGTTCAGCAATCAAGTGGCGTGTATAGCCAAGGAGAAGGTGGAGATCACTTGGCCCAACTGGCACGACGTCCCTGCTGACATAAAAAACAATGTATGGGGTGAGGTGACAAGGAGATTCAGATATCCGCCCTCAGCTGACATGGAGAAGTGCCAGGAGTGGGCTTTGCACGTGGCGTCGACTGCGCTTCGCAACTTCAGGTCCATGCTGACCAGAAATTACCTGAAGAAGGGGAAGTCGCCACTGCTGAAGTACAATATGGTCAAGACACACATGTGGGACACTTTCTGCGAAATGAGAAAGACGCAAGAAGCAGAGGAAAAGAGTGCTAAGTTCAGTGAGCTCGCGAAGAGGAACAAGAATCCTCACCACTTGGGCATGACTGGCTTTGCCGGTCAGAGGACCAAGTGGCAGCAAGAAGAACAAGCAAGACAGGCTGTCGGGGTTCCAGATCCGTATGAGGGCATCGACCCAAGGGCAAAGGACTACATGAGGGCCCGCATTCCAAAGAGGCTGAAGCCCGGGGCGGCCAAGTTTAACGAGCCCCACCTCGAGGACGTCGAGAAGACTTTGATGGAGAAAGCAAAGCTTAAGGACAGCATCATGGTCCGCCGGGGCCACGACTTGCTCACCGAGGTCCTGGGAACCCCCGAGCACTGCGGCCGCATTCGTGGTGTCGGGTCAAAGATGAGCTGGAAGTCGGTTGAGTCGTGGCAATCCGACGCGGCCACATACAAGTCCAGGCAGAGGTATAAAGATGAGCTATATAAGAAGGGCTTCAATGAAGGCGTGGCTGAAATGATCAAAAGCTCAATAAAGGAAGCCTTCACGAGCAACGGCCCGGAGATGGTCGCGATGAGGTCAAAGATGTTTGATCACCATGGGCTGCCCAATCCTCAAGCAAAAGAAAAGAAAGCCTTACTGCCGATGAACGAGGATCGCCCAAGGGTCTCGAACGAGGACTTCAAGGAAAACCAGCACGTCCAACTCCTCATCCCGTTCGGAAGGTCCAAGAAGATGGTGGTGGCCGAGGGATGCATTCTTGCACCCCACGATATTCACGACTTCAACAAAGACAACATCCCTGAAGATTATGTGGTCGTGAGCCCGTTATGGCACGTTCTCGACCAGGAACATTTTGAATTGGACCATCCCAACCTACAAACGACCAGGCACCTAGGACAGGCACTTGGATTGGAAGTCCTATGAAACCGCGAGGACATCGAGATCATTGCTCGGACGCCAACTCCAACGACGACGCCAGCATCACAACCATCAGCCGTCGGATCTTGTCCTCCGGAAGATCCAGATCATGACAGCAATGATGACGAAGAAAAGGGCGGGGACAAGGGCAAGGGAAAGGACAAAGGAGAAGGCGGTAGCCAAGGCGGGGACAAGGAAAAGGTAGAAGGTGATGGCGGGGAAAAGGAAAAGGGCACTGACATGGGAACTGTGTCTCCCCTGCCTCCAAATAGTCCGCCGATCGGCCCGGTCAATGAGGCAAGAAGCTCAGAGGCCGGTAAGGGCGACAACACGACAAGCCAGCCAAGCACGAACGAGCAATAGGGAGGCACGACGGGGGAGGCAATAGGGACGAAGACACCTCCCCCGTCAACCACAAGCCAATGTCCTCCCCCGCCCAACAAGAATCCAAGAATGTCCACCGACAAGCTCCCGTACACGCTCACGTTCAAAAGGTATGGTAACATTGAGCATAATACCACGTCCATAGTATATATGCTACTAACATCCCTATCCATCGTTTGCCAGGCCTGAAACTACCCGTCAACTATTTGATGAGGCCGAAGACTGCCCTGGCCACTATGTGTGTGGGAAGTTCATGATTCCCAAGGCCCAGCTCATCGACGAGGAAAAGTGGGATACAAGGAGGTTCCATCTATGGTACATGGAAGCTGCAAAAGCCGGGATGTCAAGTTTTAACGTCAAGATTCCCACGGAGTACTTCCACTTGCCCGCTGGTAACGAAATGCACCTACCCGTCCACTTTAGCGACATGTACAACCTGATGCGGGAAGAAGACCTGGACATCGTTCAAATCACCCTATTCACACTGTAAGCGATGAATGCAACTTCCATAGATCACTACATTCGTATTTTCCATGGTTTTATACTTATTATGTCACGATGACTTGTCCGTGCAGCATGACGGTCACTTTAAGTAATAAAAAGACACGCCCTGTACTCTACCTCTCTCCTGCACATATTGCTGAAAGAGTCATCAAGGGTTTCGAGATCACTGATCCGGAGATGACAGTTCGACAGCGAGAGAAGAAATATGAAGAAAATATGAAAGCCGAGAAGACTAAGTTGAAAAATTACATACTAGAATGCATGAAGAAGATCAAGTCGGATGGGCCAGAGTGTATAATGGCTGCCTATCACTTTGGGTAAGTCAAATACATATACATACACCTAAGTCGCTAGCATATCATGCCTTCTCGCCGTCATAAACTCTATTTTGTTGCAATAGTGCAGCCAGGGCCTCGCGGGTGGCCACTGGGTCGCTTTTATAATATACCCTCAAGATGGCAGGGCCTGTGTGTTTGACTCCTTGAGCGTACCAAACAAGCAAGGGTACAAGGCATTCGAAGATTGTCTGAAAAAGTAAGTCATCCATCTTTTTCATCAGTTACCGTTACCATACGTTTTTAAATGGTGGCTAAAACTATTATATTTCGTACAACACTTATAAGGAATACCAAAAGGTGCCTGGATTCTGGGACCGAAGAACTCAAAAGTTCAAGGACAAGCATAGGTACCACCTCAAAATCCGACGAGATTTCCCGGTAAGTATTTCAAAGGTTCAATTCATGTTTCATACATATATATGGGTTTTAATGCTTATGTATCAATCGTGCAGTGCGCCAAACAGCCACTAGGATCGAAGACATGTGGCTTATACACATGCGAGTTTCTAAGGAAAAGCAAGGAGTACACCAATAGCTGGAAGAAGCTCAAGGAAGGTGTCAAGTATTGGGGAGAGCAGCAGAGCCGCAGGATGTGCTTTAAACAAGTCAAGGCGGACATATGCAAGTTTGTAATGGAGAAATGCATTCTCGAAGGAGAAACGTTCTTCGACAACGAATCTGAGCTGGCGTTGCTACCCCAATACGAGAAGCTCCGCAAATGGAACACAATGCTTCGTCCGACAGATTACGCTCATCAAGTTGAACTATGAATTGTAATTTGAATTTGAAATCAACTAAGTCAATGTGTATATGATGACAACAAATAACTAAGTGACTTTGTATGTTATGTCCAGATGGTTTATATGTACATATATATATCTCTGTTAGAAATCTGAAATTCTGGAATTATTTAAAAATTGCATTTCATTTGAATTCATATCCTACTGTTTCTGCTGGCTGCATTATTTATTTTTTTAATCCAAAATTAATAACCGTGGCGGCAACATAAGTTGCCCGCTGCGGTTAATAGCAGTTACCGCAGCGGGCAACCTAAATCGACCGATGCGGTTAATAATTTACCGCAGCGGGCGCTTTAGGTTGCCCGCTGCGGTAAATGCTATTAACCGCAGCGGGATGTTTATGTTGCCCGCTGCGGTTAAGGCTTTTACCACAGCGGGCAACAACGCCCGTTGCGGTAATGGCCACGATTAACCGTGGCCTTAGCACCGCAGCGGACGCTGTTGCCTGCTGCGGTAAAGCCAAAACGTCCGCTGCGGTTAAGCTTTGTGCAGTAGTGAATGTACCGATCTTACCTTGCCTTACTAGTTTTGCCACCCCTCGGCATCCTAATAATAAAAAATATGTCAACATTAGACATATATTCATGATTAATTATAAATCTACATAATGACCTAACAAATATTTCACAATACACATTGAAAAAATATTAAACAAAACACATATAAAATGTCTAATACATGAACGAATCCATCATTAATCAACAACTAACGTCAGGACAATTTCAAATTAAATATTGCATCCAAACCCTAACTTAGACAAATATGGTTCAATCAAACACTGCAACTATGGATAAAGAACGAGAATATGGATCAACATACCTCATATGCAGAGAGAACAAGTTCGATTAAGGGAGATGAAGAGAGGAGGAATGGAATGGATTGGATTGGATTGGATTGAGAGGAGAAGAGAGGAATGAAGATGAGGAAGCTGCTGGCCGCCGGTGGCCAGATCTAGATTGGCTTTGCCGCGCGGCGCGGCAAAGCCAATGAACGCGCCAGGCCGCCTGACGCGGCAAACGCACTAGTCGCGTCAGCCCGCCTAGCACGGCAAACTGGCAAGCGGGCCTCACCCGGGCCTGCGTGGTCGGGCAGTGCCACGGTGGCACTTTTGCCGCGCCGCCATGCATGGCGCGGCTAACGCTTTTGCCGCGCCATACGGGACGGCGCGGCAAAAAGGTTAGTTTTGAAAAAAAAATTAGACAGTGTTGTTTTTAAAATATTTTATTTAATTGGGTTATTAATAAAAAAAATACACCACTACCACCTCAACAGAAAACAGCAGCCAAATCAGGGCGCGCGGGGAGCTGCGGAATTCGTCTGACGACGACGACCTTGACATCGTCGTTGTTGCTCCTGCTGGGCTTGAAGCAGCAGTCGAGGAGGCTGTGCGGAGAAATCCCTGAGCTTGCCGAAGGCGAAGAGCAGCCCGTAGCTCAAGAGCGTGGTCAGTGCCGTCGTGTACGACGACGGCAGCCTCCTCGCCATCTTCTTGGACCGGGAGAAGTGATGGAATGCGATGGAATGGAACGAGAGCACAAGGAAAGGAAGGCCAGTAGTGTACAAAATAAAGGAATTTGAAGTAGTACTCGTGGCTCTGCTAGCCCGAAAGCTTGTACTCCAGCTGATGAAGAATGATGACTGTGGTAGGGAGATCGAGATGCATGCATAGTCCCGTCTGGCCTTCCTACCCACCCGCTACTGTTCTAGTTGCTAGTTGGTGGTAGGGTTCGTTAGTCAGGACCAGTTTGATATATATCGGCGCGGCTAAAAATTTAGCACATACTCCCTCTCCGTGGAACAAAACATATGCAAATACTGGTTACGTGCACGTGTCAGCAAAAAAAAACTTTATATTTAACTATTTTTTTAGTAAATACTATTCACAATTATTGCATCAAATTAATTTATTAAAAAATACATTTTGTATATTTATTTAAAATCATAAATATTAATATTTTTTATCTACAATTAATCAAACTTGAGACACTAAATCATGATACTGTGTTAGAATTATATGTTTTTTCGATAGAGTGAGTACTTTATTTAATGCTAATTAGAAAGAACGAGCGTGAATTGATTTTAAAACTAATTGTATAAGTTGTGACTAATTAGTGTGATGAATCTAGCACTATATGAGCTGATGATGGGCTAATTAAGAATATTATTCGTCTCACCAATTAGTCATCACTTATATAATTAGTTTCAAAATTAATTCACGATTGGTTCTTTAGATTAGCATCTAAACATAATGCAATTTTTAGTAGTTTGGATCCAAATCAGGCTCTTAGAAGAATTAAGTGCAAGTGTGACCTAGAGTAATCATTTTTTTGGAAAGACATCACCAAGGGACCAAAAGTCTCCACCTGAATAATATTCCACTAATCCTAGCAAGGCCAGAAATAGAGGGTGCAGAGCACCTAATACAGGGGCCGACCTTAGAGGGTCAGAGAAATACATGACAACTGGGAACATAAGCAACACAACCACCATCAACACTTAATAGAAACAACAAGAAGAACCAACATAAGGAGTCAAGGATAATCATACACTAGTAGAATGATGATTTTTTCTAGCACCTCAATTTTTTTTACTGGCGGTTTGAGTTACCACGCGCCTGTAGAAATGAACCGGTGGACCTCAAGTCTAGAACCGCCTGTAGAAATGGATTTCTACAGGTGGTTTGTTAAGACAACCGCCTGTAGAAATGTCTTATTTCTACAGGCGGTTGTCTTAACAAACCGCCTGTAGAAATCGGTTGTCTTAACAAATCGCCTGTAGAAATCCATTTCTACAGGCGGTTCGTTAAGACAACCGCCAGTAGAAATAGATGTGTTTTTTAAAATTTGATTTTTTTAAACTATCTCGGATGAGAAAACACCCAAAATAAAAGTTATTCGTCTCGAAAAGTTATGAAACTTTGTAAATTACAACTTTTTAATTTGAAGTCATCTTGTCATCGAAAAATATGTTTGAATGGTCTCAAATTTGAAATTCAAATTTTGTAAACGACCTCGGATGGAGAAATGACCAATACAAAAGTTGTTCGTCTCGAAAAGTTATGAAACTTTGTAGTTGACAATTTTTTGATTTGAAATCGTTTAGGACCTCAAACAAGCAAATTACACTCGGGTTTGTATAATATGTGGGGAACCGAAGGGGTAATTGAACCCATGTGAGTGTGTGGTGCAGTGGTAGAGGAGGCTTCGCGCGAAGCCGAGGTCGTGGGTTCGAATCCCACCGGCCGCGCTAGCCGCGTATTTTGCGCGAAAAATGCAGTGGTCCTATTTCTACTGGCCCCCAGCGCAGACGGTTGAGAAAAACACCTATACAAATTGGTTGCCTGTGCAGTATCGTTGTGTACTAGTGATAGACGCCAATCGATCGTGGATTTGTGCCACCACTGAACAACATACTCGTTGGTTTCACCGTGGCTATTGTGTCCTATACCACTCCTCGTAGCTATACATCGCTCCGCCGCCGCCCTCCATCTGACTATCTGAGGACCAACCAGCGGAATGGGGCAAGTGACACTTATTTTGGAACAGAGGGAGTATAGCATATCTAAGCCCTCGTACTGCCATTCAAAACTGTCCACACTGAGGAAACTATGGAAGGAAATAAATGACGGAAGCGGTGGAAACACCACCCGATATTAAAATTTCTGGCACCATAATAGAGAGCACCGACGAACAGAGATGCCAGATGAGGACACTTGTCGAAACATTGTCGACGACTGACAGCTAGGGTCAATCTCATCCAAGGGGGTAGCAAAGGGCAAGGAAACATACACTAGTCGTCACACAACAAGTTGGCTTGTGAGGAATATGACAACACCTTCAGAGTTCAGAAAGGTGTGCGGCACGCCCGTAATATAACATTTGTTCAAGCGACAACTAATAACCATAAGATCTCTATCAATGATTTAAATCTATTAGCACAAATTATAATAAACAATGATAATTTTTTATATAAAAGCACAAGGACAAAATTATTTATCTAAACGTTTATAGAGCCTGGACCGGCAGAGTGCATGCATGGCTTAAGAGCCTGGACCGGCGCTACATGTAGAGGTAGGGACTAATTGTAACATCTCGAAACAGCTCGTGCAGCTACCGCCGCTGGTCTATTATTATTGGCCGCCCCTTCTCTCTCTCTGTTGTGGGCTACCTCGCCGGCAGCGATAGGGACATGTCCTTTTTTATAATTTTTGTAGGATCCGTTTGGAAATCTGGTACTCCCTCTCCCTATAAAAAATAGATAAAGTTTTAGACATGATTTCGGTCAAACATTAGAAATATAAATCATAAATAACTTTTAAGTTGTTGAGTTTGAAAATATAAAAATCATATGAATAGATTTGTCTTGAAAAATGCTTTCATAAAAAAATATATATCACTTTTTGATAAATATTTTTTTAGTATAAAGAGAGTCAAAGTTGCACTTTGGAGACCGTGTCGATGTCGAAAACGTCATATATTTCATATACGGAGGGAGTATTTATGTTTGAAGTTTAGACATTTTTATGTTTAATTTAATCTAAAAATATAGTAGTAACTTCATGACTAAATATATGCACGTGTGAACAACCAGTTGAAAATTTTGGTGAACATGCTTATCAAATTTATTAGCACAAAAATCTTACTGAAGACATGAACAATAAGGTTAGGAAAATACCCACCGGAGGACCCATGCTCAAGGCAGCGGTGGCTCCATTCACACTAGTCGATATAGTATGTTGTTCGATGTTGCGGACCATAGTCGATGTAGGACGATATTTGCAGTGTGGTCCCTCAAACGTTCACTAGGAAGAACACCAAGTTGTCGATTGGATTACAGCAAGCAGTCGCGTTAGAAGCTCCAAAAAACTTGATCGTCCGACACACCTGAGCAAGTGATATAGACACAGACATGGTTTCGGAGGCCTGCTCTTCCAATCCTCCATGCGCGCAGAGGACTAGAACAGGAAAACTCGGAAGCAACACAACAGAATAACAATGGTGCAGTATGTTGTGTCTCGAAGCAAGACAAATAAAAGATAAAATATAAAGGATGAATCTAGACATCGTTAAGCATCCTTCAATGACCAGTAACCTCTGTCATAACCCTCAGGTTACTAGTAACTACAACCATAACCACGGGAGTTACCAGTAACCACAACTATAACTATGACAGTTACAAATTCAGTCATCAACTACATTAAGTCCACTATTTTATTGCACCTAGCATCTAATATGACTATAGAATTTATTAAATTAAATTGAATAAAATATGGGTCAGACCCACATTGAATCTAACAATTTAGTGTCAAACCCTTTGTAAATTATAGTTTTTAATATTTTTCTTACTCAATCTAGAATTAACTGTTTAGATGGTTGGTGGACCTACATCCAAATTAGCTCACTGTCCAAGTTTGAAGTGGTTTTGAAGATGGTATTTTCAGTTAAAAAAATTTGTAAATATTTGATAGGGTTTTTAAAACCATAGAAAAATGTCTCAACACTTTTAAAAAATTGGAAAAAATGGAGATAGATTAGGATATACAAAACCAAATAAGTATTTGAAACTCGTGAAAAAAATTCTCTAGATGCTTCAAAAATAGATTTAGCTCTAGAACAATGGAAAACATCTGAAAAGTAAAATAAATTCAAAACATTTTAATAAACAACGTATGAACGTACGGCTAGCATGAATGCAACGTACATTAATATTGAATGCATTCATGCTATGCATTTCTACTGTATTATTTTTTATTGCAACAGGTTTTAAAAACGTGTTTATACATTGATTAGAATGTTTTCAAAATTTTCTAGACTTTTGCGGTATTTTTTCCATTTCTTTAGAGGTAAGTCTATTTTTTAAGCATATAGATACATTTTTATGAGCTCTACATATTTTATTTGGATTTGGCGTATCCCAGTCCATCTTCAGTTTTTCTCAGAATTTTTAAAAGCATAGGGATACTTTCTATGGTTTTAAAACCTTCTCGAGTATTTACTATTTTTAACTAAAAATATTTTAAGAAAAACATGTTTAAAACCACTCCAAACTAGGTCAGGAAGGTAACTTGAATGGTTTCGAAAGTTTGAGATATAAAATGTCTGATTTTAGAGTTTGAGAAGGAAAACCAGATTAAGGCAATAGTTCCTGAAGGTAGAGTGGACTTTTTTTTCCCCTGGTCATCATCTAGATCTGGCCATGGGATTGGGCCGCCATGCATATTTGAACAAGTCCGTATAATATACCCAGACGGTGGCTGATGATTCATTCAGAAACCAACGTAACAGGTTCTCTCCTAGTTTCTGAAAACAACAAACACGCATGATGGAGAAACGCCAAACAAACATGAAACATACATGACGTACAGCCTACATGATGATCCAGGCAGCAAAATGGACCTCTTCCACTTCAATCCGTGACTTTCAAAGAGCTGATGACAGTACAAGATCTGGCTTCTGATTCCGTCCTTGTTGGCTGCTCTGCTCTGCACTCCAAAGTTGGCATCCATCCATTTGACTCCCACTTGTGAGTGAAAGCATAGTGTGGCACCTCTTGTCCCAAAGTACATGGCACTCCGGGAAGTGGGAACAGTGTCACCGCTAGTCCAGCAAGCCAGCATAGAAAATTTTCAATCAGGGTTCAGGAAGAACAATAAGACTACCCACAGCGTTGGGTTTTACCGGTGGTGAAACTTTCTCTCTTCTTTCAGCACACCGTGAGAGTCGATACTGAGTTAAGAAAAGCTGGCATCCGATCATCTACATGTGTCGAGTAAAAAAATATTTCTCAAGCAACATTTGTTGCTTCCTTATGCGCATGAAAGAAAGATGAGGCTCTGATGATGGACCCACATTCACATGTACATCGATGCTCAACATTGTGTGGTTAGGATGTTTTCTCGGTATCGGTCTTATGGCATGCAGCCGTACTATTAAGCCTCAACCAACGTTGTGGACAGTCTAACAATACGGAGGAGGAGCATGTATTATGCAAACTCCAATGACAAAATACACGCACGTTGAAGAGGTCCATTTCAGGTCACTCGGGTTCATTAACAAGTCCGAGTAGTCCAAAGTTGACTGACTCGGGTCGAGGAGAACCGAGACCGAGCGGAACCAAAACGGCCACGCACCGAAAAGATGGAAACGAGTGACGACTGACGAGCAGCTGAGTTATACTACCTCAATTCAACTGCTGCAATCAGAGTAGATGGATGAACATTCACTGAAACAAAACCCAAAAAAAAAATCATAACTCAGCTAAATAATTCATAACTTCTTCATCTAAAGAGACATCTCTACTTGTCCCATATAACATTGATAGACTAAATATAAAAAGAAAAGATGCATGAAAGCAAGAGGCCTTCATAGTCATCAATGGTCCGCCAGGGGGAACTCAGTAATGTTCTACTGAAAATTTATATTGCCTCTAATTGTATTACATATTGGGAATGGATTAACAACAGAACAACTGAATTTCAACCAGCTATACACATTTGGAAGAATAGTTGTACAATCAACAAACAGAAGTCAGCTAATACCCTGGACTCTTGCGTATCGACAAAATCCCAAACGAAACAGGCTCAATATGTGCTTGTTTCCATAATGATTTGTTGATAACTCCAAAAGGGATTCTAACAACTTCAACCACTCACAGGGCGATTCAGGGTTCATTCCTACTCCAGCTTGTCATGCTCAGCTTCAGCAATCTTTGGTGGTTCTGCAGGGAAGTACTTGATGCCCACAAGGTCACCAACTCTACTGATAACCTGAAAGCAGGTTGCACAGACAAGAAACACCTCAGTTCGGCTCTATTTATATCTACTAGAATAAAATGAAGTACTTATATTTATGCAAATAAATATAACACTCACATCAAGGGCTTTCATCAGGTCCTCCCTAGTGTGTGAAGCAGAAATGCAGATCCGTGCCCTAGCAAGAAGAAGAGGTGTCGCAGGAAATGCCACGGTAACAACAGCAACCTGAAATACAAGTATCTTATCAGAAGCATCACAAATAGGAGGAACGAAACTGCTGAGTGCAGATAGTGATGGATATGTACTACATGTAGATTGCTATCAGCGCCACAATTCTTAAAGAAATTAATATTTTAAAAGAAAAATATACCAAAAGCATAGTTCTATTTGGATCTTCAGAATATTCAGACAAACTCTACTACTAACCTTTTGTCTAAGGCACTCCCTAGAGAATGCAGGAATCTTAGCTGGATTGTAGAGCATTATGGGCATGACAGGAGAGTCATTGTCACCAAGAACCTCAAAACCCATCTTCTTGAGCTCTGACCTGAAGAAATTACTATTCTCACGGATGCGTGCAAGTTTTTGGGCACCTTCATATATCACAAGGAAAACGGAATTATTTAATTGAACATTAACACAGGCGCAAATGAAAAGGGAAAAAATGTTAAAAAAACTTGTTTAGTACCTCTGTTTGAGCCATCCTCCCCAAGGATAACTTTAAGGGCAGATATAACTTGTTGGACTGCTGGTGGTGACATGGAAGTAGCATACAGATGGGCCGGACAACTCTCGTTCAGGTGCTGAATTATCTCCTGAAAGTCATAGTGAAAAGAATCAGCCAATCTTCAACACAGACTTACCAAGTGCTACAGTTGTAATACGGTCGCTTTCAGTATTATGCACCTTTGATGCGGCAATATATCCACCACATGATCCAAAAGATTTGGTGAAAGTACCCATCATTATATCTACATCAGCTGGGTCAACCCCAAGGAGTTCACAAACACCGCGGCCAGACTGCCCAACAGCACCAATGCTATGGGCCTCATCCAGATATGTGTAGGCCTGTTTGACAGAACAAGTAAATGAATGACTGTTACAAGTGGCCACTGGCCAGAGGGCCAGCCCTCTTTGTTGCACTCAGTTAAGGTTACCAATGGACTGAGAAGCAGAAAAACAATAATGTATGTGCCAAACTTAATTACAAGAAAATTCTCAAGACCTTGTATTTCTTGCAGACAGCTATAATCTCAGGAAGTTTACACAGCTCCCCTTCCATGCTATAGATACCCTCAACAATGACAATGATCTTCTTCCAAGGTCTGTGCGTCCGTGGTTGACCACCAGCTATCTGCTCTCTCAGGACCTCTTCCAACTGAGCAGGGGCTGTAAGATTACATTTGTCGTGGTAAGTCAGTATGAACAAGGGAGACCAAATATTGATCTGCATTGTTCAAATTCACAGCAACTTACAGTTATGCTGGAAAACCCTAACAGTTGCACCGGATCCTCTTGCGCCATTGACAATTGAGTTATGATTCAAAGAGTCACTAATTATCAGCCCACCCTAGAATATTGCAAAAAGATAAAACAAATAATCAACCCTAGGTTTAGATATAGTAATCACCTCAGTTTAGCCACATTTTCAGTTAAGTGGATATATAAGCATTTGATCAAACCTTTCCAATTAGGCAGGGAATGATGGCAGAGTTTGTAACATAACCCATGCCAAATACGATAGCAGCAGGCTTTCCAACAAAACGTGCAGCCAACTCCTCCAGCTCAGCGTGAAGCTTGGTTGTACCTGTTACAAGATGAAAGGGGTCAGGTTAGTAGTTTGTGTTCCTAAAAGGTTGTCAAAATATAAACATGTTCAGAATGTAGCGTACCGCCATCGACACGAACACTGCAGGTGCTTGCTGAGTATTTCTTGAGAGACTCAATAACACGTGGAGTGCAGTACTCATCTGCTGCAGCAAAGCCAAGGTAGTTGTAGGAACCCAGATTGAGGCATCTGGTGATATTTGAGGTACGCCTGCAACAATAATAAATCAATAATGAGCATTAGAGTTAAAACTTGCTTTTCATTCCATTACTTGCCATAATTTATGTCTGAATGACCATTCATTCCCAATTTATACCTTGAAAAGTGGACTAGACATACTTGACTATGTTTAGTCTATTGTCATATGGCTAATCTGAATTTATTTCCCATAAATTAGAATAATAGAACAAATGCTTACTGTAATGTCTTGTTACTGTCATTTGAGGTGCGCTCAACAACATCAAACCATGAATCTGGTGCACTTGCAATCGGCCTACCAAAGCAATCCTGTAAAACCACAAGGGATGGATTGGTTATATCCAATACAATCAACAATGAAGTAGGCTGAAGGGCTCAATCCTGCTCAGCAAAACAGACTTGGATCCAAGATTAACCATGTAACTTACAGCTCACTTTCATTTAGTATTCAGAATATAGTATTTTAACATTCTTGTCTAGAATAATATTCATAGCAGGTTTATCTGCTCACTAGTGTACGGTGCATAAGTAAGATATTCAAAGGCATGAAGAATATAAGCATAGAAAATCGGGAAGGTTGCATTTAAAATGCCCATAAATAAACAAAAAAAAATCTAATCCTTTGAACAACTAGCCCACTTCAATGTGCCGAATTTCATAATAGCCATGTCATCATAGGACAGTCCAAATATATACCTGCACGGCCTATTTTCAAGATAATGCAGAGACATTTCTTCAGACATCAATGAATTCAGGTGTGTTTATCTCACCTGGATCCGCAGGTACAGGCGCCGCACATAGAAATCCTCCAGGCCCAGGCAGATCGGCGCGTACCCCTGCGCAAAGCCAAACGCCGAATCAGGCTAGGAATACCAAGAAAAAATGGTCGGAATCTCCCGGATCCGGGATGGGGGAGTCGGAATTCGACCGGCTGGCCGGCCGGCCCGCCTACCTTGACGTTCTTGGCCTTGAACCAGTCGACGAACTTGCGGAAGAAATCCCTGAGCTGGCCGAAGGCGAAGAGCAGCCCGTAGCTGAACAGCGTGGTCAGCGCCGTTGTGTAAGGCAGCCTCACCATCTTGCCCCCTCCGTAATCCCCCCGGGGGTCACCTCCTCGGGTTCCGGAGACGCGTCCCGAGCTCCCGCGGAAATTATCGGACTTTCCTGGCCGGGGAGAGCTTCTTCGTCAGAATTCGAATCCTTGGCTGACCCCGAATGTTCGGTGTTCTTGGATTCCAAGATGGTTTATTGGAGATCTCCCGGGCTGGCTGGCTGGCTGGCTGTGGATGCGGTGAAGCTGGAGCGAATGAGGCGTATGGGGGAGGAGGACGCGGGGAGAGGAGGGATTTAAGGGAAGGGGAGGTGGAGGGGGTCGTCAATGGCGACTGCGCGACCAGGGCGAGGAGGTGGTGGAAGGGTTTGAACGTTGAACAGCCGTCCGGGAAGAAGGCAAGGGAAGAACGGGAGGAAGGAGACAGACAGCCAGCCAATGAGGGAGCCAATCTGTAAATATTTTTGTTTTTCTCTATATTTATTGTATTTTTTTGTCTCTATGTAAATGGTTTCTGCAGTTGTGCACTTACAGGATTTTCAGGGGGTTCTGTACAATAATTTATTGGAAGAAAAAGATGACGAGGAAGAAAAAATCACATTAGACAATACTCTTTTCGTTGTCGTTTTAGACAAGATTTGAGTTAAACATTAGAAATATAAATCATCAATAACTATTATATTTCTAAGTTTGTAAATATGAAAATTATATAAATAGATTTGTCTTAAAAAATACTTTTATAAAAATATATATATATCACTTGTTTATAAATTTTTTTATAAAAATAAAAGGTCAAAATGTGTTTTAAAAACCATGTCGCTGTCCTAAACGACAACTAATATGAGTATGATGAAGGGAGTATATGGGATCAAAGAGAAAACTTTTTTTAATGGAGATAAACATGCTTTTCAAAAGCAAAATAACAAGTCTTACAAAATGTTGACCTGGAACAACTTGCGCGAGACTGATGGTGACCCCATTTCAGAGATGGTGATCAGTGCTATTAGATGACATTCTTGATATTTTGTGGCATTGATTAGAAATATAATAACTCACTATCCCATTTTCATCTGGTGATTTTTTATATGTTCCTTATTTTAATTAGGAGGATGCCACAGTGAATAAATTCAAAAAAATCTATATACAATTTTGCTGCAATAAATTTCTATTTAGCAACACTAAGGGCTTGTTTAGTTTCAGGCTGTAAAGTTTTTGGATGTCACATAGGATGTTACATGGTGTGTTGCATTAGATGTTTGGATACTAACAAAAAAGAACAAATTATAGAATTTGTCCATAAATCAAGAGACGATTTTTTAGGCCTAATTAATTCGTCATTAGCACATATGTTACCATACCGCTTTAGTATCAAATCATGGACTAGTTAGACTTAAAAGATTCATCTCGCAAATTACACACAAACTGTGTAATTAGTTATTTTTAGTCTATATTTAATACTCCATACAAGTGTTCACAGATCCTAATATGATAGAGCGTAAAGTTTTTAGGTGGGAGCCTAAGGTATTGTGTGTATTTTTAAACATTTCAAAGAATTCGTACAAACTCCCTCCTTTCCAAAAAAAATACAATGATTACTTTTTAAATAGAAACAATTTAAAATTAGACCAAATCTACACAAAATATACTATCATTAGATCAATTATGAAATATATATATTTACAGTAACCTTGTTTACAGACATAAATGCTGAGTCAAAACTTAGAAAAATGACTTGCCCTCTATAATTGCATTCTCTATAGGACAGTAAGTATATAGTTTTGATGAAACCATGTAATTAGAATACAAGCTTTTCCGTATTTGTGCATGCACAAATCTTCTTCTTTGTATAATTGATCACACAAAAAAAACTTAATTCTACAATTGTACTTCCCATATATATATATATACGTATATATATATAAGGAATATTTTTATTTATGAGTACACTAATTGTATCCCACCATATTTGGTGGTGCCAAGCTAGTTGGGCCCCACATTGGACATGCGTGCTTATCGAATTATACAAGGCTAAAATTGGTGCGTTCGATTTTTTTTTTTTTGTCAAGCTCCCTGCACACCGAGAGGATTTGTCAACAAGAGGATTTTTACAGTTTTAAAGTTTTTCTCAACTTGGGCAGTCCACATCAGCTTTGAGATTTGTCAAACCACCAATCCTCTCGTTGTCAAATTTTGTCATATTTTTGTGGGTGTATTTTTCAACTTATTTCACGAAAATTATATCAATGCCGTGGAATTATACTCTGGTAACTTTAAAATTAACACGTACAGATAACAAAACTTAAATACTCTTAACTTTTGAAACACTAAAAAAATAGGCACATGTAAGACTGATGACATATGTGTCTTTGCAAAACTAATGTAATATACCCTCTATCCCAAGTTACAGGCCATTTTGATATTTTTGGGTCTCTATCCCAAATTATATACAAACAACAAATTTAAGTTATTCTTGAAGAATTTTTATTAATAAATGAAGTCACGACAAAATAAGTGATATTTTGCACAAAAATTTAAATAAGACAAGTGGTTAAAATTAGTGTTAAAAAACAAACTTCTTATAATTTGGGATGGATTGAGTAGTTTTTTTAGTGTATCCAGCCATACTCCGCCTTCTTCCCAAGAGTGTGGTTTAAGAAGATAGAGATATACAAAGATTTCACAATCTAGTCTAGATATAGATACAGAAATACAGAATGAATCCTGCCAACAAGGAGTTCCCGAAAAGCCTGTGTGTGGTATATATTTGGCATGTACATATACTTAAAAGTCTGTGCACTACTAGAGAACATGTCCGGTCGATCTATCAACTAAACTTTAGTCTCGATAAAAAATTGCGTCCGGAACTAAAAACTTTTAGTCCCAGTTCGTAACATCAACCGAGACTAAAGACCAACCTTTAGTCCCGGTTGGTAATACCAACTGGGATTAAAAAGTAACCTTTTAGTCCCGGTTGGTGTAAAGGTCTTTCACGAGTGAATTCAAAAGGAAAACATACAGAACTATATCACGTGGGTTATGTAGTTGAGTTGGTAAGTGAGTTGTGCGCGAGGCGAGAGGTGCTGAGTTTTGAATCTTACAGACGCACATTTATTTTTTTCTCGTGGGATAACCTTTAGTCCCGGTTGAGAGCACCGAGAGGCCCTTTGTGACAAATCGAATATAGTCGGTCGGTGCCTGAGGCAGGGGCGGAGCTTAGTAGAGGCCAAAGGGAGCCGTGGCCACCCCTGCCTTTACTAATTCTTCATTAGATAAACAGTAATATAACTACTGTTCATGTAAATTTAGTCCAAATTAATAAGGTTGGCCCCCCCCCCTTAACTTGAGCTCAAGCTTCGCCAGTGGCCTGAGGGTTTTCATTTAGAGTTGTATTAATTTTTTGAACGCAAACAGTAGCATTAATTGATTAAGTAGAGAAACCATGCAATAGGTTGTCTCGAAAATTCTGAATACAACAGCTATAAATATGCATGCATGATGGGTTGATGGAGAAACACCAAAATGATCTGAATTATCTGAACATGACGACATGACGTAGTAGAGCATCATCCGGGCAGGCGGGCAACAAAATGGACCTGTTCAGCTTCAGCTTCAATCGGTGACTATATATACAGCTTTCAAGACTTTTTTTCAAGCTGCTATTAGTATATATACAAAACCCTGTTGCTGTTTGGTGGTTTCTTCCGTTGCCCGTCCTTAATTGCCGGCTGCACTCCAAAGTTGACATCCATGCATGGAGATGATTCAATGTCGATGACATATTCCTTTTTTTCTACTTTTGTACGAGTGAGGTAAAGTTTGTGAATGTGGATAGATGTACAGGAATTTAAATGGGCACGTACATACTACGCATGCATGATGATGCAAGCAGCAAGACTACTACAGTCTACAGTACAGTACAGTGTGGCACGCACACGGCCTCTTCTCCAAAGTAAATTGGCACCGTGGATGGGAAGGAAGGCACCGTCCCACTGCTGAGACAACAAATGCAGCAAGCATAGACATTTTCAGATCATCACTGAGGTTTACGTTTATTCATTCAGGATCGGAGCACTCCAAAGTTGACTAGCTAGGGTCGGAGGAGAACCCGAACCGACCGAAACCGCGAGACAAGGTCAAGCCCAGCCAGCTGACGATGACAGTGACGACCACGAAAGTTCACTATACCGTTAATATTTAGCACTCGAAGTTTATGTGCCATGTAAAGTGTCCTACATTTAACAAGTGAAAAATATTCACACTTATGAGTCTAAATTAATTTATTATAAAAATATATTTCATAATTATTCTAATAATAATTATTTGGTATCATAAGTATTAAACTAGCCTATTTGTCTTGGAATTTGACATCCCACCACTTTCCAAGGTTCACATATATGTCTACCTCAAATTCATAGGGTGGAAGAGGGAAATTGATTTCATACATCACCATATTATATTTATACTTTGCAACTTATAACATTCTGTTCAACTCACTCTCCTACGATAGAAATGCAACACATGAGTATGTCTCTTGTATAAACAACAATAATATACAAATATAATGCATACATAATCATATTAGCTTAATTAATATGTGTCTAAATTATGATTCTTAAAATGAATTCAATTCCAAGCATCCAAACGGGAATAGAAGCATACTTAGACTAACGCTTTAAAGGAAGACCACGTTAATATGGTGAACTAGACATAAAAACCAATACGTCAAACAAATGTATAGTTAATATTTTTTTTTTTAAAAAAATTATGAGTTAGGCCCCGTTTGGCACGGCTTCACTTGTGAAGCTGAAGCCGTTTTGGTAAATCGTTTGACAAAATAGCTTCTTATGCAACGTTCATCAAAACATGCTCTCACAGAACACCACGTAGGATGGGTGAAGCCGAGTGAAGCCATTATTTTTTGTTTCATCCCACCTCAAACCACTACAGAAAACACGATCTTCGCCGAGTGCCTGCCAGTTTGCCGAGTGCCAAAGTTCGGGCACTCGACAAACAACCTCTTTGCCGAGTGCCGGAAATCTGGCACTCGGCGAAGACTGAGCACAAGGCAAAGACTGCTTTGCCGAGTGCCCAACACTCGGCAAAGAAAAGCACTCGGCGAAGTGACCTCTTTGCCGAGTGCCGCACACTCGGCAAAGATGAGCACTCGGCAAAGTGTCGCGGACCAGATGGCATCCAGGCCCGTTAGCTTTGCCGAGTGCCCGCCGTCTGACACTCGGTGAAGACCCCCTCTTTGCCGAGTGCCAGCCACGTGGCACTCGGCAAAGCGTGTGGCCCCGTTGTTTGACATGTGGGCTGTTCTTTGCCGAGTGCCACGTGGCTGGCACTCGGCAAAGAGGGGGTCTTCGCCGAGTGCCAGCCACGTGGCACTCGGCAAAGCACGTGGGCTGTTCTTTGCTGATTGCCACGTGGCTGGCACTTGGCGAAGATCCCCTCTTTGCCGAGTGTCAGTCCAAGTGGCACTCGACAAAGTTTTTTTTTCGGATTTTGGACACCAAATTTTTTGTGGGTCATCCCCACAGTACTATGGCCAACATGTTCAAATTTGACAGTTTTTCAAAACTTTTCGTTATATTTTTTGACTTTATTTCGTTTTCTTGAATTTTCCCGAAAGACGCAAGTTTGTACCGCGGGTGCATCGAATAATGCATTTTCATGATTTAAAAAATATTATTCTTGTTCTTAACCGTATGTTGAGGCCAAATCCAAAACCTGACCTGATGTTTCGATCAACGTGCTCACAGGGCAACGCCTCCAAATTACGTGCGGGCGGGTTTTTAATTATAGAAAATGTAAATGAATTCCGAAAATCGCGAAACTTGGCGAGATGTTGTTACATCATATACATATGCCGTGAAAAAAATCTGAGAAAGATATCACATGTTGAGATGTCCAGGTTTGTAAGCATCGTACGTGACAACTTGCTCGAAACTTTCTCAAAATTTTTTCACGGCATACGTATATGATGTAACAACATCTCGCCAAGTTTCACGATTTTCGGAATTCATTTACATTTTCTATAATTAAAAAACCACCCGCACGTAATTTGGAGGCGTTGCCCCGTGAGCACGTTTATCGAAACATCAGGTCAGGTTTTAGATTTGGCCTGAACATACGGTTAAGAACAAGAATAATATTTTTAAATCATGAAAATCCATTATTCGATGCACTCGCAGTTCAAACTTGCGTCTTCCGGGAAAATTTAAGAAAACGAAATAAAGTCAAAAAATATAACGAAAAGTTTTGAAAAAGTGTCATATTTGAATATGCTATCTATGATGGTGTGGAAGTGCCTCAAAAAAAATTTGGTGGTAAAATTAAAAAAAATAAAAACTTCGCCGAGTGCCAGAGGCCGACACTCGGCAAATAGAAGCTCTTTGCCGAGTGCCGTGCCAGCTGGCACTCGGCGAAGCCTTGCCTGCTGGTCTGCCACGTGGCCCCTCTTTGCCGAGTGCCAGATCGGCTGGCACTCGGCAAAGTACCCCTCTTTGCTGAGTGCCAGCCGATCTAGCACTCGGCAAAGTCATTCAAAAACTAAAAAAAATATAAACACCCGGCCGCCACACACACGCACACACAAGCACACACACTCACACACACTCACACGCCCACCGTCGCCGCCGCCCGCCCGCCTCCCTTGCCCGTCCCCGGCCGCCCCGCGCCCCCACCTGCCCGCGAGCACGCTGCCGCCGCCGCCCCGCGCCCCTGGCCTGCTCGCACGCCGCCGCCGCCGCTTCGCGCCCCCGGCCGCCGCGCCGCGACCGCGCCTGGCCGGCCCCGGTCCCCGGCCGCCGCCCTCGCTCGCTGCCCCGGCCGCCGCCCTCGCTCGCGGCCCCGGCCGCCACCCTCGGCCGCGGCTCCCCGGCCCGTGGCCCCGGCCGCCGCCCCCGACCGCGCCTCCCCGGCCCACGCGCCCGGCCGGTCGCCGCCCCGCCCCCCCCCCCCCCCCGCTTCTTGCCGACCCAAGCCGCGAGGAGGAAGAAGAAGAGTCGGAGGAGGAGGTGGAGGGAGGAGGAGGGAGAAGGAGAAGGAGAAGAGGAAGGAGAAGGGAGGAGAAGGACGTCCCCGTCGTCATCTTGCCGTTGTCAACTTCATCGTCTGTCGCCAACAAGGTAATTAGTAAGTAGTTAGTAGTAATATTAGTAAGTAGTTATTAGTAGTAATATTAGTAAGTAGTTAGTAGTAGTAAGTAATTAGTAGTTAGTTAGTAGTAGTTGTTGTTGTGTTAGTAGTAGAAGTAGTAATATTAGTGGAAGTATGCAAAGAAAAGTTAATTACATGGCTTCTGTGAAGATATATGTGGTTGTTGGCCTTCGTGCCGACGTTTTCTGCAGGTTTTGGGAACCTCCCCATGTAGGGGAGGTGCTGCCGAAATTTTCGGTCGAGACTAACCAATTGCTCTATTTTTGGCAGGAGGACCCGTGGGAGGGACTCGTCGACCCTGATCGTCTTCGTCGGCGTTGCGGGTCTACCTGCACCGCGTCGTCTCGCCACTACCCCGACTCACCACTGCCCCGCTACCCTGACCTCACCGACACCTTAGGTATAACCCCTCTATTCGTATCCTTAGGTATCTGGAAAGGTCGCGTAACCTAGTTAGACGTCTCCCGTTCGAAAGAGATACAGTCTTAGATATACAGACCTTTGCATATCTGCGACCGTATCTCTTTCGGATTGTCCACGTATTTTGGACAGCCCGCGGATGCGTAGATGAGCTAGTTTCCATGTTCTGCTCCTGTCAGAGTCAGAGTTTCAGCACCACCTCCTCGTTGTTCTCCGGATACACACTCTCCCTGCCAGGACGTGTATCGGGAGAACAGCGAGGAGGTGCTGCCGAAATTCTGTCCCGGGTAGGAGTAGAATATGGAAACTAACCCATCTGCGCATCCTCGGGTGGGATTAGGACCTATCCTTCTCCTATTAGATGGTAGGAACGCCGTGTAGATGCAATTGCTGGTTTTATTACTCGCTTACATATGTATATGCCAGAGGATGGATAACCGTGACTGGATGTACACGGGGCACGCAAGTAAGAGCACAGAATGGGTTACTAAGACCAATGCTTTCTTAGAGCATGCGTTTGGTCCGGCTGCTAAAGGGTCGAGTCGGATGCCGTGTCCCTGCAGCAAATGTGGGAACAAGAAAAGAAAATATAAGAATAACATGGGGGTAGATCTTTACAAGTATGGATTCGTTGAAAACTATACTTGTTGGGTCCACCATGGTGAAGCCGATCAGATTAGAGAGGAGGTGGTGAGACAACGTCTCGAGGAGTATGATGAAGATGCCGGGGTAGCAGACATGATGGGAGACTTTCAAGAGGCTCAATTCGGTGAAGGATTGGAGGAGCCAGAGGACACTGCAAAGGCGTTCTACGACATGTTGTCTTCGGCACAGAAGCCCCTTCATGAAAAGATAATGGTTTCACAACTGGATGCCATTGGACGCCTAATGGGGTTAAAGTCCCAGTATAGCTTGAGTCGAGACACCTTCGATGGCATGTTGGCAATTTTGGGCACCCTGTTGCCGGAGGGTCACATTCTGCCGAAGAACACGTACGAGTCATAGAAACTTCTTCGTGCACTTAAGATGCCGTATGAGCAGATCCATGCTTGTCCAAAAGGGTGCGTCCTATTCAGGAAAGATCACGAGAAAGCACCACACTGTCCAAAGTGCAAAGCCTCTAGGTATGTGGAGGTAGACCATGGAGATGGCAAGAAGGAACAACTTAATATCCCCGAGATGGTCCTACGGTACCTTCCTTTCATACCTAGGATCCAACGACTGTACATGACAGAGGACTCTGTGAAACAGATGACATGGCACAAGAATGACAAGAGATACAATACTGACAAGATGGTACACCCATCAGATGGTGAAGCATGGAAGCACTTCGATGCCATGCATCCTGGCAAAGCTATGGAGGCTCGAAATGTACGTGTGGCGCTGGCAACAGATGGGTTCAACCCGTATGGAATGATGGCGGCCCCATACACTTGTTGGCCTGTGTTCGTGATCCCCCTCAATCTCCCTCCCGGTGTTATGTTTGACCCTAAGAACGTATTCTTGTCGCTGATAATTCCTGGACACCCGGGGAACAATATGGGTGTGTTCATGGAGCCTTTGTTGGATGAATTGTTCGAAGCTTGGGAAAACCCGGTACTGACATATGACCGAGCAACAATGAAGAACTTCAAAATGCATGTGTGGTACCAGTACTCCCTGCATGACTTTCTGGCGTATGGCTTATTCAGCGCTTGGTGTGTTCACGGGAAGTTCCCATGCCCAATATGCAAGGCAGCTGTGAAGTTCACTTGGTTGAAGAAGGGAGGGAAGTATTCTTCATTCGACCAGCATCGTCAATTCTTGCCTCTTGACCATCCGTTCAGACGTGACATCAAGCACTTCAGGAAAGGTGTTCAAGTCACCAACCCCATTCCTCAGTTCAAGAGCGGTTCCGAGGTCCGTGCCGAAATAGAGGCTCTGAAGTTTGATAAAGACAACGGTCGTTTTTTCGGGTACGGAGAGGAACACATGTGGACCCATATATCGGGCTTGACTAGACTCCCCTATTTCAATGACCTTCTTTGTCCGCACTACATCGATGTAATGCACACAGAAAAGAATATCGCTGAGGCACTCTTTGCAACACTCATGGACACAGAAAAGTCAAAGGACAACGTTAAGGCCAGACTGGACCTGCAAGAGATGTGCGATAGACCAAAGCTAGTGATGAGGGCTCCTGGTGCTGGCAAGAAATGGAAAAGAGGTCCGGCCGATTATATATTGAAAAGAGACCATAGGAAGAAAGTACTACAATGGATCCAGGCATTAAGGTTCCCTGATGGGTATGCGGCGAATTTGAGGAGGGGAGTGAACTTGTCTACTATGCGAGTGTTAGGGATGAAGAGTCATGATTACCACATATGGATCGAGCGGCTCCTTCCTGCGATGACCCGGGGATACCTCCCTGAGCCTGTGTGGCGCGTGCTGGCAGAGTTGAGCTATTTCTTTCACCAGCTTTGTGCCAAGGAGCTATCTTATGACGTGATTGCTAACCTAGAGGAAGTGACACCTGTGTTGATCTGCAAGTTGGAGATGATCTTTCCACCCGGCTTCTTCCTGCCGATGCAGCATCTGATTTTGCACCTACCGTACGAGGCACGGATGGGGGGCCCCGTGCAGTGCCATTGGTGCTTTCCAGTTGAGAGATGTCTAAAGGTTCTTCGGAAAAAGTGTAGAAATAAAGCCAAAATAGAGGCTTCTGTGGCAGAAGCATTTATTCTGGAGGAGGTGTCGAACTTCACAACAACATATTATAAGGATAACCTTCCTAGCATGCACAATCCACCCTCTCGTTACAACGTCGACGAGAGTTTATCGAACCTCAGCCTTTTCAAAGGCCAACTCGGAAGAGCAAGCGCATCGAGGACCAAGATTTTGCGGCATGATGAGTGGCACACTATCATGTTGTATGTGTTGTTGAACCTTGACGAAGTGACTCCTTATGTGCAGTAAGTTCTCAATGAGCTTGTTACATGCGCCGTCACTATCTTCAATCTATTGATTCAACCTCCTTGTTTTTAAGAAAATTTATTGATGAATACTGGAGAGAGCATAGAGAACCTTCCTCTGAAGAACAAGACCATCTTCTCAAAAATGGTGTGCCCGATTTCATTTCGTGGTTTAGTACGAAGGTACCACCCAACTAACCTTGTATTTCATTTCATTTCTTGTTTCATTTGATAAAACGATCTACCCTGTCTCAACTTACAGGCCCGCATAGATGCGGAAATGATGGATGAGTTGAAACAGGTTGCCAATGACTTCGACTATAGGGTCAAGTCATTCACCGTTTATGATGTGAATGGCTATCGCTTTCACACAAGCAGCTACGAGCAGAGTCGGCCCAATCGAAAGACCACGAATACCGGAGTTCGTACGCCCGGCACCGATGAGCGCGACTATTACGGCATAGTCGAACAAATATATGAGCTCAACTTTGAGGGTACCAAAGCTATTAATCCAGTAGTATTCAAATGTCATTGGTTCGATCCTGATGTCACGAGAAGAGCCCCTGAGATTGGGCTAGTCGAAATTCGACAGGACTCCATTTACGAGGGTGATGAGGATGATGGAGACGACGCCGATTGTTTTGACAATATTGACAGTGATGACGACACACGTGTGCCACGAGCCAACACACGAGGGGCACTAGCCACTGACAATCGCGGAGATAATTTTTAATTCATGTAATGCTATATTGTTATAATTATTTTGCAATTATGTTTCGTTCATTTTGTATCTCTTTATAAATACTTAACGTTTATTTATGCTAATTGATTTTATCTTTGCAATGGCAGGCACTCGATAAAATGCTGGGCGGAAGGCGGCAATAGCGGCGAGTCAACTCGCGCTACCAGAGGTCCAGCTCACCACCCACCGCAGCCGAGGAGCCGTCGACGAGGAGGGCGAGGACCGGCCGCCCCCGCGGACGTCCTAGGAGGGAGCCGACTCCCGACCCGGCGCAGACCTCCTCGGACGACGACCAGGGGGACGCCAGAGGGACGACCAGGAGGACGTCGGACGACAACACCACTTCCTCGGAGCGTCGCCAGGGGGACCTGGGGGACCAGGGGGACGAGATCGTAGGTGCCTCAGGAGGGGGTTCCACTTCCTCTGCTTCGAGCAGAGTCTACTTGCGCGGCCCCTCGCAGCTCCCGCGACAAGTAAGTTACCATTAATGTTTTCACTACTTGTTCACATGACATGTTCAAAATTGAACTTCCGACTAACAGTTGTTCTTAATGACTCATGCAGGAACTGAGAACTTGTGGCAGGGGGCAAGACACGCCATATCAATGGCACGTTAAGTCTTCTGATTCGGAAGAACTACCCTGGCTTGGTCACCTACGCCGGGGTTAGGTCACCGCCCTGGACGTGGGACAACTTCGGTGCTGCTGAGGACCCCACGTGCACCACCATTGCAGCGCGGATTAGGGCCGAGTTCTGGGTGAGTATTGCTCGCACAACATTTCTCAATGATACGTATTTGTCGGACGTTCTTGAAATAATGAAAGGGTACATGTTGTCTTTATGCAGGAGTACTTTGCGTGCGAGGCGGGGAGAGAGGCCGAGGCGATGCACGTGCAAGACAGGGTCTGCAGGTCCCGGCTCGTGGATATGTACCACGAGGCGCGGATCCAGTGCGTCATCAACTACAACGTCGACGTGTTAGGGACGACGGTGAAGAAGACGGATGCTAGGCAGATGATGCTGACCAGGGAGACCGACCTCACTAGGGAGCAGTGTATCCAGGTACATACAAAACAGTAATACTGATTGGTCCATCCATCACTTAGCGGCTCTTCTAATATATTAAATACTTATTGTCTTGCAGTTATGTCCTGGTTGGTGCGCCAATCACCTAGACTGCTGGGTGGCCATTGTGGACAAGTGAAAATCGGACGAGTGGTACGAGAGGCATAGTGCCCGCCGAGACTGCCGCCTGCAGATGCCTGGGGTGCCACACCACCAAGGCAACCTTAGCCTCGCTGCGTACGCTGACAGATGGGTATGCTCTACTGATTTTTTTATTCTAACACTCAATTACTCATTACTTGTAATCATCTGTGTTTTCCTCGCAGTCCCAGTCGCATGGTGGTGAGGAGTGCCTCCCTTTCAAGGCATACCACTTGTCGCACCAGGGCAAGGCGACTGCAGCGAGCACCCAGTACAACCCAAACGCCGGGCCCGAGGCGTTCACCAACACGAACGCCTACACCAAGGTCACCGAGTACACCACTGCGGCTCGCGAGCGCCATGAGGAGGACTTCGATCCGGCCACCCAACCCCTAGATACAGACCTGGTGATGAGGCTGGGTGGAGGGAAGCAGCACGGCCGGTACTGGATAGCCAACAGCGCAGTTGACTCGTCCTCTGTTCCCAACCTCGCTGAGATTCGAGCTGCCAGCACGAGCTCCTCCGTCCTCATACGACCTCGGCAGCCGACCTCACAGCAGATGATGGCAGCACTTCAGGTAAGTACTTGTTCTATTCGTCGTTCATTGCTTTTACACATATACTTTGTCTTTGCATTGTTTAAACCTTACGGGACGAATTTTACAGGCCCAGATGCCGGCCCAGGCGGACCAGATGCAGAGGTTGCAGGCCATGCACGAGGCCGAGGCGGCGGCCCATCGTCGCGACTTACTGGCCGTCCAGCAGCGGGAGGCGCAGAGGACGCAGGACATAACTCACTTCTTTGGGAGCCTGAACATCCCGGGTGTTGTCGTGCCTCTCTCGCTGCTCACTCATTTTGTGCCGCCTGTTACTCCTACGACAGAGACTCCGGTGAGTATATATGGTTGTTTATATTTCTTTAACTTTTACGGCTATCCTCCAGGTGCTAACGAATTTGCTTCTCCTTTGTGCACTCACAGTCGGAGGGTTCGGCACCGACTCCTCAACCTGGCCTTCTTCCGCACACTCTGCACATCACTGGTGGCCCTCCTCCGCAACCTGGGTGGCTCCCCGGTGGCCCTCCGCCCTATGGGTGGCCAGGTTACCTTCCTAACCAGTCAGGGTACACCGGGTGGCCATCTGGACCTCCGCCGCCTGGGTGGCAAGGTTGGCAAGGTGGTCCTTCGGGCGGGTCGTGGGACGCGTGGCAAGGTGGGGGTTCTTCACAATCTGAGCACCAATGTAGGCAGTGATGGCCGACATAGATTTGTCATGGACTTGTGAGATGGATGTGATGGACTTGTGAACTTGTGATGGACTTGTGAACTTGTGATAAACTTATGAGCTTGTGATGCATGGAGACTGAACGTGTGATATTTGTTTGAAATGGATGTGATATATATATATATGCATGTGATATTTGTCTGAAATGGAATATGGATGTGTGATATGTGATATGTTTTCTGTCAAGGAAAATGAAAACAGAAAAAAAAAATTCAATTTTTTCCAGCTTTGTCGAGTGCCACACTCGGCAAAGATGCCACGGCACTCGGCAAAGCTGGGTAAATTTTGCCCAGGCCAGCCTCTTTGCCGAGTGCCTTGACCATGACACTCGGCAAAGAGGCCCCCTTTGCCGAGTGCCGGCCCACGTGGCACTCGGCAAAGAGGCCCTCTTTGCCGAGTGCCGGCCAACATGGCACTCGGCAAAGAGGCCCTCTTTGCCGAGTGCCTGGACACGTGGCACTCGGCAAAGAGGCCGTCAAGTGACGGTTCCCGTTTGCTTCGCCGAGTGCTGACCTGGCACTCGGCGAAGCCTTTGCCGAGTGCCCAATATTTGGCACTCGGCAAAGAAATCTTTGCCGTTATATTCTTCATCGAGTGCCCTTCGCCGAGTGCTTCCAGCACTCGGCAAAGCCTGGACCTCCTGTAGTGAACGTTTGTGAGAGCATGTTTTAAGGGGCTTCTTGGGTGGAGCCATTTTATTTTATCCCGTTTGGCATAAAATGGCTCCTGAAGCCCGTGGAGGCGCTCTGCCAAACGGGGCCTTATAGACAAGTACAAATATATTTTGAAGTGTTGCCCATCTTGTATTTATTCTCGCAATTGTATCATGATTAAATAATGTTTTTATTCAAGTACCAGGCTAAATTTAGTTGCTCAAATTTTGCAAAATTTACTGTAGCATTTGTAAATCAAAGATTAGGAGAAACTAATTACACGGATGGATGGGAAATCACGAGGTCTATCTATTAAGCATAATTAATCTGTTATTAGAGACTATTTACCGTAGCACAACATTGTCTAATCATGATCTAATTAGGTTCCTTAGAAAGGTCTCGTGATTTTATCGGGGTTGTGGAATGGGTTTCATCATTAATTCATGTTTAATACTCTAAATTAGTGTTCCAATATTTACTGTAGAACGCAAAATTATTTTCAGTGGTATCTAAACAAGGTCTAAAAGTCCCAAGACATCAAGTTTTCTGCTGATGGCTACAACGGGTCGTCGCTGCTGGAGGACTCAGCTTAGCCTAGTGCTACAGCTTCTGTTGTTCCAACTTCTAAGAGGCCTCCTCTTGTTCGGTCGCAAAACGGTTCTTTATATTAGAGCACTCATAATGCAGACTCTACCTAAAGTCTAAATGTATTTATTACCTCGAAGATATCATAGACTTAGAGTCTAAATAAGACTTGAAGTCTTAATTTTTCTCTCTTTTTCTTCAATAAATACACTACCACATCAGCAAAATACAATAAATAGGTTTAGACTCTATGATAAAGTCTGTATTGTGAGTACCCTTAGTTCGCTTCTTGTTTGCCGTCTGTTTTCTGATTCTTTTCATTTAATCCTTTCGTGCCGCAAGCTGTGGCTTGCATTGTGTAACCATTTTATGGTACCTTCCTAATGAAAAACTAGTGGAAAACGCGCGCCCATGCGCGCGCTATCTAAAGAATTGGTAAACTTTATTTGAGAAGGAAAGTGTAAGACAAGATGGTAGCTATAGAAGAAAATATATGTCAGGTTGATATATTCAAATTGAACTTGAATGAGTATGTTTACTAGAAAATGGTCGCCAGACAGACTAATGTCATAGTTCACTGGACAACAAAAGCATCAATGTTTGGCTTACATAAAGATAAGTGAACATAACAAACTACTCTAAAGACAGATTGGTATCATGACCATGATAAGTGAAAGGTCCTTGTTTGGTTTTGGTAATTGAGTGACAACCTAGGTGAACTAATATGTGCTTATGTGAGATACACAGGAAATTAGTTCACATGTGAATGAGCAATGAAGGAGCTTATTGCATATGAGACATGCCATGGAGTCATGTGGCTAAGATGGTGAAGATCAAGACAAGACTTGGCTTGATGGACCGGTTGCGAAGGTGAAGGGTAAGTTGGAGGCTTTAAAACCGTTGGTACCGAGTGTCGGGAGGCTTGAGCAAAGACTTGGCGCCGAAGGACCGAAGCAATGGTGAAGAGCAAGTGAGGTCAAGATCGATGGACCATGAAGGTCATGTGATGATATGAAGTGGATCATATCATTTGATGATAGGTTGGTGCATGTGTTGCATCAACACCGAAGGAGATGGAATGGAAAGCGCAAGGCAAAGGTATACTTATAGGATATTTCATTTCACCGGTCATAGGTGTGTAGAGAAGATTATGACCGGGTTTAGGATAGATGGCCGTACTATCAACAGGAGCAAACTTGTTTGCATATCGGTCATTTAGTGTCACTTGAGCGATCTAACTTTGCGATGTTACTAGGATCGAGTGGCGTGGTGAGTGCAAGTGAAAATCCTTTGAAAAATGTTTGTGAAAATGCTAACACACATGCACAAGGTTGTATACACTTGGTGGTGTTGGCACATTTGCAAAGGAGAAGGTGTTGGAGTTGATTTGGATCAACTCAGAGAAGTTTTGGAGAAAGCTTTGGTTGGAAAAAGAGAAGCGATGGATCTTGGATTGGAAAACTGTACTAACCCTTTTTGAGTTGGATTAGCTTTGTATGTGGAATGTGTAGTCCTCTGAATAAGCTTTCCAAAATGTCCAAGATCATTGAAATCGGAGTTCAGAGCTAAAAGTTATGGCTGTTTTAGCGTAGAGGTCTTTTTTGGCTTAGAGGTAGTACCGACCCTTCCGCAAACAGATCGCATGCTCTCTGTGTTTGGGCCATTTTTGGCCTAGAGGTAGTACCGCCATAGGGCCGGTACTACCGACCCTCGGTAGTACCGACCCCTCTGTGGGCAGCGCGCAAACTCTCTGTTCGGAGGAGTTTTGGCCTAGAGGTAGTACCGCCATAAGGCCGGTAGTACCGACCCCTGTACGCAGCGTGCAAACCCTCTGTTCGGGAGACGGTTTGGCCTACCGGTAGTACCGCCATATGACCGGTAGTACCGGGCCACGGTAGTACCGACCCTAGGGGTCGGTGGTACCGAGGTTTGGAGGAAGTTTGGGAGCGTTCTGTGTAGATCTAGATTTGGCCTACCGGTAGTACCGCTATAAGGCCGGTAGTACCGGGGGAGGTAGTACCGACCCTACTACCGACCCTACTACCGCCCGTGTTAGAAAGTCATTTCTAACGGTCTTTTGGACCGCCGGTAGTATCGACCCTTGGGTCGGTAGTACCGACCGAAGCCGTGGAAGCTCGGGAGAAGGGGAAAACGGCTAGTTGGTGGCTCCCCTCTATAAATAGAGGGGTGGCCGGCCCTTGGGAGAGGTTGAGCACCCTTGGGACTTGGTGTCCATGCTTGGGGAGTGCTTAGGAGCCCTCTAACTCGCTTGTGCTTGCTAGTGTGCGAATCTATTGCAAGTGAGTGATTCTAGTGCGTTGCTTTGAGAGATTGCATCGGGTGGCACTAGGTGTTCGTGTTGCAAGCCTGTGGTGCTGGTTACTCTTGGAGGTTGCCACCTCCTAGACGGCTTGGTGATCGACTCTCCATCGTGAAGCCCGCGTGAAGATTGTGTGTGGCTCTGGAGAAAGATTGTGAGGGGCATTGTGCTCGCCCCGCGGGGATCGCGAAGAGCAACTCTAGTAGAGCGTGTCATTGAGTTACCCTCACTTGTGGGTGAATTCTAGCGGCGCTCGAGTGTCGAGCTAGGTGTGGTGCCTATTAGCCGCTGAACTACCAAAGTGTGTGGTCGATACAACAGGGACTAGCTTGGTGGCAACCAAGTGAACCTCGGGGAAAAAATCACCGTGTCAACTTCGTGTTCATCTTCTCAGTGGTTTGCAAACTCTATTCACTAGCTCATACTTACTTGTTCATATACATGTGCTAGTGTAGTTGCTCTTGTAATTAGTTAGCTTGTGTAGCATGCTAGTTACCTTCTTAGCTTGTGTAGCATAGAAGTTAATCCCGTGAGTGACTAGTTGACTTGTAGTCTTGCTAGTCACATTGCTTAGTTTGTGTAGCTAAGTTGAGCTCTCTAATTTGGCTTGTGTAGCCTTCTTATTGAGCATTGCTAGTGAGCTTAGGCTTTGTGCTTTTGCTTAGTGGAATGTGTTGGAGCTTCCCGATTGATTGAGTACTAGTTGCTTAGGTTTGTGTAACCTTGCAAGCTAGAATTGTTTATGTGAGCTTTAGCTAGCCCGACACCTTTATTGCTTTGTTTAGGATCTTTTATAAGGTGCTTGAGAGTATAGACAGAGGGGTGTAGTCTTGGCTAGACCGATAGTTGTTAATTCCATATTTGTTTCGGTTAGCCGGTACGTTTAATTTTAGAAAGGACTATTCACCCCCCTCTAGTCCGCCATCTCGACCCTTCAATAAGGCAGTAATGATTAGCTGGTAAAATGAGTTTCAAATTTTTTGTTCTTTCGTTGATGAATCAACAACAGCTTGGAAGTGATGAATAGTCAATTCGCGAAACCAGGTCTTTTCCATGCCTGACAAAACAAAGGAGGAATTTGAAGTATCACTCTTTATCAAAGCATTCAGTATCACACGTTGGTCATCTGTAAGAGAGAAATGGCCACATCATTAGACAAATCAGTTGAAATACGAAAACCAGGAACTGATTTTTTCATGAAAACTTATATGCAGTTGCATAGGATCAGAATTGAATTAGAAAGACATTGTAAACATGTGGAAGACTACAATCTTTATTGACAAAGAGTATAAGAGGCCGATTGGATCATTTCATTTTGGAGAAATTGGAATCCACTTAATAAATTACACTATTCAGCTTCGAATTTAACATTCCACCACTTTTCCAAGTTTACATATAAGCTTGTCTCAAATTCATAGGGTGGGAGAAGAAAATGGATTCTATAAATCATCATGTTATATTTCTACTTTACAAACACTCTCTTCAACTCACCCCCTATAGTAAAAATGCAACATGTGAATCTCTCTCTCGTATGGCCAACAATAATATAAAAAAATAATCCATATGCAACCATATTAGCTTAACTAATATGTTTCTAAATTATAGTTGTGAAAATGAATTCGATTTCAGGGATCCAAATGGGCCCTAACAGAAGTTACTACTACATCAGTTGTCAGTCAATATTGCAATGTGGGCTGTAACCTCGTGAAATGTAGTGTTCTGTTAGAACACATAATATCGTGTACATGTGTTTAAATAATCTGAGAATAATCCATGGGAATTATCTATGGCTAACATCTATGAGAGCCACATAAATTCTAGGAAAAATACACCGAGCGCTGTAATTTTTCTTTTGAATGTAGCAACAATGTAAATCAATGCGCTGATATCCCCAACTGCTTAAATAGTAGGGATTGAAAAATGGAGAGGAGGAAAACGGCAGGGCTAGTAGTTACGTAGGAAGTTAAACAAACCAGAAAAATAAAAGAGTCCATTGCTCCTATTTCATTTCATTGTCTTCAATTATTTATTTGAACTGGATGTGCAATAGGGGAAGCCGTGAACTTACATGATTCAGCAATGTAACATCTCATTGATCTATATAGTGCTTACATCCATATGAAGATAGGTACAAATTCATTATTCTGAAAGTTGTCGTCCTATTGCTCTGCAATAAGCAGGTAGAAAGAAAATATTAAAGCACTATTCAGCCGAAGAAACAGTATGACTATGAAAACAACTTCAAAAGGAACAGATGTAAGTATTACAGAAGGAGCAATTTTTGGTCTTCTGTTTAATATAAACACGCCTGTGACCAGAAGGTCCCGGGTTCGAGTTGCGGTCTCCTCGCATTTATGCGAGGGTAAGGCTTGCCACTAAATACCCTTTCTCAGACCCCGTATAGAGTGGGAGCTCTCCGGCACTGGGTACACCCTTTTTTTGTTTAATATAAATACGTGAAAGAAAATGTAGAGAAGTGAGTTGAATCTGAGAACAATATCAAACCAAGATCATTGATTTATTTATTTAAATTGGATGTCCTATAGGGGAATTCGCAGACATACCTAAATCACACCTGGCAAATCTGCGATGAAAAAAGTAGGCTGCGAGCGTTGTTGAATTGATGCTCTGAACTGCTGTAGTTGCTACGTGGTAATCAATTTGGTTGACAACATCAAACATGCAATCATTTTTTTACTATAGAACCAATATTTGATAAGCATTATACTGGCATACTAAGAGCGATAGCCGATAGATCCATCGGTTGGCAGGCAATGTAGGCACCATATCTTTTTTATCCTTAGAACAATAAACGAAACTGAGTAAGGAGCTTGAGCATTAAACATAGCTGCTGCACTTGACTATATTAAGTTGTGCTCATTGCTTTGATTGATGAGGTGAATGGTAGGACACTCGTAAGCTTGCGAAGGTCATTGGATCAGTGAACTGAGTTCATGAATCTAATTCGAACTCACAATATTATGAAAATATGGAATTGTTACCAAGTCTAAAGCAACAGGTAAATATGAAAAATATGGAATTGTTACCAAGTCTAAAGCCGCACTGAATCTGAGCAGTGAACAAAAAAAATGAAAATGCCCACCAAAATGAAAATTTAAAAGCAACAACTAAAACTTTTTTTTCTTAGAGAAACATAGTAATATTATCACAACACATGAAACATAATTGCATACTATGGAAATATAAAAAAGAATGCACTTCTTATCAGTCAATGTGGATTACTATTGAAATATAAAAAAGAATGCACTTCTTATCAGTCAATGTGGATGGAACCAATAATCATAATTGTCTTAAAATCAAGTCAACCCCAAGCCTCTAGTTAGATCAGTTCCTCTTATATGACAATAAAAACTAACTACCCCATAAAGATAACATGGCTGAATGAGAGATAGCTAAAATATTAACTTTAAAGGTTACCTTCTCCATGGAAATATTGGGAGTCCTTGGTCTCTTCATAAAAGTCAATAAAGATCAATACTGCCTAAATAAACAGAGTTGACTATTAAATCTATATCATGTCACATGACTGAATGAGATGTACCTGAAATCTTATCTTTAAATTTAGCATCTCCATAGAAATATTGGGAGTCCTTGGTCTCTCCATCATGGTCAATAAAGATCAAGACTGCATAAATAAACAAAGGTCACTATTAAATATATATCATGTCAAATTTGGGAGGACTTAGTGTGGGTACCCAACAATGTCTTGGGAACTAAAGATAAAAACTGAGAGGAACTTTGAAAGTAATTAGCATCAGTGACCCCTGCTCTTGTATTTTAGGCCATCAAACAAACATTTTGATGCAATCATTTCTTAAAGATAGATAAGTGCACTGCAACGTGGCCAGAAGCCGTCTGTATATATATACATGAACAGAAGTGCAACACAACTGACAGTAAAATGGCACCCTTGACTGTTCATGATATGAACCACTCTTGCACATATTGACAATATGGTAATGAGATTTAGTGAAGCAACCTTCAGACAAAGATAATTATTGAAATCAATTAGCATTTTCAGGAAACCTGAAGAGCAGCATGCCATTATTAGAGAAGGACACACCCAAAAAAACAAACTTAGTATAACAATTACTTAGAACCAGCTGTGATTTCTCTATCTACAGATTTATCTGAACCTCTCCTTCACCTGACAAGGGAACAAAGGAGAACAACTTTTTTAATCAGAACCTCTTCATCAAGGTTCCAATAAAAGAGAACTGTCTGCACATAGGAATCGTTTCTGAAATTGCTCACATAATCTGTTATTTAGTTTTGGTCATGGGCATGTGCGTACACATTAATTTGAAATAAGCAAAATTCAATCAAAATGAATGAAATATTGTTGACAGACATATATTAAACCGCATCTAAACTAATAAAATATTTTTTGACAGCCACGTACGCAGCTGAAAACAATGCACTTGAACTAATACCCTTGCTGAACCCAGGAGGCACGCACGAAGCTTACTGCTAAGTAGCAGGATCCTTGCTGGGTGGAGCGGATGTGGAATAGGCCAAAATCTGCTTAGCTAGGTAGCCGTAGGGCACCCCGGAGTGATGCTATTGAGGGGAGATGCACGGACGAGTGCGACTTCAACAGGGGTGCCATGGGAGCGGCCACGTCGAGGGAGTGCCGGCTGGGCAGGACGCAGCACTACAGGAAACCTAGGCTTTGCCGAGTGCCTGGGGCTTTGCCGAGTATCAAATTTCGGGCACTGGGCAAAGAGCCTCTTTGCCGAGTGCCGGCCACATGGCACTCGGCAAAGAGCAAACAAGGCAAAGGATGCCGACACTCGGCAAAGGCACCTCTTTGCCCAGTGCCAGCCACGTGGCACTCGGCAAAGAATGTGGCCCCGAACTGTGCCACGTGGTCGAGTCTTTGCCGAGTGCCGCCAGACTGGCACTCGGCAAAGAGGGGCTCTTTGCCTAGTTTTTTTTTGACACTCGGCAAAGCCAGTTTTTAAATTACATTTTGAAGCAGTAAATTAATCCAAATGAAAAAGTTTTTAACTACAAAGTTGGTTAACTTATCAAGATGAACAATTTTTGTTTTGGTGATTTCTTCATTTGACAAATTTAAAATAAATTCGTTCACAAATCTTATATATCTCTCCGGTAGTTTATAAAACTACAAGAGTGATATATAATGTTTGTTAATAATATTAGAACCACAATGTCGGATGCACAAATGGTCAAACAACCAAAATAAACTTTGTAGATCCTGACAAGTTATGAAAGTTTATAGATAACTTTTTAATTTGAAGTCATCTAGTTATGCAAAACTGCGTTCGAATTTGAAAAATTTAAAATCTGATTTTTTTAAAATACCTCGGATGGAGAAATGATCAAAATAAAAGTTGTAGATCTCAAAAAGTTATGAAATTTTTGTGTTGATAACCTTTTGATTTGAAATCATCTTGTCAACGAAAACTACGTTTGAAATTATCAAATTTGAAATTCAAATTTTTATAAACGACCTCAGATGGAAAAACTACCAAAATAAAAGTTGTAGATCTCAAAAAGTTAGAAAACTTTGTAGTTGACAACTTTTTTATTTGAATTCGTTTAAGGCCTCAAATAAGCAAGTTACACTGGGTTTAGTATAATATATAGGTAACCGAAACGAAGATGAAACGTATATGTGTAGTGCAGTGGTAGAGGAGGCTCCGCGCGAACGAGAGGTCGTGAGTTCGAATCCTGCTGACTGCCTAAGAGAAAACTGTGTGAAAAATACCCGGACTTGCGATTTCGAGGGAAACGGGTGGGCGCTGCCCAGTGGGCCCCTCCTCCGATTTAATAAAAGTTTTTAAAGGCTCTTTGCCGAGTGCTGTCAGCACTCGACAAAGTCTGATCCTGCTGTAGTGCAGAGCCCGAAGACTATAGAGGATGGAGTCGTCTGCTAGCACAGATCGACAGCAACTCCCCGACATCGACAAGGGAAAGGTAGGGGAGCTACGGAGAGAGCGTACCTTGACCTGAAGACTGCAGCACCGGTGGAGCGCTCGCGCGGAGGCCGTCGCACCATACGCCGCCTGTTCCAGGACCCAGACGAAGCCGGGATGAGACCCTATGTGGGTCTGGAGGCTGCTGCACCGCTCTAGCGCTCGCGCGGAGGCCGCGGCGCCATAGGTCGGTCATTCCGGCACCCGACGATGATGGGACGAAACCCTAGCTCGGCGTGGCCACCGCGTGGGGAGTGGCCGCTCAGGTCCGAGCGGCCATGCTGGAAGGGGAGCAAGCGTGCAGGAGCCCGCGGGTGGAGGAGGACAAGGAGGGTGGTCGTCGGACCCAACCCGTGCCACGGGCCGACCAACACCGGGGCTCTCCCCCGTTGTGCGTTGCTGGGAGGCGGGCGAGCCCCGTGCCAGGAGGCAGGCATTGGCGGGGCTCGCCTGGACAGCCGCGCTGCACACCGAGGGCGTCGCCGCCCGGCCGCGCGCACCGCGTGGAGGCTGCCGCGTTCGGGCACGCCGGCACGCCGGGAGAGAGGGAGAGGATGGGGGCGCGGCGGGGGCGCGGGCAAGGGCGTCAGAGGCGGAGGGGACGCGGGTAGGACCGACGGAGGCGGCGCCAGCGCGACAACTCCTCCAGGCGGCGCGCCGGCTTCCTGGGCGCGCCGCCGCCAGAGGCAGGCCGCGGCCACGGCCGGCGGCACCACGGCATGGAGAGGGAGGGAGGGAAGAGGGGCGCCGCCCACAGGGAGAGGGGGGAGAGGCGCAGGCGCGCCCGCGGGGGGAGAGGGGGTCGCGGGGGCAGGGGCGGCGCGCCCGAGGGGGGAGAGGGGGGCGCGGGGGCAGGGGCGGCGCGGGCGTGTGGGGTGAGGCAGCGACGGGCAGGCGAAACCCTAGATGCTAGGCTCGGGAGAAGCGAAAGCCGACGTTTATATTGGGCGGAGCAGCTTCGGAGAGAAGCTGGACAAGAGAAGGGAAGCTAGCAAAAAACGAGCGCTTTGCACAGAATCCGGGCAATCCTAAGAGCTGCTGCGTCCGAGCTACAAGATCTGGGCTGTCCAACTGCAAGATCCAACGGTTCCCGAAATTTTGATGACGTGGCACATGGTTCTTTGGTGGAGTCCGTTACATTTTGTAGTTTTTAATTAATAACGTGCTCATTGAGCGTGGTTGTGAAAAAAACCATCAAGTTTTATGGGACAAAAGGAGTATGTTATCCAGTTTCATAGGTGATTTCAGTTTGTTTCCATTTCCATGTCCACATTGATATTTGAAAAATGAATTTGGATACACACATACGAGTCCATTTGTTAATTGGAACCAAATGCTTTGTGAGTGCGAGGAAAGAGTTTTTTTACCTATATGGCGTAAGAAAAGATGACTCTTTTTTATGTCCTTTTTTTTGAACTTACCTCTATGACCCTAAAATAAATTTTCATTCCTTCTATGGCTTTCTATCCATTTTCGCCACTTAACTGTGTTAATTTAAGGATAAAAAGACTGTTGTCCCTGGCATAAAAAAATTACAATTTTGTTTGTTTTATATTAAGAGTAATTGAAAGTGCATGTTGCGCTTAAGTATGTTTTGGATGATTTAATGATAACATTGATTAAAGATCTAATATGCTTGCTAAGTGTGACACAGGAAAAGGGTCACAATGTACTTGAAATGAAATGCAAAGCCAAAATGATGGATTGTTGTATGAAAATTATGTCACAAGCACAAGACAACAATGAAAATGATATTGACGAAAACGCTATTCTATTATGGAATAATTATGGTTCATATGCGTGCTAACAAAGGATTCAAAGCGAAGTGTGATTGAATGGCTTCAGATAGTGAGGATAGCAAGGAAAGAGTCTCCGAGGTACTAAGCAAGGGTGAAGGGCAAGCGACGGCTTGGCGACCGAAGAACCTAGCTAGGGTGAAGAAGAAAGTACTTGCATTTAATCAAAGGATCAATGAAGCTTGAAGGTTACATTGAGTGGAGAATCAACATTCCTAGTAACAATTTTTATTGAAGTGACTTGACACAATTGGGATTTCTTCACATCACATGTATGGAGTCAAGTCACATCCTCAAGATGGCTATGCTCAAAAGATATCTACTATTAATCATGACAAGCATTCCTCTAAGTGAAGAAGTTGAAGAGAAGCGACTTCGGTTCAATAGAAATCAACTTAAGAGGTTTAAAACTTGTTTTTCAATTTATCTTGAGTAAATAGGAATGTCGTACTATTAAGAGGGATGCAACATATAGTAGATGATTCTTTATAAGTGCTCAAACCAACCCAAGTGAGACATGAGAGAGCTAGAACTAACTTTCCCTTTTGCTTTCTGTTCTGGCAATCATAGTCCAGTCCGGTATGTATACCAGACGTGTCCGGTATTAGCCAAATTCTCAATTGCTCTCTGTGGTGGAACGTCGGAAGTTCTGACGTTCGAGTCGGAAGTTCCGAGCTTTCTAACAGCCAGCTCCAGAGATCTCTATCCTGATTTCGTCAAAAGTTCCGACATTTATGTCAGAAGTTCCCCCCCTTAACTAGAGTTTATAAGTTGGGTGGTGAACTATTTTCTCACGAAGTAGTGTGACACAACAAACGGCTAGAAAATGACTAGTTTCGTGAGTCGGGCTATAAATACCCCCAAGCCTTCACTTTTGAAGGCTGCTGACTGCTGGTTCCCAACCTCATTCTAGAGCTTTGAAAATACTTTCCAACCCTCTCTTAGTGAGTGATTGATCTCTAATTGCAAATCCTTTTATGGGTTGAGTGAAATTCAAAATTAGAGAGCAAACCACTTCTTGAGCACTTGTGCAAATCGTTGATCTTGTTGTGCGCATTCGTTACTCTTGGACTCTTCGTTCCTAGACGGCTAGGCGTCACGGGAGAGCATCCAAGAGCTGTGCGGTGTGCTTCGGAAAGTTTGTAGAGGTTCGATCTCTCCTCGAAAGAGGTCAACTAGTGGAAGGAGCATTGTGGGTGAAATAGACCACGACTAGAGTGACTGATGGTGTCCTCTAGAGCCCACCTTTGTGGTAGCTCGCAGCCGGCTCAACGGAGATTAGGACCCGAGGGGGTGCCAAACTTCGGTAAAACAAATATCATGTTTTCTCTCTTTATTACTTTCGATATATTTATGTGGCTCGAGCTTTTTCTGTAGGTTCTGTGTGTTGTGCATATATATATATATATATATATATATATATATATATATATATATATATATATATTGTATCTCTGCAGGGTGTGTGAAAATTGAGAAGAAACCGGAGTTGATTTGGAGCCCAACACTGAAATCTCAATTACCGGACGTGTCCGGTAAGCCTACCGGACGTGTCCAGTATTGCACTGAGGGCTAGCAACTTAGGTTTTACCGGACATGTCCGGTATTAGCTTCTTGCGCAGCAGCTGTTATATCTTGCTCTAACCATTTCTGGTCCAGGGACTTGCCTTTACATTAATTGTGTATCTCTCATACACTTTGTGTACGTCTCTTGAGGGGTTGTTTTACCCGGATTGGGAGCTTCCAAGTAATCATACTAATCACTTCCGTATTATACTAATCACTTCCGTATTATAAGTTGTTAATTTTCAGAAACGCCTATTCATCCCCCTCTAGGCAGCATCTTAGGTCCTTTCAGTAATATTAAACAAATAAATTTACATGTAACAATATTTATTTTATGTGAAATATTGTTATGAATTTATTTGTTTAATATTAATCTAAATATACAACAAAAATAAAACTGCAAACTTTTTTATGCAGAGGTAAAATGGTCTTTTTACCTTTGACTTAACACCGTTAAATAGCAAAAATAGACGGAAGACTAAAAGTTCATTTCAGAGCGACAGAGCCATAGAGGTAAGTTCAAATAAAAAAGGGCCACATTAAGAAGACCTATTATTTCTAAGGTCATAGGTAAAAAGCTCAATAATTAATGAGGAGCAAGCATTAAGCACCGGGTAGCACCGCTAGAATGTTGGGCCTTCGGCCAATGACAAAGGCCGATGCAACAATACATACAACAGAGATACCAGACGACTAAAATAAGGCCAGCCCACGAGGTTGGTGACGCACAATCTTCTGCCTGTCATATTCGGATCAGTTGATGAGATAAACAAGGAAACGTTCAGACCCATTTAAATCTAAATTTCTAAAAACAGAACACCGACTCTGCTTGGCTATATCTATATTTTTGAAACATTAAACTCTGCTTGGATCTTTGAAATTGAAATCCATTCTAATAAGCATAATTTAGTCATATATCAATTAAGCCAATATGGCTATGTGCAATATATTTATACACTATGGTTGGTCATACCAGCAAGATACTATGTACTGTGTTTTTGCTATTTTTTTTAAAAACAGGATGGGCTGGAGCCTCCACTGGAAAGTTATTGCCATAACCATGAGAGTTACAACTCAAGGGAGGGGCAGGTTCAAGAGACAAAGAACGAAAAGAAGAAGATTAACCTGATCACACAATATGCTCTAGCCATGATTCAACCAAAGGAGAATACTTTTTCTTCACACGCCACAACAATAGGACAATGACTTGCTTGAAAATTTCCAAAACATCTCTGACTGCTCTCCTGTATTCCTCTTAATATAATATCATTCCTGATTGTCCAAATACTCCAGCTCATGATAATCAAAACCTCCATAAAGAATGGCACATTCAGTTGAGCTCTAAAGCTTTCAAGTACTTGGAGAGGGGAAAGGGAATCATCCATCATTAATCCTATTTTGTGCCATCATACTTTGGCAAAGCTGCACTTTATTAGAAAGAGGTGGCACTACTACACAAATAATTTTGCAAGACAGTGCTCTTTTATTAATGGAGGCGGTCACCAAATTCAATCGCCTCGATTAATGTGTACGATTAACGGAAGCATACACTTTTTATTAACCGGGGCGGGCACCTTAAAATAACTGTCTTAAAAAAAAACCTATTTTCAAAGGCAGTTGTCTTAGGGTGCCTGCCTCCATAAATCAATTTTCGGAGGTGGGCACATTATAAAACCCGCCTCCATAAATGGCCAGGCCAACGAGCCTAGATGAGGCCCGATAAGCGTCTTCGTATAAATAGAAAAGTTAGGGTTTTGTCTCGCTCTCTCTTCACTTCCTCCTTGCGAACACAAGGTTGATATGTGCCCTTGGGGTTCCTTCCTGAGTGATGAGCGATCGGTCAACGGGCAACATGTGTCTCTTGGCTGTGTTGATGTGCAGGTGTGGAGCTCGGAGACAGTGGTCGATGACGAGGTGAAGGTCAAGTAGAGACGGGTCGTGCCGATGGACCGGGAGCGGTGAAGGACTGATGTGAGGCTTGGACCGACGGACCGAGAGGCCGGAGGACCAGCTGTGGTAGCTGGCACTTGGCATTAACGAGCGAGAGCACATGAGGATGTGCGATGGCATCGGCCGAGTCGGGAGGAAGACGATGGCGCCAGAAGAAGGCGAAGGCGTTGTGCCTAGCGTGGAGGCTGGACATGCATCGGCATCGGTGCCGATGGTCGGGGTGTGCGAACCACAGTTCATCTTTGGCGCGGGTTTGGTAGTTGAGCCTCGAAAAACTACCCTCGACGGTTTCTGAGTTTGGGCCACAAAACTCGGGGTGGACGGTTTTCCAGGTTTGGGCCTCAAAACCTGGGCTGACGGGTTTCTGAGTTTGGGCAACAAAACTCAGCCGAGGACATAGGTTTCCCGGTTTCGGCCTGAAAACCGGGGGGAGGTTCCAAAAGAAATGGTCAACGCGTGGCAGCACCGAGAGGCTTGCGTTGCGGCAAAGCTATCGGTGAGGAAGGCGCATCGGTCGACGGGACGACACATGGCAGCATCCTGGAGCTTGCATTGAGGCGAAGCGAAGGATGAGGAAGGCGCGTGGCCGTCGGGTCAAGACCTAGCGGAGTTGGACTGGAATACCCCTAGGGTTAGCCTATTCGCTCTATGTATCTAGGGGTAGAAGGGGAATAATTGTATTACGCTATAAATAGAGAGGCAACCCCTCCTCTCTCCCCATCCTTGCAGCATTTCATTCTCATAGCCTTTGCTAGGTTTTCTTCCACCTGCTGCCTGCGATCCGCAGAGAGAACTCAAAACAACTCTGTGTATTTGTGATTCTGAGGAAATGGGCCGTAATCCCGTTGTAGTCTCGTGGGTTCGAGACTCGGCTGAAATCGTGATTGATTCACGTTTTGGTGTTGTGTTCTTCGCGTTTCGGTTTTTGCCTTCTCAGAGATTTGCCTCGTTCTTCCTCTTTGAGAGTTGGTTTTCGATTTCATTTGAACTAGATCGTGCTAGGACGTGAGCTCTCTCTTTCCACCGAAGGAATTCCTCCCTAATCTCATGAGCTAGCAGATCGGGCTAATTTTGGTTTGGATCGGTTTTCTGTTATTTTACCCCAAATTTCTTTGATTCACCGATTTGGAGTTAGGTTCAAGCCATGATCTCCTAGGATTAGCTCACTAATCTCCTTGTGACTCCCCTCACCAAGTTTGAGCCATAGTGCTATCAATTTGAGGGAGATCGGGTTGAATCGGTGGACGAACAGAGCAGTTTCAGGGTGACCAGACGCTTGCTACATGGCGACCGGACGCTCACCAGTGAGTCAGGTCGTTGAAGGTTGTGATTTTTAGTTTGCACAGACCTGACCGGACGCACTTCAGTTCGCTTGACGGACGCGCTGCTGGTACTGTTCACAGAACTGCGTTGTGACCGGACGCTCAGATCATCTTAACCGGATGCTCCCTGGTGCAGAGTCCGATCGTGAACAGAGAGGTACCGGAAGAGATTTACCCTGACCGAACGCATCTGATCACATCTGACCGGACGCACCCCTGAGTCCGGTCAGTGCTGCTCTGCATGTTTTCGTCCGCATGTTATTCAGTGTTCGTCTGATTTGCGATCCGACTTTTGTGTGAGATTCCTTGTGGTGTCCCGCCGTGTTCCTCGGGAACATCCATCCAATCACTTGGGTCGTGGACATCACGTGTGTTAGCTTTGCTTTTGGGTGATTTTCAGGGACAAGGGCCATCGATTTCTCGAGAAGAAATTTGAGGCTCCTATTCACCCCCTTTGGTCGCCAATTCGGTCCTTCAGTCCTCAGCCGGCTCCCACCCCTCCCTCTCTCCTCAACATGAGCACATCTCCCTCTCGCACTCCTCTCTCCCTCTCACACACTGACTCCTCCTCGCTCTCCATCCACGTCGGCTCTCCTCCACGCTACCACCATGGCGGCACCCCTCCTCCCTCCCACCACGGCGGCGCCCGTCCTCCCTCCCTCTCCCACAACAACGGCGGATACACCTCTTATGAAACCGACAACTAAAAGCTGGGTTATTTCTACCCTAATAGCCTCCTTTTTGTCGCAAGCAAACCGTCGTAGCTTCTGCTTGATCGGCTTGGCGGTCTTCGAAGCATCCAAGGAGTGCTCGACCAGCTCCCGAGGTACTCCGGGCATTTCTGCGGGTTTCCACGCAAATACACTTACATTCTCCCTCAGGAAGCTGACGAGCGCGCTTTCCTATTTGGGGTCGAGGTTGACACCGATGCACGTCGTCTTGCTTGTGTCACCTTCGACTAACTCCACCTCCTTGAAGTCTTTACTTCTGGTTGCCGCGCGCTTGGGTTCCTTGACTGGGATGATCTGGTCCTCTAGAGCAACCTTCACCACGTCCACCCGTGTTTCCTCCATGCGAATCAAGAGGACGTGGGCTTGGGCGGTTGCAAAGCTTTCCTTCTCGCACTCGTAGGCGGTAGAGATGCTGCCTCTTACGCTCAAAATGCCACTCTCAGAGGGCATTTTTAACAGGAGGTAGGTGTAGTGTGGAACTACCATAAACTTTGTTAAGGCCGGCCGACCTAACAGTGCGTGGCACAATCCCTCGAAGTCCGCCACGACGAAGTTAACATAACATATGCGATGGATATCTTTTGTTCCGAACTGGACCGCCAAGGTCACCTGTCCCAAAGGTTGTGAAGCTTGGGAGGGTAAGATCCCCCAGAACAAAGCATCATAGGGCTCTAGCTCTTCAACCCTGATGCCAAGATCAGGCAGAGCATGTCGAAATAGTATGTCAAGGGCGCTGCCTCCATCAACCAGTACCCTCTCAAAACGGACCCCGTCAATGGTGCGATCAATGACGAGGGGAAAACGACCAGGCTCAGGGACCTTGGCCCACTGGTCGGCTCTGCTGAACAAGATCTCTTGATCTGACTAGGCCAGGTACTTGGGATCCGTTACTCTGTCATCGACTCGGTCGACGAAGTAAACTGCGCGCTTGATGAGCTTACAGACTCTTTTATCGGCCAGGACCGCCCTTCCTCCAAATATCGTCCAGACGGATTTCTCGGCTTCTCTGAAGCCTCCGTGCCTGGGGTTCCTGCCCGGGTCTCCATCTTCGTCATCTTCTTTGTGAGCAGCCTTGCCTTCATGATGCTTTGGCAGCTCGTCTTCTCGCTCGGCCTCGGGGCATTGCTTCTTCGAGCCATTACGAAATATGGCTTTGAATCCCCTGCACTCCTCCATCGTGTGCCCCACGCCTAGATGTGCGGAGCAATCCAGCTTGAGGATCTTGGAGTACGCCGAGTCGTAGTTGCGTTTTCCCCTGGTCTTGGTATTGTTGACCTCGTTACCAGGGGCTCGACCTCTGTTTGGCTGTCTCTTTCTCTCATCGTAGTGGTCGTGTGTAAGTGCATCTAGCCCTTAGTGGGTTTTGGTGAATTGAGTGACAACATAATTAAAGGTCTAACAAGTTTGCTAAGTGTATCAAAAGTTCCACAAGAAAAGCAAACTTGATGATATTCCACATAGTGTTGAAATGAAGGCCAAAATTGTGTATTGTTGTATTGAAAGATCATGAAAATAATCTTGTTCAAGCAAAAGACAACAATGCAAATAGTGTTGATGATATGGCTTCTATGTTGTGGGATATCATGGCATCATGAGAAAGCAAGCATATTTGGCAAATGACAAGTGAGACAAGGATTGATGATTTTGGAATGGTCTCAATAATGGGTTGCTTTTCATGAGCAATAAGAGTTTGATAGTGAACTAGCTTTGATCAAGGTTGAAGGATGAATCAAGAATGCATAAGTGAGTAAGTGCCAAGCAAAGGTCAAATGACAAGGACTTAACTCATATTGGATATATATCATCTCTACATTGGTTTGCTTGTATGGAAAAATATTTGGAGAATCACTTTGCATTGATTTGATCAAGCTAGAAGTATGAAGATGGAGATTGAAGTAAGTGTTGAGTGTCAAGCCAAAATGGAGAGGATATAAGGAACCGTGAATTGGCTTGACCATATTAATGATGATCCATATATGTCTCTATGTGAGTCAAACTGAAGCTTGATTGATCTCAACATTCATATATTTAAGATGTTCAAGCAAGGATCACAATATTGAAGAAATGGTTTTCAATGGATGCTTAATGTGATGTGACTTGAGTCTGGCTTGATAGGATGAAGACAACAAGGAAAGGACTTCGAGGTACTAAGCGAAAGTGAAGGTCAAGGAGACCGAGGTACTATGGCTAGGGTGAAGAAGAGAGTACTTGCATTGAGTCGAGGTACTAATCAAGCTATGAGGAGTCATATTATGTTGAGGATCAAATCATTAGTGATAGTGACTTGAAGCCATGAAGTTGAACTCACATATGGAGAAATGGTTCAAGTCACATGCTCAAGGGATGTTTGCTCAAAGAGATAAGATAGTTGCAATTGGTTGCAACCCCTATGAAGTGACTTTGAGAAGAAATGGCATATGAAGATATTGAAGACTCAAGTGGTTAATTATTTATATTCGCTTATTCTTGAGTATAGGTATGCCATACTATTAAGGGGGATTCTAGCACCCATAGTCAAATTGTGTTACCAATGCTCAATCTTTGCCAGAAAGATATACTTTCAGCCACCTTTCTAACCCCACAAGTTTCATCTCGATTTGACCAAATTGGGGAGATCGACAGTGCTGATCATTATGATCGGCAGTGCTGATCATATTCAGACCGTTTAAACACAGACTATATACTGTTGACGGTCCTTAAACACCTGTTTTACTGTCAACATTTAACCCTAAAGTTCACCAAAAAGACATTAAATGTAGTCAAGTAGGTTTCAATCTAACCGAATTCCACATGTCCATAGAATTTTATTTGAATGCAGGATTTGAACCAAACTTGGACATTTGGACCCACCAGGAGACAAGCCCACTTAGCAGGGCCCAAATGGGCCTAAGGGGGGTGGCGCCCGCCACCCCTAGGTGGCGCCCGCCAGCTCTAAGTGACGCCCGCCACTTGGGTTGGCCCAAGTTGCAACCCCTGCCACGTCACCGATCCGTGTGACCTCCCCAGGGCCAAATCTTGGCCCTTGGTCACTAGGTCAGTGGCATCGGACGGCTCAGGAGAAAGTGGCGTGGATCAAGGCTGAATGTCGGTTGCTAGGACATGCAACCGACCTCCAAACCGCCTCGGACAACCACCTGGATGTCGTTGAAGCCAAGGCGGTGCATCCAACGGTGAGGGAGGTGGCGGCCGCCAGTAGGGGGTGGCGCCCGCCACCTGACCTAACCCTAGGTCGGCTGGCTGCCCCCTATAAGTACCCCCCTCACTCATTTGGGCTATAAATACCCCCCTGGAGGCACCATTCCATTCACACCATCTCACACCAAGTACCATCCCAAGCAAAGCAAGAGAAGCAAGTGAGAGTTAGGTTAGAAGCTTAGAGAGCTTAGGCAAGTAGGTAGCTAGTAGAGCAAGGCATCTTCGCCCTCGCGGTAGCACTGCTCAAGGGTTAGCTCAAGAGTAGAGGCGTGCGAGTGATCGGTTCTGGAGCTGGGAAGAGTCTTCCTTCATCTCCAGTTCAGGTTTTGCTCTTGTTACTCAAGCATTTACTATATTCTAGTTCATCATTTCAAGTATTACTTTATTCTACTTACCAGTATTGAGTGGTATACTTGATTGATTGCTTGAGTGCCTAGCTATCCTATAGTTCAATTCACTTAGCCATAGTAGTTAATCTCTAGTGAGCTTAGTGTTTGGTCTTTGCCATTAGGTTGCTTAGTTAGTTTAGTGTTTATCTTATTAAGTCAAGTATTTGCTCTGACGTCCGCAAGGGTGTCTCTATTCAAAGCTAGGGTAGAGATAGTTGGAATATAGTTAAGCGTGGTGCTTAGTTATAGACTTACCTTCAGATACGGCTGGACCCCCGAATAGTTGTGGTAGCAAGCAGGTGGTGACAGCCCTGTGCGCCTTGAATTCCACCACGTAGTTGGCCCAGTTTAATAGTAAGGCTCGTTGTGCTAGCGTTCAACCTAAGTAAGTGGTAAAGGCTAGTACGCCTCGATACTTGTCAAGATAGGAATAAAACTTTACTTAACTTAGTTGCTTTATTGTCTTTTGCCTGCCCTGCTTCGTAACTATCTCGCTTCGTAGTTATCTTGCTTGCAGTTATCTAGGATTAGTTATTAGTTAGTAGTTAGTTATCTTAGTTACCTTTAGTTATCCTATACCCTCTATCTACCTATACATCCACCTTACCTTAGCCATCCATTTCATCCTTACCTAGCCACCCATATATTCTTTCTAGCCTTTCTCTTCCCTTTTCCCCTTTTCTCTTTTCTTAATTCTTCGACTCTCATCCCCTCCTTGACTCGACTCATACACCACCCTAGCCTTCCCTTGGGATCAAATAAATCGACACCTGGTACTCCCAGGCGAAGTGCTACTATGATAGTTCTGTGCGCTTGCAGAATCTCCTCCTGGTAGATTGCATTCTCGCTAGCTAGGTCCTACAAGTGTCGGGATTGACAACCCCGCTTGGCATTAGTAGATAGCTACTTTAGTTACCCTATCCTAGGTGTAGCTAAGAACTACCAACAAGCATTTCTGGCGCCGTTGCCGGGGAAGGCAATCGGTGTATCGGTTGAGTTCGTGTCGAATTTATCTTCGCTTAAGCTCCCGCGTAGCGAATCTCATCTTACCTCATTCTTTCTTTCCTTAGTTCTTCTTATCTTTTTCCTTCATCCTCTTCAACTTCTTTCTTTCTTATCTTGTTCTATCTTCACAATAGCCAACAAAGCCATTCGTGAGTTTTCTGCTCCTTCTGCCGCTAATGTAGTGATAGGACCGGACGTGATCGATGCCAACCTCAATTTTGAGTTGAAACCGGCTCTGATCACGATGGTCCAAGCTAGCCCGTTTTGTGGCAAGGCTCATGAGGATGCCAATGATCATCTCCAACAATTCTTGGAGATTTGTGGCACCTTCACCATTAAGGGGATAACCCAAGAAGCCATCCATCTTCGTCTCTTTCCTTTATCTTTGCTAGGAAAAGCGAAGCAATGGTTCTATACCGATCGCAACGCTGTAGACACATGGGACAAGTGTTCCAATGCTTTTCTCGCTAAATTCTTTCCTATGGGCAAGATGAATGCTCTTCGCAACAAAATCTCCAGCTTTACGCAACAAGCCGAGGAATCTATTCCCGAGGCTTGGGAGAGGTTGCAAGAGTATGTCGCCGCTTGTCCGCACCATGGTATGGAGGACTGGCTATTGATCCAGAACTTCTACCATGGCCTAACCCCTCTCTCTAGAAGCCATTTGGATGCCGCCTCCGGCGGTGCATTCTTTTCTCTGAATGTTGCAGATGCTAAGGCTCTCATTGAGAAGATGGTGTCGAACCAAGGATGGAATGACGAAAGGCTACAGCCCCGTAAGCGAGGTATACATTCCCTTAAGGAGGCCGACATGATTGTGGCCAAGATGGACCTGCTGGCAAAGAAACTGGACAGCTGTGGGAAGATGAACCAACAGGAGAGTGTCCAATCTCTGGAATCCTACATGACTTGTGAAGTCTGTGGAGAAACCGGACATTCTGGGAGCCACTGCCCCGAGCTACATGAAGATTTGAACTTCATCAACAACAGTAACGGTTTCCGTCAACAGAATCAAGGATGGAATCAGCACTCCAATTCTCAAGGTAACAATTCATTCCCTCGCTCTAATTTTCATAATTCTGATGATTTCTCGTTCTTAAAGAATTTAGTTTACTCACAAGGTAGAACTACTGAATTTTTGAATAAGAAACTAATGGCGAATGATAAAGCCCTTGAGAATATAAATGCTACATTGGAAGATTTCTCATCTGCTCTGAAAAATCAACTTAGCTTTAATAAGATGTTAGAAACCCAATTAGCTCAACTTGCTGCTATCATACCATCTTTTGAATCTGGCAAAATTCCTGCTAAACCTGACATGGAAACTGCTAATATGGTTGAAATAAAATATTTTAACTATTATGAAGATCAAACCATGACTGTTAAAAAGGGTGATCCTGGTAGTCCCATAATTAGATGCTCAATCTTTGGTGAAGTCTTTAAAAATGCCATGTGTGATTTAGGATCGAGTGTGAACATTTTATCTAAAGACTTTTATGAAAACTCATTCTTTCCACCCATGTCATCCACATCTGCCTATGTTGTGCTAGCTAATCAATCCACTTGCTATGTAGAAGGAATAGTTAATGATTTACCTGTTCATATTAGAGGCTCCTATGTTCCTGCTGATTTCATAATACTAGATATAGGAAATAGGAAAGATGTGCCTCTAATCTTAGGTAGACCCTTCTTGAATACTGTTAATGCTTGCATATATGTGGGAAGTGGTAAAATTCAAATGACATTAGGAGTGAGGAAGGAAATATTCTCCTTCTCCCGAGGCCCCGCATATGCCGCTAACATGCAGGTAGCAAAACCCGTTCGTACCAAGAAGAGGCGCCCAGGAACAAGATGGAACATAAAGAAAGAACCACCTCCTCCTAAGTTGTGTGATTCACATAACAAAGGAGAGGTGCCAAAAGAAGAAGAACCCGATGGAGTACTAAGAGAAGAAGTGCCCAAGGAAGAAGATCCACCCGATAAGGATGAAACTTCATGGACCTAAGTTATGGTTTTATTTTTTATTTCCCTTCAATTTTCCCTTTTTCAAATAAATAACATATGTCATGCATGAAACTAAAAAAAATCAGTTATCATTAGTTTTATGCATAGGTATATGTTAACTTAGTTAGAATAATAAAATATCATAATAGGATAGTTTCCCTTTTCACAACATTAGATAGTTTCCCTTTTAATAAAATGAGAACAAGAGCTCCGACTGAGAAGAAGAAGATCGTTCACCAAGCAAGAAGCCAGCTTGGGGGAGACTCCCGCTCCAATAAGGTATGTCTCAAGCCTACACTTTACATTCAGTTCTTAAATTCTATATCTTTTGAATGTCACATGCTTGCCTAAATAACCACTCCATGAATAAAACTGATAATATTTGCTTAAACAAGTTGAAACCTAAATAAGATTTGAAATATGTCATGCAAATGCTATTGTTATGGTTTGAATGACTAGTCTTATCTAAGTTGTAGCTTTTGTGGGTTGCACATGCTTTAACTGAAATCATGCTTAGTGAGTAAAGTTAGTAAGAAATGGAGTAATTCTTTAAACTTGTTAAGGTGAAATTAGGACCTAATCTGGAGGATTTCTTTTAAAAATTATGAAAACCTTGCTAGAAGTTCCTCCTAGATTTGATCCCATCCCACCACCAGCCAAATATTTGTTAGTCATTAGTCAAAACCACAAAGAGCTTTGTTTGTGTTGAGCTTTGTTAGACCTCATAGATCTTAGTAGAGAAGCTTATCATATCTTTTGAATCAAGATTCACGTACACCCACCATAATTTGCCTACTTTCCACTTTGGAAGTTTGCAACCACCAAATAAATTGCTTATTCTCTACACCGGAGATATGCAATACCCTGCCAAACATTCCATTGCTAGCCTTATGCTTATTCCTACACTGGGAATAAGCATTTTGCCCTCTTCCCCTTTTTTTCATTTCAAAAATCCTTTCCTATAGATGTCTGGGGAAATCTAGAGCTAAAAGAGAGAGAGAAAATGAGCAAAGTAGCTCAAGAAAGGACTGTGTCCTGTGAAAAAAAGAGAAAAATCGAGCAAAGTAGCTCAAGAGAGGACTATGTCCTAAGAAAATGTGAGGACACATCTTTTGTCTACTCACTATGTATCAAAAAAAAGCGAATTATCATTAGCTCTAGACCCCAGAAATTAACTAGGAAGGATTATGAAATACCTCTCTATACACTTCCACATAACCACACATGCACATCTTGATCAATTTTTATGATTTGCTGCTCCTTATGATCTGAGTGTCTAACTTAGCAATAAACATCAGGCAATTTGCTCATGGTTCTTAGCCTACCTATAACTCCACATATCATTCTTTAGAAATAGGAGAGGCTACATTTTGGCCTAAGTGAGGATTTAAACACCATTGAGTGATTGAGTGAATCTTGGAGGACTTAAGCAAGTTGTTATCTTTTGAAAACCTTGAAAAACCTCCAGACAGAATCCTAGTCAAACCTAAGCAAGATAAAAATTTCCTATCTACTACTTTATTTCACTCTTGCATGTTTAAAGTGAAAAGCTATAAGCTCCACATTGCTATGATTTATGATACATGCTAACTTATTTCTCACTGTACAATATGCACTTGCAGACATCTTAAGTTGCTATCCATTTCATGCTCAAATGCTTAAACCGCATTGTTGCTCGAGGACGAGCAACAGGTTAGCTTGGGGGAGCTTGTTGACGGTCCTTAAACACCTGTTTTACTGTCAACATTTGACCCTAAAGTTCACCAAAAAGACATGAAATGTAGTCAAGTAGGTTTCAAACTAACCGAATTCCACATGTCCATAGAATTTTATTTGAATGCAGGATTTGAACCAAATTTGGACATTTGGACCCACCAGGAGACAAGCCCACTCAGCAGGGCCCAAATGGGCCTAAGGGGGGTGGCGCCCGCCACCCCTAGGCGGCGCTCGCAAGCTCTAAGTGGCGCCCGCCACTTGGGTTGGCCCAAGTTGCAACCCCTGCCACGTCACCGATCCGTGTGACCTCCCCAGGGCCAAATCTTGGCCCTTGGTCACTAGGTCAGTGGCATCGGACGGCTCAGGAGAAAGTGGCGTGGATCAAGGCTGAATGTCGGTTGCTAGACATGCAACCGACCTCCAAACCGCCTCGGACAACCACCTGGCAGCCGTTGAAGCCAAGGCGGTGCATCCAACGATGAGGGAGGTGGCGACCGCCAGTAGGGGGTGGCGCCCGCCACCTGACCTAACCCTAGGTCGGCTGGCTGCCCCCTATAAGTACCCCCTCACTCATTTGGGCTATAAATACCCCCTGGAGGCACCATTCCATTCACACCATCTCACACCAAGTACCATCCCAAGCAAAGCAAGAGAAGCAAGTGAGAGTTAGGTTAGAAGCTTAGAAAGCTTAGGCAAGTAGGTAGCTAGTAGAGCAAGGCATCTTCGCCCTCGCGGTAGCGCTGCTCAAGGGTTAGCTCAAGAGTAGAGGCGTGCGAGTGATCGGTTCTGGAGCTGGGAAGAGTCTTCCTTCATCTCCAGTTCAGGTTTTGCTCTTGTTACTCAAGCATTTACTATATTCTAGTTCATCATTTCAAGTATTACTTTATTCTACTTACCAGTATTGAGTGGTATACTTGATTGATTGCTTGAGTGCCTAGCTATCCTACAGTTCAATTGACTGGGCCATAGTAGTTAATCTCTAGTGAGCTTAGTGTTTGATCTTGGCCAATAGGTTGCTTAGTTAGTTTAGTGTTTATCTTATTAAGTCAAGTATTTGCTCTGACGTCCGCAAGGGTGTCTCTATTCAAAGCTAGGGTAGAGATAGTTGGAATATAGTTAAGCGTGGTGCTTAGTTATAGACTTACCTTCAGATACGGCTGGACCCCCGGATAGCTGTGGTAGCAAGCACGTGGTGACAGCCCTGTGCGCCTTGAATTCCACCACGTAGTTGGCCCAGTTTAACAGTAAGGCTCGTTGTGCTAGCGTTCAACCTAAGTAAGTGGTAAAGGCTAGTACGCCTCAATACTTGACAAGATATGAATAAAACTTTACTTAACTTAGTTGCTTTATTGTCTTTTGCCTGCCCTGCTTCATAACTATCTCGCTTCGTAGTTATCTTGCTTGCAGTTATCTAGGATTAGTTATTAGTTAGTAGTTAATTATCTTAGTTACCTTTAGTTATCCTATACCCTCTATCTACCTATCCATCCACCTTACCTTAGCCATCCATTTCATCCTTACCTAGCCACCCATATATTCTTTCTAGTCTTTCTCTTCCCTTTTCCCCTTTTCTCTTTTCTTAATTCTTCGACTCTCATCCCCTCCTTGACTCGACTCATACACCACCCTAGCCTTCCCTTGGGATCAAATAAATCGACACTTGGTACTCCCAGGCGAAGTGCTACTACGATAGTTCTGTGCGCTTGCAGAATCTCCTCCTGGTAGATTGCATTCTCGCTAGCTAGGTCCTACTAGTGTCGGGATTGACAACCCCGCTTGGCATTAGTAGATACCTACTTTAGTTACCCTATCCTAGGTGTAGCTAAGAACTACCAACATATACCTTTCCAGAAAGCCCAAAACGGCCCGGTTACACCAGTGCTTCTTCCAGCTTGGGATCTGACCGTTTGAAAAGCTTCTGTTTCTCTCCCTCTCTCCTCCATTGTTGCCTCTCAAGCTTTCAAGTGGATCTCCCATTCTAACCAGCAAAACTTGAAAGAAAAGGCAGCAAAACACCATTGGAGAGTAGATCCATTGATTCCCAAAGTCTCAAGAGCATTGGTTCACGTTTGGCCGGAGGTTCTAGGGTTTATTACTCTTGGAGCTTGCTCCTAGCCGGCTAGGCGTCACCCTTGAGCTTGCCAACTTGTGTGGCAGCCTAGGGAGGTTTGTAACCATCTTCTTGCAGCTAAGAAATCACCCCTCATTTCAAGAGTTCACTCTCTTGACTTGAGAACGAGAAAAGGGCAAACCTAAGTGGTGAGCTTGAGCCTTTGTGGCATACCTCAACAACGTGGAGTAGGTTAACCTTTGTGGTGAACTGAACCACGGGATAAATCCTTGTGTCTCCTTATGCTTTGGTTTACTTTTCGTTTGTGAAGTGATTTCTAGGGTTTGAGTTCAAACTTGTGATTTCAGTTTCTGGCATATCTGTGAACTGTCTAACCCTGTAGGAAAATTATTATATCTGTGTGTAACATTCTGTCTTATACTCACGAAGCTTGATTTTTCACTTACCCAAATCGGCAGTGCTGATCTGTTTACTGATCGAATTGAGTTTTGAGTTTTGACAGACATATTCACCCCCTCTAGGCCTCGTAGGCGACATCAAGGTCCTTTCAATTGGTATCAGAGCCAGGCTCTCAAATTTAAGGCTTAACCGCCTTGAGAGATGATGTCGACAAATGAGGAAGTATCCCTAGAACTTTTACTTTTAGATGGCTCAAACTATGCATCTTGGTCTGCTTGTGTACTTGATATTTTTGGGGCCATGGGTCCTTATATCGAGCAGATTGTAGATGTGAGCATTTCACCTCCTAGCAATGATTTGAACTACTTATCTAAAGAGGAAGTAAAATGCTTACAATACAATGCTCAAGCTGCTAATGTCTTATTTAGTGCTTTGAGTGAAGATGTATTAGATGATGTCATATTTGGGGATGGTGAACCACTTGAGGATGCTCATATCATTTGGACCACGCTCAAAAAAAGATACGACAAGTCCAAATGCGATGGGAAGATGCCTGCATTGGAGGAATCACTTGAGGAGTGCTCAACTTCACCAACAAATGATGAGCCTCAAGTGATTCTCCCAAAAGACCCAGCTGATCGTGCCACATCCACTCTCTCACCAACATATGTGAAAGGTAATGAAATGGTTGGTGAGAACAAGGCTTTGACATGTTGTACTTCAACTTCCTATAGTTCTTGTGAGACTAACATTTTGAAGGAAGAAGAAGCTTGTGATCGGTGGAGGCCAAGTGATGAATCCACTTCACCAAAATGCTCAACTATCCATGTCACTTCTCATATATGTCTTATGACAAAGGGTAAGAAGGTAAAATCAAAAGCCAAACCTCCTCCAACTCTAGATGACATCTCTAGTAGTGATCTTAGTGATAGCTCTAGTGATGATAAATCTAGTGATGAAGAGATAGTAAATCTAACTAAGAACTTGGATAAAATGACCAAACTCTATATCTCTAAGCTATTTGAGGAACTAGAGAGCGTTCAAGCCGAGCTAGCTACTAGAGATGATGATCTCATTGCACAAGAGAACATCTACATAACTAGAAAGGAAGCTCTTGCAATAGAGAGAAGTGAGGTGGCTGCCTTGCGCAAGGCTTTGGCCAAAGAGCAAGAAAGCCATGCTATTACTGAAGGACTGAGAATGCTACTAGAAAGCGACCAGAGGGGGGGGGGGTGAATGGGAGCTTCAAAGTTCCTTTCGGAAACTTGTTGCCACTGTCCTGTAAATCAACCCCAAAGGCAAACCCTAGAGCTTGCTAGTGTCCATGACCCTAGATGTAGGGTGGATGCTTCCAAGAAGCACAGCGGGACACTACACAACTCTAGAAAACCAACGCAAAAGACGGAAACCAAATCCGACACCGAACGAACAACCGACGAACAAAAATGCGCAAAGCAGTCACGACCGGACTCTGGCCAGCATCCGGTCAGCAGGGACCGGACGCGTCCGGTCACACAAATGCCGATCTGAGACCTTACTGAGTTGGACCGGACTCACGAGTCTGGAGCGTCCGGTCGAATGCAGTGCGTCCGGTCAGTACAAAGCACACACGGTGAACAATGCCTCATGGAGAAAAAGGATTCTGCGAAGAACACGAACAAAACGCGAATCACAACCACGAATTTGCAACCGTGTGGCTACCACACGCTACAACAGTGAGGTTACGACCTCACTTCCTCAAAATCTCATGAACACAGAGGTATTGTTCTCTTCTCTGTGGATCTCAGCTAGCTACAGCAGGGATGTGGGAGAGCAGGAAACCCTAGAAGCAAAGAGCAAATGACAGGGATGACTAACTGAGATAAATGGGGAGGTGGGTGTCTCCCCCTATTTATCCTAATTCTAACCTATTCCTATTTCCCACTCTACCCCTAACTACTTACAGAGCGAACCAGCTAAACCCTAAGGTTATTCTGGACCAACTCGGTGGAAGGTGGATCCGACGGCCACGCCCGCACAACTCGTAGCGTTGCCTCGACGCAACCTCCCGATTGCCGCCACGTGCCGCCCTCGCTCTGCACCCCCGGTTTTGTGGCCCAAACCGGGAAACCAGCCTTTTCCAGCCTACCCCCGGTTTTGAGGCCCAAACCAGGAAACCAGCCCACCAAGCATCTGAGTTTTGAGGCCAAACTCAGCAAACCCTCAGCGCCCAGGTTTTGAGGCCCAAACCTGGAAACCGTCCTCAGCCCGAGTTTTGTGGCCAAACTCGGAAACCATCCGCACCCAGGTTTTGAGGCCCAAACCTGGAAACTGTCCACCCGATGGTTTTTCCCTGGCTCAACCACCAAACCGACGTCGAAGATGGGATGCACCTCCCGTGCACCCCGTCCACCGACACGTGTCCCCAAGTCCACGACTCAGGCAACACATGACCGCACTTCTTCACTTGTTGTCATCACAGGCTGCTAGCCACCACAGCTGATCCTCGGGCCTCTGGTCCCTTAGTCCAAGCCTCACGTCCGTCCTTCGCCACTCTCGGTCCATCGGCACGGCACGTCTCTACTTGACCTTCACCTCGCCTTTGATCACTGTATTCGTGCTCGACACCTGCACAACACAAGCCAAAGAACATGCGCATCATCCCAGTTGACAATCACTCATCATTCAGAGACCCAGCATACACCCATGTATCCGCAATCTCCCTCTTGATGAGTGCATTGTCAACTACCAACACAAATCATAATAGAAAGAGAAGAAGGAAGAAGGAGAAGAAGAGAACTCGACCAAATGACCCAAAAGCATAGCAAAGCCGAAGAAAGGTCAAGTGGAAAGAGCAAAAGAACTTGGTCCCCAAAGACATGGGCAACGGCTCGACGCAACCAAGCAAAGCAAAGCTAGCCCTCAAGAAGAGGTAGAACAGGCTCAACACCGCTAGCAAAAACCAATCGAAAATATCGAAGCAAAATGCTAGTCCCTCAAGATAGAGGCACAGAGGCTCAACACAACTAGCAAAGAAAGCTCGATACCGATTGTTACCAAAAAGAGTTCGACACCAATTGAAAATCTGAAAAAGCAAATGCTAGTCCCTCAGGAAAGAGGCTAAGGCTTAATGCAACTAGCAAACCGCTCCATACCAATTGAAAATGTCAAAGACTCAACCGGAAACAAACTCCCCCTCGAATAGTGCAAACAACCAGGAAGGCTCCCCCTTAGCTGAAACGGAGGGTAATGATTTGCAATTTCTCCCCCTTAGTTGAAAATGCACTTATCAAGACACACGACTCCCCCTCAGAAAATGCACCAACAAAAAGTGCCAATAAGAGAGGTTCTCCCTCTTCCAAAATGCATATGAGTCAGAATGCAAGTTAGGAGCTTCAGGAGTATACTCAAAAGAGTGCAAAGATGCTCGACAGAGTTCTGATCCGATGACTCAGAAAAATGCACAGAATGCTAGCAAAGGCTCAAACTGATCACTAAGAATGAAATATGAACATGTGAGCAGTTTTAAGCCGAAAAAAGGTATTCACCATCAAAATAGCACATGACATGTATGGACAGGAAGTCAAATGTGCTAAGCATGTATACCAAGTGAACTACCCCTAGCATAGTTCAATCATCATGCTGATACCAATTTAGGCATATACTTGTGATTTCAGATTTTAATCGGAGTTGCAGCGGTGAAATTTCACAAGTTCAGCAAACAACATGTGACTGCAAGAGGTTGAATGCTTGTTATTGCCTAACTTTTCAACTGTGCGAAGCCTATGCATAAGCAATCAGAAGCTGAAAGCAACAGTTTCGGTCATACACTACACAGCTCAAGTTTAACTCAAAGTGCAATGAGAAACAGTCTCGAAACTGTGAGGTGCTAACAGGCAAACCCATCTCGATCTTTCCAATTCACTTAACTTGGTTCAGATTTTAAACAAAATATGACATACCAAGCAAGTGAATGACTCAACACTAGAGACATAGCAACCTAGCATATATGAAAAGCATATGTGACTTCAACACATCCTACACATGCTAGTTGCATATCTCAATGGTGAACATTTTCATGTTTTAAGTTCATTATAAAATTCACCATTCAAAAATGGCTTAGCTCATAGTATGTACTAGTGATCAGAAAGAGCATAAGCTACAACATCAACATAAAGCATCGGAGCAAAAACTACACAGAGCATAGTTACATTCTTCAGATTATACACATGAAGCTCAAAATGTAAAAGCGTATGCTGAAATGCAAAAGATGCACGAAGAAATCACAAAGAAGCAAAAACAACTGAAAACAAAAAGTCAGTGTATTATACAAAATTTAAAGTGTTTCCCCCATCTAAAAGGGGAAACACACACCAAGCTCACCTCTCAACCGATTAAAGGTTGATTGGTCCAAAGGCCTGGTAAAAATATCAGCAAGCTGATGATGAGTATCGACATGGCGAAGATCGATATCACCCTTCTCATAGTGGTCTCGCAGAAAATGAAAGCGCACATCAATGTGTTTGGTCTTCGAGTGAAGCACGGGGTTCTTAGCAACGCTAATCGCACTCGTGCTGTCACAAAGCAATGGAACACGATAAAAGCTCAGACCAAAATCACGCAAAGTGGCCATCATCCAGAGTAACTGGGAATAGCAGCTAGCCACAGCAACATACTCAGCCTCCGTGGTAGACTGGGCGATGCTAGACTGCTTGCAAGAGGACCACGAAACAAGAGAAGAACCAATAAACTGGCAAGTCCCAGAAGTGGACTTGCGATCAATACGGCAACCAGCAAAATCGGCATCGGAATAACCGCAAAGGGAAAGGATGGAGGAAGCAGAATACCAAATCCCGAATTCTGGAGAGAAGGATAAGTACCTCATAATGCGCTTGACCGCCTGACGGTGAGAGGTGCGCGACGATGCCTGAAAGCGCGCGCAGAGGCACACCGCGAACTGGATGTCCGGGCGTGTCGCCGTCAGGTACAGCAGCGACCCGATCATACTCCGGTACTCCTTCTGGTCCACTGCTTCTCTCTCCTTGTCCGCATCCAGGGCTGTCGTGGTCGCCATGGGTGTTGGAAGAGGCTTGGCCTCACCCATGTCGAACTTCTTCAGGATATCTCTGGTGTACTTGCCCTGGTGCACAAACGTTCCTTCCCGGGTTTGCTTGATTTGCAACCCGAGGAAAAACATCAACTCACCCATCATGCTCATCTCGAACTCCCTGCTCATAATGTCTGCAAACTTGGCAACCAAAGCATGAGAAGAACCACCGAAAATGATATCATCCACGTAAATTTGGACCAAGAGAGTATCACTGCCTTACTTGAGGAGAAAGAGCGTTTTATCTACACATCCCATTTTAAAACCCTTAGCAAGCAAAAAGGTTTTCAACCTATCATACCAGGCTCTAGGGGCTTGTTTCAAACCATACAAAGCTTTGTGAAGTTTAAAGACATGGTTTGGAAACTTGGGATTTTCGAAACCGGGGGGTTGTCTAACATACACCTCCTCTTATATGTAGCCGTTTAAGAAGGCACTCTTGACATCCATTTGAAAAAGTTTGAAACCTTTGGATGCAGCAAAAGCGAAGAGTATCCTAATAACCTCCAAACGTGCTACAGGAGCAAATGTCTCCTCATAGTCTATCCCCTCCTTCTGACTATATCTCTGGGCTACGAGTCTGGCCTTGTTTCTCACAACATGGCCATCTTCTCCCTGTTTGTTTTTAAAAACCCATTTTGTCCCAATTGGATGACACTCAGAAGGTGGAGACACTAGAACCCAAACCCGATTTCTCTCAAAGTTCTCAAGCTCCTCATGCCTGGCATTGACCCAATCAGGATCCGTCAAAGCGTGTCCAACATCCCGGGGTTCAAAATCAGCAACAAATGCAGAATGAGCAAAGTGAGAGATTTGCCTTGACCGGGTGATGCGTTCGTCGATGCTGCCGATCATCTGCTGAGGCGGGTGCTGGCGCTGAATGTGTCGTGGCGCCTCCCTTGTCGAAGTGGCCTCCCCCTCAACAGCAGCTGGTGCCTCCCCGGGTACAAAGGGTACCGCTCGGGGTGGCGGATCCCACGGCCCCCAGGAAGACGATGTGTCGGGGCCGTGAGTCGTCGTAGAAGCCTCTCTTTGCGGCACAGCAGGTGGAGGAGGTGCTGGGTCATCTATCCCTTCAACACCTTCTTCTTCATCATCGAAGAGAGGTTCGCCATCCTCATGATCACCTGCACGCTCAAAACGAGAAGAAGGACAAACCATGGTCTCGTCAAAGGTGACATCGGATGTCTCCATGACTCGGTTAGTGTCAAGGTTAAGTACACAATAAGCTCGAGTGTGAGTGCCATAACCGAAAAACACACCGTCAGAAGAACGAGACTCAAACTTGTCCAAGTTGCCCTTTTTGAGTATAAAACAATGGCAACCAAAAACTCAAAAATAACTCACCTTGGGTAGTTTTCCAAAACGCAACTCATAAGAGGTCTTTTTCAAGAAAGCTCGAAGAAAAATGCGATTGGAAATATAGCATGCAGTGTTCATCGCTTCGGCCCAATATCGCCTAGGAGTCCTATGCTCATCGAGCATCGTCCTGGCCAACTCTACAAGGGTCCAATTCTTCCTTTCTGCAACACCATTCTGAGGCGGTGTGTAGGGGGAAGAAAATTGATGCTCTAACCCAAAAGAGTTACAAAACTTCTCAAAATCCGAATTCTTGAATTCGGAACCATTATCACTCTGAATTGCTCGCATAGAGTTCAAAGGGAACTCATTCTGAAGATGCAAAATCAGATTGCGAGCAAAGGAGAAAGTCTCGGTTTTCTCAGCTAAAAAGAAAACCCACAAATATCTCGAAAAATCGTCGACAACAACAAGCACATACCACTTCCCCCCAACCGAGCTCACCCGAGCCGGACCAACAAGGTCCATGTGCAAAAGCTCTCCAGGGCGCTTAGTCATGACCTGAGTCACTGGATAGTGGGGAGCGGCTACCATCTTCCCATGTCTACAAGAATGGCAAACAAGATCCTTCTCCATGGATAACTTGGGCAATCCTCGGATTAAACCAAGTGAACTAAGTCTTGCAAGCAAGTCGAAGCTCAGGTGACCTAGTCTCCTATGCCACTTCCAAAGATCAGAGGAGGAAGGTCCAGCCAAAAGGCAACGAGAAATTCCGAACGACTCCGAGAAATCCGCATGAAAAACTTTTCCAAAGGGCGAAATCACACATACAAGATTGCCCTGAGGATCCAAAATGCGACTGAGATTCGGCTTAAAACGAATCTCATAGTCATCATCAAAGAGTTGCGAAACAGAAAGAAGGTTAAAATGCAAGTTAGAAACAAGAGCAACATCGCACAACACAAAGTGCTCATTAACTCGCATAGACCCACGAGACAATACCTTACCTTTGCTGTTGTCGCCGAAGGTGATATACTCCTTTCCGGCGACAGGACTAAGACTGGAGAACCACTTGGCGTTTCCGGTCATGTGCCTCGAACACCCGGAATCCACCAACCAAACGTTCTCCAATCGTTTTACCTGGGAGGTGTCGTCGTCGTCGTCGTCGTTCCGAGGGGAGTTCACCAGCTCGCCGTCGACCTCCTTGCCGAGGGCCATGGTGCAGAGGCCGTCGTCGTCGGCAAAGAAGCATAGACCGTTCAGCTTGTCCTCGATCCTCTTCTTCTTCTCAGACTCGTCGTCGCTTGAGCAAGCGGAGTCGTCATCCGAACCGTCAACGTCGCTGAGCGTGGCGAAGAACGCACGCTGCTCAGCCTGGGCCTTCTCCAAGTACTTCTTCTTGATGTACTCCTTGTCGAAGCCGCCCCTCCGCTTGTGCCTCGCGGGGACGTACTTCTCCTTGCGCTTGCCGGAGTCGTACTTGTGCCCATGATCGCCCTTCCCAGATGAATGCTTCTTCTTGGGGCAGTTGGCGATGAAGTGATCGGGGTCGCCGCACTCGTAGCATCCCGAGCGTCCTCCTCCGTGGCGACGGTTCATGCGGTTGTTGTGAAACCGCGAGAACCGGTTGGCGAGCATTGCCAACTCGTCATCCCCCAAAGACTCAAGCTAGTCCTCTGTGACAGAAAACAGAGACGAAAGAGCAAAACCTCCAGAGGGGTTAGCAGAAGAGCCAGAGCCAAAAACCAAAGCCATCGATGGGCCAGAAGGATTTTCATAAGAAGCATTCGCCATGGCATCAATCTCACTGGACTTGAGCTTACTGAAGAGCTCGTCGCAAGTGAGGGTCTCATAGTTCGGTGATTCGATGATCGCCTGAACTTTGGAATCCCACACCGACCGATCAAGAGTATGCAAAAGCTTCAAAGCTCTCTCATGATCGTCGAAAGGAAACAGCTCCTTGTTAGCCCTCATCCTGTTGACAATCACCTGAAAGTGAGCGAATAAACTTTCTATGCTCTCGCCAGGCATATGTCTAAAGTTCTCATACTCTCGCTTGAACGACTCGTAGAGACGGGTTTTGACTTGAGAGGTTCCCTCATGGAAACGCATGAGGGTAGCCCAAATCTCCCGAGCCGTAGCGAGGTGAGAAACGCGATCAAACTCACTCATGCTCAAGCATGAGAAAAGAGCATTACGGGCTCAGCTATTGGCATCGTGCTCATCAGTCTGAAGTTGAGTGACACGAGCAGCCAAGACCACGTAATCGGCAGAGTTGAAAATATCCCAAATGGAAGCACCCAAACTCTGCAGATAGGCCGACATGCGTATCTTCCTATACGCATAGTTCATCCCATCAAAAAACGGCGGTTTGCCCACACCGCGATCCATGTCGCCTTCTGTGGATCTGGAACCGGCTAAGGTGGAAGATCCTTAACCTGCTCCGATACCAATTGAAGGACCGAGAATGCTACCAGAAAGCGACCAGAGGGGGGGGGGGGGTGAATGGGAGCTTCAAAATTCCTTTCGAAAACTTATTGCCACTGTCCCGTAAATCAACCCCAAAGGCAAACCCTAGAGCTTGCTAGTGTCCATGACCCTAGATGTAGGGTGGATGCTTCCAAGAAGCATAGCGGGACACTACACAACTCTAGAAAACCAACGCAAAAGACGGAAACCAAATCCGACACCGAACGAACAACCGGCGAACGAAAACGCGCAAAGCAGTCACGACCGGACTCTGGCCAGCGTCCGGTCAGCAGGGACCGGACATGTCCGGTCACACAAATGCCGATCTGAGACCTTACTGAGTTGGACCGGACTCACGAGTCTGGAGCGTCCGGTCGAATGCAGTGCGTCCGATCAGTACAAAGCACACACGGTGAACAGTGCCAGGGATGAGTCCGGTCAGTGAGCAACCAGTGCGTCCGGTCAGGGCACGAAACACAGCAGTGAGCTGTTCAACGACTGGACTCACTCTTAGCGTCCGGGCATCCCGTGGCGAGCGTCCGGTCACCCCGAAACTGGGTAGTTCGTCCACCGATTCGACTCGATCTCACCCAAAACAAATCCTCTAGCGATCAAACTTGGTGAGTAGAGTCACAAGGAGGATAGTGAGCTATCTCTAAGAGATCATGGCTTGAACCTATCTCCAAATCGATGAATCGAAGAACTTCGGGGAAAGGGAGAAAAACTTGACACGAAACCAAAATCGACCGATCTCCTAGACCGTGAGGGTAGAGGTGAATTCTTACGGTGGAAAGAAATGCCTCACGATCTAGAACAACTTGGTTCAAACGGATTTGCAAAAGATGAACCGAGCAAAGAGATCAAGCGATGGGAAAATCATGGAGAAAAAGGATTCCGCGAAGAACACGAACAAAACACGAATCACAACCATGAATTTGCAACCGTGTGGCTACCACATGCAACAATAGTGAGGTTACGGCCTCACTTCCTCAAAATCTCATGAACACAGAGGTATTGTTCTCTTCTCTGTGGATCTCAGCTAGCTACAGCAGGGATGTGGGAGAGCAGGAAACACTAGAAGCAAAGAGCAAATGACAGGGATGACTAACTGAGATAAATGGGGAGGTGGGTGTCTCCCCCTATTTATCCTAATTCTAACCTATTCCTATTTCCCACTCTACCCCTAACTACTTACAGAGCGAACCAGCTAAACCCTAAGGTTATTCTGGACCAACTCGGTGGAAGGTGGATCTGACGGCCACGCCCGCACAACTCGTAGCGTTGCATCGATGCAACCTCCCGATTGCCGCCACGTGCCGCCCTCGCTCTGCACCCCCGGTTTTGTGGCCCAAACCGGGAAACTAGCCTTTTTCAGCCAACCCCCGGTTTTGAGGCCCAAACCGGGAAACCAACCCACCAAGCATCTGAGTTTTGAGGCCAAACTCAGCAAACCCTCAGCGCCCAGGTTTTGAGGCCCAAACCTGGAAACCGTCCTCAACCCGAGTTTTGTGGCCAAACTCGGAAACCATCCGCACCTAGGTTTTGAGGCCCAAACCTGGAAACCGTCCACCTGATGGTTTTTCCCTGGCTCAACCACCAAACCGACGTCGAAGATGGGATGCACCTCCCGTGCACCCCGTCCACCGACACGTGTCCCCAAGTCCACGACTCAGGCAACACATGACCGCACTTCTTCACTTGTCGTCGTCACAGGCTGCCAGCCACCACAGCTGATCCTCGGGCCTCTGGTCCCTCAGTCCAAGCCTCACGTCCGCCCTTCGCCACTCTCGGTCCATCGGCACGGCACGTCTCTACTTGACCTTCACCTCGCCTATGATCACTGTATCCGTGCTCGACACCTGCACAACACAAGCTAAAGAACATGCGCATCATCCCAGTTGACAATCACTCATCACTCAGAGACCCGGCATACACCCATGTATCCGCAATTACAAAGAATGACAATGTTGTACTCAAGAAAAAGTATTGTAGCTTGGATGAAAAGTACAAGGAGCTTGAGTTGCAATATAACATTCTTTGGGATAGCAACTCACATCCCTCTAAGGCAATGAATGAATCTACTCCCTCCACTAGCCAAGGATGTGGAAAATGTTACAACCTTGATATAAATGCTTATTCCACTAACCTTGCAAATATGGAGGCAATGAAAAAGGAAATTGCTAGGCTCAATGAGATGATTGGTCAAGGGTGCAACAACAAAGGTATACACATAGGCACCAAGAAAGTGGATGACCAAAGCAAGCCCAAGTACAAGGATGGAAGGCATCCTTCCATCAAGGATGGTTTGGGTCACACAAAAGGAGCCAAAACCAATGGAAGAAAGAGAATGAATGGCTATGAGTGTGTTAAGTTATTGAGCAAGGGCAAGGTTGATACAGATCAGCCTGCACAGATGTTGGCACAACAACCAACCAAATCAAAACTGCCACACTTGGTCGGCAGTGCCGACCCCCGCAAGAAAGGGAAGGCCACCAACCATGCCCCTGGTCAGAACAAGCCCAAGAAGATGGTGCCCAAGCAAAAGCAGGTTCCACAGAAGTCAAAAGAATCAATGTGGGTGACTTAAAACAAGGTGCGACATCAACAAAAGATAACTCTCATCACTTGCTTCAAGTGCAAGAAAGAGGGTCACCATGTAAGGGATTGCTCCTTGAAGAAAGAAGCAAAGGTCATGAGCAAAATTCAAGAGAAGAAAAAGTTGGCTCATGTCACGTGCTCCAACATGGGACACAATGCTTCTATGTATTCCAACAAGGTTGATGACCAAGCCACACCTCCAAACAAGAAGACAAAAAGAAGCAAGAGGAAGTGCTATGAGTGCAATGAGAAGGGTCATGAAATTGCATCATGCCCCTACATGAAAGATGAAGACTTGGGATCATCAAGAAAGAGGCTCATTAGCAAGGTAGCAAGAAAATTGCAAGAAGAGAAGGCTAAGAAGAACAATACACGCCTATGCTACAGTTGTAGAGGAAAGGGATATCTAAGTATGGATTGTCCCATGGGTAACACTCTTAAGCCTAAATTGTCAATTGATTCAAGATTGCTTAGGTGGCCCAAAAATGACACTTGTGCTACAAAGGTGATTAGTTCACCACATGCTAGCACAAAGGCCATTTGGGTGCCTAAGTCTCTTGTGACTAACCTTAATGGACCCAACATAGTTTGGGTACCAAATTGTGCTTGATGAGTGTTGTAGGTACTTGAAGGTGATATGAGGCTTCGGGGTGCTTGAGCAAGTTGATTGAAAATTATTCACTCAAGCTATCAACCAATTCATATTGTCTTTTCCTATATGTTGACCCGAAGAAGATTTGATGGAAATATTTAAAAACTTCATATTCACCTATGTAACAAGTACCTAACCCCTGTAGGCTAGCCACTTGATTTGTGTAGTCTCTAGTAGTTCATAAATATGTGTTGTTGCGGCGGTCATCACGGTGACCGTCTCGGCGGTCACCATGGCCCTCGTCCCGGCGGTCGCCGTGGAAATCATCACGGGGGCGGTCATCATGCCGGGACCTCTGGTCACAACGATCATCTGCAAGCTGTGTATTATATTCTTCTGCCCGAGCCTAGCTCTGGGCTATATTAAGCAGGTCCTCCACCATCCTTGGATCCTTGCACAATAGTTTATTTCTTAAACCCTCATGATGATGGAGCCCTCCGATAAAGGGTGAGATGGACTTGTTGTCCGTGATGTTGGCAACGCGGATCCGAGCGTCAGAAAAACGACAGATGTAGTCCCACAAAAGCTCACCAGGGCGGTCTCTGACACGCTCCAGGTCGTACTTGCTGGCAGGCTGTTGACAGGTGGCCTTGAAATTGGATATGAAGGCTTTTTTCAATTCAGACCAGACATTAATGGAGTCGGATGGAAGGCTTAAGAGACACTGGCTAGCCGCCTGGTTGAGAACCACCAGTAGGTAGTTGGCCATCACATCTCCTCCTCCACCGATGGCTTGTATAGCTGTTTCGTATAGCATGATCCATTGACGGGGATCGGCTTTACCGTCGTACACCTCAGGTCGTGGATCTTAAACCCCCTTGGCCAGATAACTGACCGGAGCCTCCTGGTTAATTGCTTCAGACTGGTGAGGCTTTGGTTCAAAAGACCATGCTCACGGTCCCATGTGTTGCGCCTTTCCATCTCCTAGCGTAGCCTTGTATCCTTGGAGTCTTCAATGTAGTTGCGTAAGTCAGATCTTTCATTGATGTGATCACGCAGGTCGCGAGGTCCGGTGCTTTGTTCGTTCCCTCCGTGCTGGCTGGCTCCGCCACCATGACCACCTCTACGGCCGTTGCAGTTGTTCCTGCGGTGTTCTTGATTGCTGTTGGACTCTGGGTGCGGATCAGGGGCCCTATGACTCCTTCTAGATCCAGTGGGGGCGGCATGTGATGGTCCCGCAATCAGGTCTTGGACTTGCACCAGGGATGCCTTTAGATAGGCACCGAGCTGCTTGAGCTGCGGGGTAGCCGGGAGGTTCTCGACCAGGTTCATTGCCATAGTAAGGTTGGCCTAGGGGGTCTTGTGGACCTGATGGTTGTCGCACATGTCGAACGTGTTAGATAGGTTGCGATGTATGCGTTGTCCACCGGCGCCTTTGCCTGCTCTCCGAGCTGCTCGGTCCGCGTTTCTAGCTAGGCGTTGAGCCTTAGCCTCTTCGGTTTCCCCATCGACTGCTGGCTCGTCGTGGCTGATTGCGAACACTGAACCCCCATAGTGCGGGAGGGGTCCAAAGCCTAGCGGGTGATCTGGAACCTTGTCCAATGAATTGGGTCTGGTCGATCCAACGCTTGATGTTGTGGTGGTGGTCGTAGCGGAAGTCAAAACGGCCATGCAAGCACTGGGACCAGAGCACACAGATTTGGGCAATCGTTGGCCTGGAACACGGTTGTACTCAGTACGATCCGCGAATAGTTTTGTGACTCATCCCCCGTAAGTGGCGCCCGAGTTCGTCAATCCGTGAGGAAAGACTAAAGTAGAGAGCTCGTACAGGGGCTCCTGTTCTGCCCCGTCTGATCTGGAGGCCTGGGGAGGGCAAAACAGGGCTGAGCGTCCTGTTGGGGTGGAAGTGATGACCAGGCCGGTTCGCAGCCGTGCGCTGCTCCTAGCACAAGCTGGTCGCCGGGGCTGCTGCCATCCCTCCTCGTTGGCTTTGTGCTCAAGCGATCGATCTCTGATCGGATCTGCCAAAGCTAGGGTTTTGGCGATGCCTGTCGTGACCCAATCGATAGACTCGATCAGATCGGAGTTGTCAATGCGCCGCCCCTGATAACGGGGAAGCACCAGTCTGCACGATGGTGTCGGCTTCGAAAGAGAGCCGACGCTGATGCCTTCGGTGGCGGTGAAGAAGATCTTGGTATAGGCGCCGCCTGCGATGCCTCCATGTTGTTGACGGTGGTGTCACCGACGGTGACCCACAAAAATGATCCGACGGTGAACGCCAGACCCGCCGGGAGATCCATGGAGGTCGGGAAGGAAACCATCTAAGTTGTCATGGCGTCCGTACGCACACTCCCCACGGTGGGCGCCGGCTGTCGATGAAATATGGTCGATAGCCCACCTAGGGTTATGCCCAAGGTGGTGGATTAGCGGGGAAGGCACGTAGGACGACGATCCAGACGTGACGCAAGGAAGAACTAGATGAACATGAAGTTTTGTCCAGGTTCGGGCCGCTAGCTTTAGCGTAATACCCTACGTCCTGCGTCGAGTTGTCTATTCTATATATGAATCAATATGTTTTCGAGGGGGTCCCTGCTCGCCTTATATATGCACGGGGAGTAGGGTTACAATTCTTAGAAGATCGGATCTATTAATGGGATAAGGAAGCTAGATCAATTACAACAACATATTGTGGAGGACACAACATCCTTCCTAACCAACTAGGTTTCCTTGATCTCCAATCCTGCGAAGTCCTCCGCGCCGCCGCTCGACCAGCTGGGCCTCCTGCTCGACCAGGTGGGCCTTGATGCCATAGTCCTTCACAGCGAATTGGGCCAGCTTCTTCGAACTAGCCCAAATCTAGTCGTGAGGGTACCTGGGTTTATACCCCCACAGGCGGGCTCCCACCTCCTCCCCGGTGACGGATCTCACACCATCCTCCTCCCTAGCGGCGGAGCTAGCAACCCCCTCCATGGTGGTGGATCTGGCCCCTATCTCTTCCACAACGGCGAATCTGGCACCCTCCTCCCCAGGAACAAATTTGACGCCCACCTCTGCCGGCGGTGGATCCGGCCCCCACCTCCTCCACGACGGCAGATCGAGCAACCTAAATCTCTCCGATGGTGGATCTGGCAACCACCTACTCCCCAGTGACGGAACCGACACCCACATCCTTCCCATGATGGATCTGGCACCCTCCTTCTTGGTGGCGGATCCAGCACCTTCCTCCTTGGTGTGGCGGATCCAGCACCTTCCTCCTCGGTGTCGTATTTGGCCCCCACCTCCTCGACGACGACGAATCCGGCGGCCTCCTCCTCCCCGGCGGCAGATCCGGTGCCCTCCTCCCTGGCGATGGATTCAGCACCCTTTTCCTCCACGGTGGCGGATCCGGTTCCCTCCTTCTCCTGGTGTCCAATCAAGCACCCGCCTCCCCCGGTGTTGGATCCGGCAACGACAGATCCCGACGGATGGATCTGACGACGTGGATGGGATCAGGGGGGAGGGGGCATAGATGGGCTTGGCCGGCCTATTCACTAGATTTTTTTTGTTTTTTTGATATTGATTAACCGAGGTAGGAAGCACCCGCCTTCATGGTCTACACATTAACGATGACCTTTCATTGGAGGCGGTTGCTTTGTCCGCCTCCAAAAATCTAAAACGCCCACCTCCCAAAACAATTATGTAGTAGTGTGGTCTATATACCATCTCTTTAGTGTCATTAGCACATAGAATACATCTATAGGAGGGTAGCTAAAGGTTCTTCCTCCTTAGGATGTTTTGAGTGCTTAGCCTATCCTGAGCAAGTAGCTAAAAAGGACCTTATGCTTATGTTGACAAGAGGATCTCTAAATCCACTTTAAAACCAGATGGGCTGTGTTGGTGCCTTTAAGATGACGATAAACCTTTCTAGAGGAGAAAAGAGAGCTCCCCCATATGTATGACCAGATATCTTTACCATCACCAACCGGAAAATCCAGAAGAAAGTTTTGAACATGCTAGAACTATTAAAAGGCCTCAGAAGATATTGGCAGGTTCAACAAGTCTGAAATTGATACAGTAGATAATAAGGCTACAACAAGTGAAGGGCTTGGTTTCTTGACAAACAAATAAAGTTTAGGGAGAGCAGTTTCCATGGTGGACCTTGCTAGCAACCATTTTAGAAGAGACAAGTAGAGCCATCCGAAGCAGTGACAAAAGCCATTCCCTTGTATTTGTCTAGGAGTTTCAGAGTGTCACACCACTAGAAGGAGCCCCTTTTGATATGTGTTGAGGAATGAGCCAAAAAAATGTGCTATAAGTTATAGGGTAGAATTGTAACATGGTGATCTATAGTGAAAGGATCAAGATGCCCAAGAGGGAGGGGTTGAATTGAGCTATTCTAAAATTTCTTGCAATAATTAAAGCATAACACTATCCCATTTCACCCCGAGTGCCTAAAGTTGTCTTCTATCTTCTAAATCACAAAAGTTTAGCATCCTAAGTTCCAATCCTACTCTAGCATGGCAATTTTAGGAATGTAAATGACAAGAATTGGATAGCTCAAAGTAAATGCAGAAAGTAAAGAAATGAAAGGAACACAACGATGTTTTCTCGTGGTATCGAGGTGTCGGCACACCCTCTAGTCCTCGTTGGAGCACCCGAGCAAGGGTATCACTCCCCCTTGGTCCGCGGAAGGACCAATGCTCACTCCGGGCTGATTCTTTGCCTCTCTGGCCCAGTGAATCGCCCACAACCGGTCACAACATGAGATGCGTCATCCACAAGATCCACTGAATGATCACCAAGCTCTCGATCGCCACCAAACCACCTAGGTGATGCCGATCACCAAGAGTAACAAGCACAAACTCTCACTTGACCCAAACAAGGTTAATGAGAAAGGTGCATGCACACTTGCTACTCCCTATGCACTAATGAGGTCCTTAATCTTGTGATTATCAAATCTCAAACACCTCACTAGGCTCTTGCACTCACTTGCACTCTCAAGTTTCTTCTTAGAAATTCAAATGAGCAAGAGTACCTCCATGAATGTGTAGGAGGTCTATTTATAATCCCCAATTCAATCTATACTCAAAGGGGGTACAACTTAGCACTTTTAGTACTGACCGGACGTGCCTGTCGGGGGTGACCGGACGTGTTCGGTTAGCGCTTAATGGCTAAATGACACCAGCTCTGACAATGGTACTTTACTCTGACCAGACTTTGACATGCATCCGATCAGCATTGACCGGACATGTCTAATCAGCAAAATCCCTCTCTAGAACCTCTCTATTTGTGATCGGACGCTGCCCTCAGGTGTGTCCGGTCGCTCATTGGCTAGGGTCCGGTCACTCTGGGATGCCATGGACGCATCCGATCCTGGTCGCAACCAAACCCTAGCTACAACAACTTGCACAGAATGGACACACCGGCTCAACGCTCGGTCACTGCATCTTTAGCGTCCAATCACTGATTTGAAGCCTCATTCACTTCCAATTCAAGAAACTTTGTGAAGGACCGGATTGGCGACCAGAGGGGGGTGAATAGGAGCCTCAAATTTCTTCTCAAGAAATAGATGGCCCTTATACCAGAAAATCACCCCAAAAGCGAAGACTCGAAACAACCGGTGAGTTCACGACCTACGAATAGGTGGATACCCTAGGAGATGTCCTAGTGGTACAACAGAACTACCGGAGAAACCCCAAAACCAAGCGCCAAAGCCAAGAACCAAAACTGCACAGTCTACAGGTTCGCAGACTGTTCGGGGTCAGGGTCCCGGACTGTCCGCAGTAGAAGCCCGGACTGTCCGCGACTGAGTGTCGGACTGTCCGCCAGCAAACTTCCAGAAAACCAACAGTTCTGCAAGTCTGCTGGGCAGGTCCCGGACTGTCCGCGGGTTTGTACCGTAGACTGTCTGCCATTCATTTGACAGTGAACAGTCAGGGGGCTGCGCCTGACTGACCTGAAACAAACCCGATGCACGGACTGTCCGCCGTCAGGGCGCGAACTGTCCGCCACCACATAGAAGGTACAAAAACTGCACGACTCAAACACAAAATCGAATCAACCTTCGCCAAATAGAAAGGGGCTTCGATCAAACTCCTCCCAAGTGTTCCTCTACGTATTGGGGTGCTAATCCTAAGAAATCATCGCACCACACCAAGTCAATCGAGAGAAATCTGAGGAACACAAAAAAGGGGGACGGACGAAGAACGAACGCGATTTCTGCCCGATCTATGGATTCGTGAGGTTAGGGGAGAAATCCTTCGGTGGAAAGAAGGAGCTCACGACATAGAACAAACTGATTCAAGTGGAATCGAAAATCATCTCACGAAGTGGGAGAACGAGGCAAATCTCCGGGAGAGGAAAAACCGAAATGTGAAGAACACAAACACAAAACGCGAATCGATTGGGATTTCAACCGTGTGTCTACCACACGAGACAAAGGTGAGATTACGGTCTCACTTCCTCAAATCCCGAAAACACAGAGGTATGATTGGAGTCTCTCTGCGGATCACAGGCAGCGAGGTATGATTAGAACCTAAGCGAGGGCTAGAGAGAGAGAGCTCAGGAAATTGTGGCTGCAAGGATAGGGAGAGAGGAGGGGCGCCTCTCTTATTTATAGCCTAATACAATAGTCCCCTTCTACCCCTAGATACAAGAGCGAAGCGGCCAACCCTAGGGGTATCCCGGTCCAACTCGGATGAGTTTTGATCCGACGGCAACGCGCCTTCCTCATCCTTAGCTTCGCCTCGACGCAAGCCTCAGGATGCCGCCACGTGTTGTCCTGTCGACCGCCACGCCTTCCTCGTGGATAGCTTCACCGCCGCGCCAGCCTCTCCACGCCTCCACGCGACGACCGTCCTTTTTGGACCTCCCTCCGGTTTTGAGGCTGAAACCGGGGAACCTGTCCTCCAGCTAAGTTTTGTGGCCCAAACTCAGAAACCCACGAGCCCAGATTTTGAGGCCCAAACCTGGAAACCGTCCACCCCGAGTTTTGAGGCCCAAACTCGGAAACCGTCAAGGGTTGTTTTTAGAGGCTCAACTACCAAACCCGCACCGTAGATGGGATTTGGTTCGCACACCCCGACCACCGGCACCGATGCCGATGCATGTCCAGTGTGACACCCCAATTTTATGAACAAAATTAGAGCTCAATATATGTATGCCAGGATCCATTTTCATACATATATCCACATCATAGTAAATATCAAAACAATGCTTTATTAATATATCGAACATTATTACAAAAATGACCCTCGGGTCTAAAAGAAAAGTACAGACTCTCAGTCTAACTCTAATGTAGACTCGCGGAAACTGGACGCCATCTCCACAGGAAGGTCGACCGGGGGCTGCGCCATCCTAGTACAAGTCGTCGGAGTCGAAGCCACCATCTTCTAGGTAGAGGTTGTCGGGGTCGTATCCACTGGCTTCTGGGTACTCCTGATCTGCGTCGTAGACTCCAACGTCTGGGTGGGGTAGCAGGGGGTTCAAAGAGGAAGGGTGAGTACATCGAAATGTACTCCGCAAGTGTAGGAAATATATGCTTATGAGGCTATTAACAAAGGTAGGCTGACTCTGTTTGACTCAAGCGCCTAAAGCAACACATCCTATTAAATCCTATTTCCTATGCACCTATTTACTAGGTTATAACCACAGTCTCCAACAGAAAAGTAACAACACTCGGAGTCGCACCGAGCAAACCATACTCGGAGTCACACCGAGCAACCAACACTTGGAGTCCACCAAGCAACCACACTTGGAGTCACACCAAGCACAACCCACACCTGAAGTCCATCAGGCAAACCACACCTGAAGTCCATCAGATGACCCGAACCAGGCCGTTACAAGGAGTCCTATGTGTATTAGTTCCATACGTCACGACATAGAGAGCTACCTTCCGTAATAACACCAGGTCTGCGCCCGAGCCTGGGAATCACTCCCGTACCAAGCAGTAACCCGCGTAGAAGAAGCCTCTGTACCCATGTCATATGGGACTAATGACCACATAAGGCTTCTCTAACGAACCAGAACAAAACCACCAACTAATCTCGAAGAAGTCCAAGCCGCTCGTGACTGTGAGCATGACTGATATATCAGTTTTACACTCTGCAGAGGTTGCACATCGTTACCCATGAGTCGTGCATTACCCGTCACGCTAAACACTGCCGAGGTGCATATCGGGTTGCACTGCAAGGCCTTTACAAAGCCCCTCCAAGTCTGTGTTACACGTACTCTAAGGTTTCTCCCCTGTCCATAAGTCAACGACCCCAAGGGACCCCTCTTGAGCCACTATACAACCCCCGTGTAGCATAACTTGGAGGAAACTAATTAATTAGCCAGGTCCAGCCCATCCAGATCTCATGGCTGCGCTGTTAAGCCGGGTTACAGGCTTCGAGAACCGGGTCCTAGGGATCCAGGCAGGATAAGTCTAGCACAAACCCAGAACCAGAAAACAAAACCAGCTGCCGAGTCCCACAGCACAAAAACCACCACACGGTCCATCCTGCCGGATTTACCTACTCACCATACTACTCATTACCAGACCACAGTGTTTCATAGATCATTAATCAAGATTATTAATATTTAACTCCCATCCCATCCATGACTGCAGGGCTAAGCAAGACACCTACCCAAACATCCCAAAACAGGTGTCAAGGATAATAGAGCAAAATCTAGTAAACCATAACATAGGATTCAATTTAAAGACAAGCATGCAACTACAGGATCTAAACTACTCTAATAGCAAAAGTAAAATAAATCATAGGTGTAAGATGTTCAAGAACACTTGCCTAAGGGCTGGGTCGAATCTGCAGGATCACAGGAAAGGTCAGGAGCGTCCTCGAACTCCGCACTCTCTGGCCCAATCAACATACATGGCACATGCAAAGTAAAATAAATAACAGTACAACAAACAGTACAAAAATAGTAAACTTATAGATCTACTGCGCAGAGAACGAAATTATGAATCTAACGCAAGTTGAATGGGTCAAAACGGAGTTAAAATGAGCAAGTTATGGGCATTTGAATGAGAGTGGCGATTTGGTAAATAACTGAAACTCATTTTTAAATAAAAATTGAAATCTGAATTAATCGGCTGATGGACCGGGCCTCTGTAAGGGGTAGCTGGCTTATTCGAGTGCTGATGAAGAGGTATAGTTTTGTGTATTTGTATTGTATTTGGGAATTGATTTTCTAAAGAAAAACAACCGTATATTAGCTAGACATGATGTGGAGATGATGTCAGCAAGCTAACAAGAATGAACAGACAAGCAAAGCAGGGCTCCGTCGTGTTGCTCGCTCTGCTCGCGCGGCGTGATGCGGACAGCAGCCTAGCAGGCTGAGAGACGATGATCACGAGTGTGTAGAGCTCAGGAACTTACTACGAGAACTTGGCGATGTGCATAGCACGGATAGGATGACGACGTGGTTTCGTCCAGCGCGTCGGTGGCCCGTGCGGTGCGGCTCGGTGGCGCCGCCGTGGGCACCGTGGGGACCTCGCCGGAGGCCTGACAGTAGGGTATCGAGGCCACGACAAGTCTCAGGGATGGCATTGGGGTGTTTACCTTGGTGCCGCAAGCTCCACCAAGACTCCCATCGTGATGGAGGTTGGCCGGAGGTGGCGAACGGCGTGATTCAGCGGCTCAGGCAGCAGGGTCGCGCGCGGTGGTGCACCATAGGCATGCCGGGCCGGAAGCTCGCGGGTGCGCGTGGAAACTCAGCCTACGGCCTTGGTGGAACCTACCATGCATAGGTACTAGAAGGAAACACGGAGGTTGGGGTGCTCACCAAGGGGACTCTGCGCGGTCGGAGGGGACTGACGCGGCGTGCGTCGGCGCTGGCGGCGATCCATGCGTGGCCTCCGGGTTGAGGACGGTGCAGGCCCGTGCGACGAGGCAAGTCCTCCCTTTCGTGCGAGACTCCGGGTGCCCCTGTCGCGCGGCTGTGTCCGATGCGGCTGAGGGCTCCTCGGTGGTAGCGATAGGGCCGCGCGGCGGTGGAGGTGGTGGTATGGTGCTTGTGTAGTGCAAGGGGGGAATAAAGATGGCGGCGGTGTGTTGTCTGGGAACGCGATGGAGGATGAGGGTGAGAGCGGGCGCTCGGCGCGTAGATAAGGGCGGCGCGCAGCGCGTAGGGCGGGGGAAAGTGGTTGGGGAAGATGGACTGATGGGTGGGGCTCACTCATCGGTGACTGGGCATGTGGGGCCGAGGTGGCAGCGGGTGAACCGGGAAAAACAGCGAGCGCGGGCTGGCTGAGGTTGCGTGCGCGCGACGCGCGCGAGGGAGGAGGGGAAGTGGGCCGGTGCGGTCGCGAGCGTGCGGAGGCGGCCGGCTGCGGGAGAAGAGGATGGGCCGACCGGGGGGGGGGATTCGATGGCGAGCGAGGGAGGGAAGGTGGGTTGGCGCTGGGGATGGCTCAGTTGGGCCGAGCGGGTCGGGGAGAGATGGAATGGAGAGAGCCCAGCCAGATTTCTTCTTTTCTTTTATAAATCCCTTTTGTAAATTCATTTGAAAACACGTTTCAAACTAATTTGAAATCAAACAAGTTTGAAACTGTTGAAAAAGTTTTCCCTAGGTTTTGCAAATAAACCTTGAGTTTGATTTTGTAAAATTTTCATAAGCTTTTTATTTATTTCTTAAATAGAAAAAAATCGATTCGCCCTAATCGGGTTTAATAAATTCTTTTTTCACCCAATAAAATTATGCAACGGCATGAATGCAACAAACATCTGGTTAGAACTTTTCTCCATCTAGGGCTTTGGCTATTTCTTAATTAAATTCTAATTTATTTTAATTAATTAAACACTCGGGGTGTTACATCCAGCCTCCACGCCAGGCTCAGTTTATTCGCCTTACTTCTCGACCTCCCGCCAAGTGTCACGACGCCATCACCTTCCTCCCAACTTGGCCGATGCACCGCACATCCCCATGTGCTCTTGCTCGCCGATGCCACGTGCCAGCTACCACAGCTGGTCCTCAGGTCTCCCGGTCTGTCGGTCCAAGCCTCACGTCCGCCCTTCACCGCTCCCGGTCCGTCAGCATGACACGTCTCTACTTGACCTTCACCTCACCTTTGACCACTGTCTCCGAGCTCCACAGCTGCATATCAGCACAGCCAAGAGACATGTTACCCGTTGACCAATCACACATCACTCACGAAGGGAACCACAAGGGCACATATCAACCTTGTGGTCGCAATCTCCCCCTTGATGAGTGCATCGTCAACACATAGTGTTGGCGCAAAACGTGACGCGCCGCGCCTCACACACAGCAAGCCGAAAAAGCTGGCTTCAATCGGGTGCCCAGAGTGTGTCAAATCCGGAGACGTGCTAGTCGGTTTGACCTGAAAACTAACAAGGGATAAAACTGTGAGAATACCAATGGAAAATGCCACGTGAGACCAGACAGTTCCATATGTACGGCTTTGAAAGCCAATCACGACGGCACACAGCTATAGAAGCTGTCTGTCAGAGCATGTTTATAAAGTCATTCGGCTAACATGAGAACAGAGCATGTAAAACTTATTAAGTGTCGAATGCACATGTAAAGAGAGACATGCTTGAACAGGTGAAAGGTATCATTAAAACATTGTAAACAGGTAACTTGCAAATATAAATCTATTCAAATAACACATGCATAGGTTAATCCAACTAGTCTGCCGCACGTCTAGTCTTCATAAACCCGTCAAGCATAAACTCAAGCAAAGCTAATCCACCGCATGATACCACTTCTTATAAGTTTATACCACTTTATAAAATTAGATTAATCCACCGCATGATACAATCTAATTATAACAAGCTAAAAGCATGCATGTATTTGAACAGATCTATAAAAGCTCATTACTCGCGTAATCTTAACCAGAATCGGCAAACTAGCCGAGTTGGGATCCATGAAGAAGGAACATACAAGCAAAACATGATTAAACTAATCTAAAACCTGCATCTGCCGCACGATACCCAGTTCCATCAAAGCCTAACCGTGACTGACATGTATGAACCCACAACATGTAACAATCTAGATAGAAAGTTGATTCGGCCATCATGATCTTATGATTAACGAAAAGCACAAGCAAGCTTATGAAACAGGGCGGAACAAAGATCAATCTAGATTGGGCAAAAGAGTGTTACAAGAATTAAATGATAAAACACATAACACATGATAACTTAATGAATCTATCAGATCTGCCAAATCTAATAGAGCCGATAACTATTTTTACCCATGACTTAATCTGCCGCACGATACAAGGCATAAGCAAAAACCTCCCGTCATAAACTTAAATCCGTCGCATGATACTAAGCTTAACATACGAGACTACTTGTATCATATCTAAATCCACCGCATGATACTAGACATGATAACAAGGTTGCCGGTACTTACGGAGGTCGACGGATCAATGATTCCTCTCGAAGAACTCAACGACACGACTAAGGACTCGAAGATGGCACAGGGCCGGTTTGTATTCATATGGTTGTGAACAATTTTACAATGGTCGAGGGCTTATATTTATACCCTGGACAAAACACGAGTCCTAGATGATTACGATTTATACAATGAAATTTGGAAAGACACAAATCCTATTCCTATTCTCTTCGGCGTCCTTCATCGCCACGTGTCTTCCGTGCAGGCCGGCTTTTACCTGCCATATCTATATTCCCAAATGGAGTCATCGCCTCATAAAATAGCCAACCGCATAGACGTTTGCCGAAGACTCTGAAGGCTAACCATCCACTTGGTCGCTCGCCGAATCCCTTTTTCACTGCCAATTGGGCCCACCTGTCATCAGCTTGTGCGTGCGAAAATCTGGTGTTAACACATGCCCCCTAATTTTGGGATAAATATTTATTCCAAAATTATTTTTCTTTGTATACTGACGTGGAACCTCCGGAAGCATGCACCTTCGCACGCCATAATTGTTGTACCTGCCGATTTATCTCCCCGATGCACCTCTTGGGATTCTTTAAAGTTCCATTCCACTTTGCTTTGGCTTGTGCATTCTGAACTCCTCTGCTTCGTTCTCAAAACCAGAAAACCCTCTTTTCTCCTGCTATCCTCCAACCAACTAGAAGATGTCTTCTGAGGCGAGCCGCCATAGCTCTGAGTTCGGAGCTTCCAGCACCTCCAGGAAGAGGTTGTTCTTCATTGTTTTTGTCTCGAAAATGAAACAACTGTTCTTACATTGTTGCTTTTGTCTAGGAGGGCTGGCGACGACCTCCCTGAGGACCTGACTCAGAAAATCGCAGATCTTCAATTCGATCTGGAAGGGAAGGATCGGGAGATTACCCGAATCTCTCGAGAACGTGACGTCGCTCGTAATCGAGCCGCCGATAAATATTTTTCATCATCTCTTTTTCTGGTTTTTCTCCTCCTGTTTTACCCACTCTTCCTCTTTTCAGCTCTGGCAACTAAACTCCACGCCCTCGAGGCCGCCGTCACCAAGCTTGCTATCACTGCTGATGTGACAGGTACGACGACCCTAAAGCGGGTAAATGAAGTTAACCGAATCCTCCCCGTCATCTCTAGGGCCGGCATGGGGTATGGCGCGGCGCTCGCCTTCAATGTCATGTGGATCCACTCTGGCGCTGACTACCGTAGATTCGATGTCTGCGAGCGAGAGCTGGAAGATAGAGTAGAACACTCTGTAGATGATATGAAAGAGGCTGGAACAGATCTGGCCGATTCTTTCGATCATACTCTCCCGATTAAATATAGGATGGGGTGGATGAACTGACGATCCTTATTGTAATCTTGCGTTCTCCCCTTTGTAATTAAAAGTCCTTCTGCCTGATCCAACCTGTGACTGATCCTTCGAGATCTATATGCGTCTTGCCCTGTACATTGTGTTTTTTTACTCCAACAGTGATGCATATCTCATCGGCTATCATTGATAATCACATCAATTATCTTCGCTTGGCTGTAATCGGTTATTTCAGATCTAAAGTTTTAACCCCTTCTCATGCTTCTAACCCATGATGATATTAGGATAGTGCTCTTTGCGGATACATGGGTGTATGCCGAGTCTCTGAGTGATGAGTGATTGTCAACTGGGATAATGCACATGTTCTTTGGCTTGTGTTGTGCAGGTGTCGAGCACAGATACAGTGATCAAAGGCAAGGTGAAGGTCAAGTAGAGACGTGTCGTACCGATGGACCGAGAGTGGCGAAGGGCGGACGTGAGGCTTGGACTGAGGGACCGGTGGCCCGAGGATCAGCTGTGGTGGCTGACAGCCTGGGACAGCAACGAGCGAAGACTTGTGGGCACGATGTTGCTTGGGTCGAGGACCTGGGGACACGTGTCGGTGGGCGGGGTGCACAGGCGGTGTTGGTAGTTCTTAGCTTCACTAAAGATAGTGCTAGGCAACTATCCCCGGTAATGGCCTAGGAATGCTTGTTGGCACTTGCTAACATTGTTACTAGGAGTAGACTATGGAGTCTATCCCTGGCAACGGCGTCAGAAATGCTTGAAGCAAGACCGGTCACTATACCTAAAGGAGTGGAGCTAAAGCAGCTTTCTACTAATGCCAAGCGGGGTTGTCAATCCCGACACTAGTAGGAGCTAGCTAGAGAGAATGCAATCTACCAGGAGGAGATTCTGCAAGCGCACAGTATCGTAGTAGCACTTTGCCTGGGAGTACCAGGTGTCGATTTATTTGATCCCAAGGGAAGGCTAGGGTGGTGTATGAGTCGAGTCAAGGAGGGGATGACAGTCAAAGAATAAGAAAAGGGAAAAGGGGAAAAGAGGAGATGAAAGGCTAGAAAGAATATATGGGTGGATAGGTAAGGATGAAATGGATGGCTAAGGTAAGGTGGATGGATAAGTAGATAAAGGGAATAGGATAACTAAGGGTAACTAAGATAACTAACTACTAACTAATAATTACTCCTAGATAACCACAGAGCAAGATAACTACGAAGCAAGATAGTTACAAAGCAAGGCAGGCAAAAGACAATAAAGCAACTAAGTTGAGTAAAGTTTTATTCCTATCTTGTCAAGTATCGAGGCGTACTAGCCTTTACCACTTACTTAGGTTGAACGCTAGCACAACGAGCCTTACTGTTAAACTGGGCCAACTACGTGGTGGAATTCAAGGCGCACAGGGCTGTCACCACCTTCTTGCTACCATAGCTATCTAGGGGTCTAGCCGTATCTGAAGGTAAGTCTATAACTAAGCACCACGCTTAACTATATTCTAACTATCTCTACCCTAGCTTTGAATAGAGACACCCTTGCGGACGTCAGAGGATGTTGCTTTTGGTGATTCGGGAGTCACGGACAAGCATTTTACGGATGCAAATGTTTTACAAAAGGCTCCTAGGTACAGACTACTCATCGAATAACTTGTTCAAGACAGATTGAGCGTCAGAAGCCTGGGCGAGCACGGTCGCATGATCTTCATAATTTTCTAGGAGATCTTCGATATCCTCTGGAAGCTCGCCACCATGGAAGCCAGTCGGCATGGCGGAGAAGTCCTCGTGCGTCTAGGTGGACATCACCGCCAGCCCCAAGGTGACGCCATGTGTACGCCATGAATGGCAACTTGATCGACACGGCCGACCGCATTATCAAGACGCGCCTCCACGGTTTCCCCCTGGGCGTTCACCTTGTCGGCCACCCTGGTTCCCGCAATCTTCAGGCGCTCAACCTCTGCTGATAATGCTGAACGAAAAGGGAAAACATCAGACAAATGAGTCCGATTAGAAAAAATAGGAGTCAAGCGGAGATGTTTTCTAACCTGAAATTGCATCGCAAAATTGTTTCCGCTGATCCTCCCAATCAAGTTGGTCAATGCCATACTGCTTGGAGACCTCGATCAACTCCTCTCGGGCCTTGTCCCGTTCCTCTTTGAAGCGGCAAGCGTCACGGTGGTTCCACCGGTCGGAGTAGTAGGAATCTGAAGAAGAATCTAAAGAGTTAGAGGATTTGGAAGAACCGGATGATGGAGTTCCAGGTTGGGGAAGGAGATGGCTTTGGCTGCTGGAGATGAATCTTATCCTAAAAGTAAGAGGAGAATCGAAATCGAAACAATGGACGAACAGGGGAATAGAGATTGCAAGGGGGCAGGATAGCCGATTCTTACCCATGGCGCCGGCGTTGCGGTGCTTGGCTGCCCTCTGCTTCTCCTTCAACAGGTCGCTTGCCGCGGTCGTCGCCGCTCGCCATTGCTACAGGATTGGGGTTTTTTCTTTCGAGTTGAGCCAACAAGAGGAAGCGAGGAGACGGAGGGGAAGATGAGTAACTGGAAGTACTAGTCAAGGTTGCAGAAGGGGATTCGTTTATAAGCCAGAAAAGGGGCCGTGGCGGAGTCTACGGAATAGTGGGATAAGGATGCCAAATGACGGAGTAGGGTTTTCATTCGGATGGGCTGTGTTCTAAGTTGGGCCAGGCTCGGTTGAGCCAAATACTACTCGGTTATCTTCTTAGTTCTTTAAATTGGAGTTCGTTTGGGCTGTCGAAAAAACGAGGACAATCGGCTATATCTCATCAGAGGAAAACTGAAGAAGAAAAGCTGACTGTGTTCTCAGATAAGTAAAGGTTTGGGAACACGAAGGAAGTTTACAAAAAGCGAAGTACATTACACTTGGTTTGTTGCAGGATCAATGTTTACTCATGCAAAACTGATTGATTGTCTTTATAGCCCCTCGGTTCTGATTCGGCTGACAATATCGAGTACTTTTTTATCTTCATCTTCGGATTTGTGGATTCTGGATAATTTAGCCTTGATTTGTCAATCTTCTTTGAGAGCCGAAGTTATCTTCAACGAGCCTGCTTCTATGTCCCTCGATAGATCAGCCATATGAGCCCTGTGAGAATGGATTTTATTGTTCAGGGTGGCCAACTGGGTTTCTAACCTGCTCTTGTCTTCCTCCATGACTTTTAGTTCAGACTCCAAAGTTGCCAGGGAATTTTTTGCGATTTGAACATTGGAATGCAAATCTTTAAGCTTCAGCTTCTTTGAAGACCTGTCATTCTGTAGGGCAACCTTGGATGATGTGTTTCTAGTTGCTCTCCTTACCATTCCAACAAAGTTGTCGAGACAAGCTGCAGATTCCAAGTGGGTCAGAAGAGTGGAAGGAATATCTTCATCAATAAGCTCGAAAATATCTCTTATCTGATCTGCGTCTTGATCCAGGCTGACAACGTCCTTGTTTAGCAGAGTAATTATTTCCCTCAACCGAGCCTGGTTTTCTGTTGATAAAGTATGTTGAGAAGTGTTTTCTTCACCTTCTTCGATGATATAATCTTCGGCAGGGAAAGAGTAACTCGTGGTCGGCTCTTTAGTATTTTTCTGAAGGAAGAGAAAGGAGTTAGCCGACTAAGTATGTTTGGTGAAAGCAATGTAATTCAAAGACAAAGCTTTGCCTGCTGGGATGATTGATCATCAGAAGACACGGCGCCTTGGTTTGCTCGAGGACTTTGTTGAATATTCGAAGGAGGCGGGCTTGGAGTATGATTGGGAGATGGCTCTGCTTCTAGTTCTTTTATAATTTCATCTGTTTCAAGTAATGGCATGAGCGTATGACGACAGAAAGAAGGATGACCGAACGTATTACCTATAGTCCCATCGGTTTCTTCATTCCTTAGGTCTTCGGGAGTTTTGGGGTCTTCGGTCTCGTTTTGGATATTTTTTGTGGAAGCCTCAGGAGATAGTTCGGCAGTTGCTGAAGAACTGCTTGATTTCGGGACCTTGACCTGTGACTGCAGCAAGTGACGAAATGTAGATTTGATCAGATTTATTGTCGGATAGAGTTGCTTGGCATTAAACCAGAAATTCATACCTTGGGAGATGGTTTAGCCCTTTGGTCCTTGTTTTCTTAGACGAGGAGACGTTCTCAAGGTGCCTTTCTTTTATTCTCTCCTTTTGAAGACATGATGGTTGAAGTTGCAGGGGTCTTCATGAAGTTGTTCAAGCTTGGGGCATTGAAACCAAGAGCAGGATTGGGTCCAGCCTGGTAATATTGGATTACTCTGGCAGGAGGTGTAGGCTCAGGATCCTGTGTATGGCCGAGTGTTAGACAGGGATTGAATTCAAGAATGGAAAATGACAGGAGTAATGAGATTACCTCACTGTCAGAAGCAAAGTCGGGTTGCAAGTTTTGACATAAAGGGTGAACTGGCACGTTGAAGAGATGAGTACGCCATTCTTCCCCACCAGGAATTGAAGAAAGGATGGGTAATATTTACTATCCCAAATGGAGATGGTTCATATGTTGGCACTCCCATCCCAATTCAAAGACTTTTTTGGCCACTATCCCCTCTGTAATTATTTCTCTGGGTCTTATTATTGTTGAGAAGAGGAGCATGGGGGCAATTGACCGCATCCTAATTGTCTGGCCACCATGTTTGGATAATAGAATTCATAGGTGGACTGCACTAATCTTCCATGGTGAAATTCGGCTGGCAAAACGCAGGGTTTGATGAAAGAATTGAAGATGTCAGTAGACGTTTTGTCTGCACAGCTGAATTCGTAGTTAAACTTGCAAGGAAAAGTCAGGTCTTCGTTCTCTCTATAAGGAAGCCAGAGTACATTGCCAAAGCCTTTGAAGAATAGCTTGAAGAGATGACCAATGTCCATGTCAATAATGATGGATGATGCCGCTTCTCCATAAGTTTGGTAGGCTTTGACTCTTGCTGTTTTACCTTCAGCATAATTAACTGAAGGGAAACTCAAGTTGAGAAGGCTCACAGACACTAGCTGATGCATATATAGTTGAAGCCACATCTGAATCAACCACCAGGGACCATTCACACAAGAAATTTCTCTGCCCGTATGCATCTGGAGAGTGATCTGATGCATCATATGATAGACAGAACCCAAGAGGTATTTGCCTAGTGGAATGTGAGCACCTGCAGATAAATCTTTAGCCATCACCATATGGTTCAGGGTGGGTTCATTGGATCTGCAACAGAAGATGAATCTACATAACCACATATTCATGAAGGCTTTCAGTTCTTTGTTAGAGACAGTATTGGACGACTCCATGTAAGACTAAATATATTTAGCCCATCCACATCCAGAACTAACGGCTCTCTGATTGCTTTTGTTCTTGTATTTGTGAGGATATACTGGTAGTGTTACATTCAGACCGGTCATCATGAAGACGTCAGCCAAAGTAATAGTCATCATGTCGTGGCCAAAGATGAAAGCATTGATAGCATTGGACCAGAAATGGGAAGCTGCTACCAGAAGAGGATCGTTTCTGGGTGTTTCTGATAAAGATAATTCTAAACAGTGGCCAATGTCTTGATTTTCCCAATGAATGCTGCTTTTTTCAAGCATCCTCCGGTACCAATTTCGCCATCCAACAATTGGGGGGGGGGGGGAAAGGCCAGTTCTTGAAGGTGTTCGGCCAGTGACTTGGTGAAGTAATTCCAGATTTGAAGGGAATTCCCTGGGTTTCCTTCTCGATAATCTCCGTTGGATCGGGATTTCCCATTGGACCAAGGAGATAGGAGTCAGGATTGGCAGCATAAGGAATCAGGATTTGGTCCTTATATTCCTTCAGGAAATAGCAGATAGAGGAAGAAAATAAATCGAAAGAAGGAGCTAGCAAGAGATTGCTGAATATGTGAAATTTACCTCTAGGATGTTGTCTTGGGTCGCCATCAGGGGTTCGAAGTTAAATCGGTTGCGCAAAGGTTTGAATTTCTCGAGCGGCGTCTACAGTGCTGAGAAGCGAAAACCTAGGAGAAGGAAGAAGCTTGCAGACAATTTCGGAATAAAAATCGACTTTTATCCCGAAATTGAGGGGGCATGTGTTGACACCAGATTTTCGCACGCACGAGAGAATGTCAAGGGGGCCCAGTCAGCAGTAAGAGGAGCATTCGGTAAACGACTGAGCGGTCGGCTAATCTTCGAGTTTTCGGCAAACGCTTGTGCAGTTGGTTGTTTTGCGAAAAACTGAAAGACCGAGAAGCAACCAGAAAGCGACCAGAGGGAGGGTGAATGGGAGCTTCAAATTTTCCTTTCGGAAACTTGTTGCCACTGTCCCTAGAATCAACCCCAAAAGCAAACCTAGAGCTTGCAAGTGTCCACGACCCTAGATGTAGGGTGGATGCTTCCGAGAAGCACAGCGGGACACTACACAACGCTAGAAGTCCAACGCAAAAGACGGAAATCGAGTCCGACAAAGAACGACCAAGCTGTGGATGAAACTGCACAGAACCAGTACTGACCGGACTCTGCCTGCGTCCGGTCAACAGGGACCAGACGCGTCCGGTCACACAAATGCCGATCTGGGACCTCACTGAGTTGGACCGGACTCACGAGTCTGGAGCGTCCGGTCGAAGGCAGTGCGTCCGGTCAGTAGAAAACACACACGGTGAACAGTGACAGATGTGCGTCCGGTCAGAGAGTGATCCAAGCGTCCGGTCAATCACGTGAAAAATATCGCGCTCTGTTCAACGACTGGACTCACAGGGAGCGTCCGGTCGATGAGTGTCCAGCGTCCGGTCACCCTGCAACTGGGCAGTTTGTCCACCGATTCGACTCGATCTCACCCAAAATGAAACCTCTAGGGATCAAACTTGGTGAGAGGAGTCACAAGGAGGATAGTGAGCTATCTCAAAGAGATCATGGCTCGAACCTACCTCCAAATCGATGAATCGAAGAATTTCGGGGGAGAGGAGAGAAACTTGACCCGAAACGAAAATCGATCGATCTCCTAGACCGTGAGATTAGAGGAGAATTTCTTCGGTGGAAAGAAGTGCCTCACGATCTAGAACAACTTGGTTCAAACGGATCTGCAAAAGATGAACCGAGCAAAGAGATCGAGCGACGGGAAAAACGTGGAGAAAAGGATTCCGCGAAGAACACAAACAAAACGTGAATCACAAGCACAAAATTGCAACCGTGTGGCTACCACATGCTACAACAGTGAGATTACGGTCTCACTTCCTCAAAAACTCACGGACACAGAGGTATTGTTCTCAACTCTGTGGATCTCAGGTTTACTACAGCAGGGGAGTGGGAGAGCAGGAAAACCTAGAAGCGAAAGAGCAAATGACTGAGATAGATAGGGAGGAGGGTGTCTCCCTCTACTTATACTAATTCTATTTCCTACTTTACCCCTCAACTAATTACAGAGTGAACCAGCTAAACCCTAAGGTTATTCTGGACCAACTCGGTGGTAGGTGGATCCAACGGCCACGCTCGCACAACTCGTAGCGTTGCCTCGACGCAACCTCCCGATTGCCGCCACGTGCCGCCACTCGCTCTTCACCCCCGGTTTTATGGCCCAAACCGGGAAACCAGCCTTTCCAGCCAACCCCCGGTTTTGAGGCCCAAATCGGGAAACCAGCCCACCAACATCTGAGTTTTGAGGCCCAAACTCAGCAAACCCGCAGCGCCTAGGTTTTGAGGCCCAAACCTGGAAACCGTCCTCAGCCCGAGTTTTGTGGCCAAACTCGGAAACCGTCCACGCCCAGGTTTTGAGGCCCAAACCTGGAAACCGCCCACCCGATGGTTTTTCTCTGGCTCTGCCACCAAACCGACGCTGTAGAGGGGATGCACCTCCCGTGCACCCCGTCCACCGACACGTGTCCCCAAGTCCACGACTCAGGCAACACATGACCGCAAGTCTTCACTCGTCGCTGTCCCAGGCTGCCAGCCACCACAGCTGATCCTCGGGCCACCGGTCCCTCAGTCCAAGCCTCACGTCCGCCCTTCGCCACTCTCGGTCCATCGGCACGGCACGTCTCTACTTGACCTTCACCTTGCCTCTGATCACTGTATCCGTGCTCGACACCTGCACAACACATGACAAAGAACATGCGCATCATCCCAGTTGACAATCACTCATCACTCAGAGACTCGGCATACACCCATGTATCCGCAATCTCCCCCTTGACGAGTGCATTGCCAACTACTCACACAAATCATAATAGAAAGAGAAGAAGGAAGAAGGAGAAGAGAGAACTCGACCAAATGACCCAGAAGCGTAGCAAAGCCGAAGAAGGTCAAGTGGAAAGAGCAAAACAACTTGGTTCCCAAAGACATGGGCAACGGCTCGACGCAACCAAGCAAAGCAAAGCTAGCCCTCAAGAAGAGGTAGAACAGGCTCAACACCGCTAGCAAATACCAATTGAAATATCAAGGCAAAATGCTAGTCTCTCAAGAAGAGGCACAGAGGCTCAACACAACTAGCAAAGAAAGCTCGATACCAAAACCTTACGGTCAACAGAGACACAAGAAGCGAACTCCCCCTCAAATAGTGCACAGAACCAGGAGGATCCCCTTAGTTCAACTCAGAAAGCAAATGATTTGCAATATTTTCTCCCCCTAAGTTAAACGTTCGGAGAACACATGATTTGTCAAATTTCTCCCCTTAGTTGAAAATGCACTTATCAAGAAAAGTGCTCCCCCTCAGCAATGCACCATCAAAAGTGCAAACAGCAAGCTTCTTCCTCTTCCAAAATGCATATGAGTCAAAATGCAAGTTAGGAGCTTCAGGAATATACTCAAAAGAGTGCAAAGATGCTCTACGGAGTTTGGATCCGATGATGCAGAAAAAGCACAGGATGCTAGCAAAGGCTCAAACTGATCACTAAGTCTGAAATGAGATCACAAAGAGCAGTTTGTAGCCGAAAAGGTATTCACCATCAAAATAGCGCAGACATGTATAGACAGGAAGTCAAACAAGTGCTAATCATGTATACAAGGTGAGCTACCCCTAGCATAGTTCAAACATCATGCTGATACCAATTGAGGCATATACTTGTGATTTCAAATTTTTAAACGAAGTTGCAGCGGTGAAATTACACAAGTTCAGTAAAATAGCATGGGACTACGAGAGGTTGGATGCTTGTTATTGCCTAACTTTCCAACTATGCGAAGCCTATGCAGAAGCAATCAGAAGCTTAAAGCAGCAGTTTCGGTCATACACTACATAGCTCAAGTTTAACTCAAAGTGCGATGAGAAACAGTCTCGAAACTGTGAGGTGCTAACAAGCAAACCCATCTCGATCTTTCCAATTCACTTAACTTGGTTCAGATTTTAAACAGAATATGAACATACCAAGCAAGTGAATGACTCAACACTAGAGACATAGCAACCTAGCAATACGAAAAGCACAAGTGACTTCTACACATTCTACACATGCTAGTTGCATATCTCAATGGTGAACATTTTCAAGTTTTAAGTTCATTAAGCAGGTTCACCATTCAAAAATAGCTCAGCTCACAACATGTATTAGTGATCAGAAAGAGCATAAGCTACAACATCAATCTAAAACATCGGAGCAAAAACTACACAGAGCATAGTTACATTCTTCAGACAATATTCATGAAGCTCAGAATGTAAAAGTGTATGCTAAAATGCAAAAGAAAACAAAGACAAGTGAAAAAGAGTCAGTCAGAGTTAAAATGTTTCCCCCATCTAAAAGGGGAAACACACACCAAGCTCACCTCTCAACCGATTAAAGGTTGATTGGTCCAAAGGCTTGGTGAAAATATCAGCAAGCTGATGATGAGTATCGACATGGCGAAGGTCGATATCACCCTTCTCATAGTGGTCTCGCAGAAAATGAAAGCGCACATCAATGTGTTTGGTCTTCGAGTGAAGCACGGGCGGGTTCTTAGCAACGCTAATGGCACTCGTGCTGTCACAAAGCAAAGGAACACGAGAAAAGCTCAGACCAAAATCACGCAAAGTGCCATCATCCAGAGTACTGGGAACAGCAGCTAGCCGACAGAACATACTCAGCCTCCGTGGTAGACTGGGCGACACTAGACTGCTTGCGGAAGACCACGATACAAGAGAAGAACCAATAAACTGGCAAGTCCAGAAGTGGACTTGCGATCAATACGGCAACCAGCAAATCAGCATCGGAATAACCGCAAAGGGAGAGGGTGGAGGAAGCAGAATACCAAATCCCAAATTCTGGAGTGAAGGACAAGTACCTCATAATGCGCTTGACCGCCTGACGGTGAGAAGTGCGCGGCGACGACTGAAATCGCGCGCAAAGACACACCGCGAACTGGATGTCCGGGCGTGTCGCCGTCAGGTACAGCAGCGACCCGATCATACTCCGTACTCCTTCTGGTCCACTGCTTCTCCCTCCTTGTCCGCATCCAGGGCCGTCGTGGTCGCCATGGGTGTTGGAAGAGGCTTGGCCTCACCCATGTCGAACTTCTTCAGAATGTCCTGGGTATACTTGCCCTGGTGCACGAACGTCCTTCCCGGGATTGCTTGATTTGCAACCCGAGGAAAAACGTCAACTCGCCCATCATGCTCATCTCGAACTCCCTGCTCATAGTGTCTGCAAACTGGCAACCAAAGCGTGAGAAGAACCACCGAAAATGATATCATCCACGTAAATCTGGACCAAGAGAGTATCAGTGCCTTGCTTGAGGAGAAAGAGCGTTTATCTACACATCCCATTTTAAACCCTTAGCAAGCAAAAGGTTTTCAACCTATCATACCAGGCTCTAGGGGCTTGTTTCAAACCATACAAAGCTTTGTGAAGTTTAAAGACATGGTTTGGAAACTTGGGATTTTCGAAACCGGGGGGTTGTCTAACATACACCTCCTCTTCTATGTAGCCGTTTAAGAAGGCACTCTTGACATCCATTTGAAAAAGTTTGAAACCTTTGGATGCAGCAAAAGCCAAGAGTATCCTAATAGCCTCCAAACGAGCTACAGGAGCAAAAGTCTCCTCATAGTCTATCCCCTCCTTCTGACTATACCCCTGGGCTACGAGTCTGGCCTTGTTTCTCACCAACATGGCCATCTTCTCCCTGTTTTGTTTTTAAAAAAACCCATTTTGTCCCAATAGGATGACACTCAGAAGGTGGAGACACTAGAACCCCAAACCCGATTTCTCTCAAAGTTCTCAAGCTCCTCATGCATGGCATTGACCCATCCGGATCCATCAAAGCGTGTCCAACATCTCGGGGTTCAAAATCAGCAACAAATGCAGAATGAGCAAAGTGAGAGATTCCTTGACCGGGTGACGCGTTCGTCGATGCTGCCGATCATCTGCTGAGTGGGGTGTTGGCGCTGGATGTGTCATGGCGCCTCTCGAGCCGACGTGATCTCCCCCTCAACAGCAGCTGGTGCCTCCCCGGGTAACAAAAGGTACCGCACGGGGTGGCGGATCCCACGGCCCCCAGGAAGAAGACGTGTCGGGGTCGTGAGTCGTCGTAGAGGGCCGCTCCTTGCGGCACACACAGGTGGAGGGTGCTGGATCATCCATACCTTCAGCACCCTCATCCTCGTCATCAAAAGAGGCTCACCAACCTCATGATCACCCGCACGCTCAAAACGAGAAGAAGGACACACCATGGTCTCGTCGAAGGTGACATCGCGGTGTCTCCATGACTCGGTTAGTGTGAAGGTTATACACAATAAGCTCGAGTGTGAGTGCCATAACCCAAAAACACACCGTCAGAAGAACGAGACACAAATTTGTCCAGGTTGCCCTTTTTGAGTATAAAACAATGGCAACCAAAAACTCTAAAGTAACTCACCTTGGGGAGTTTTCCAAAACGCAACTCATAAGAGGTCTTTTTCAAGAAAGCTCAAAGAAAAATGCGATTGGAAATATAGCATGCAGTGCTCATAGCTTCGGCCCAATATCGCCTAGGAGTCCTATGCTCATCAAGCATCGTCCTGACCATCTCTACAAGGGTCCGATTCATCCTCTCTACAACACCATTTTGGGGCGATGTGTAGGGAGAAGAAAACTGATGCTCCAAGCCCAAAGAGTTACAAACTTCTCAAAATCAAATTCTTGAATTCGGAACCATTATCATCACTCCTAATAGCTCGCATCGAGTTCAAAGGGAACTCGTTCTGAAGACGCAAAATCAATTGCGAGCAAAGGAGAAAGTCTCGGGTCTTCTCAGCTAAAAAGAAGACCTACGAATATCTTGAAAAAATCGTCGACAACAACAAGCACATACCACTTGCCCCCCACCGAGCTCACCCGAGCCGGACCAACAAGTCCATGTGTAAAAGCTCTCCAGGGCGCTTAGTCATGACCTGAGTCACTGGATGGTGAGGAGCGGCAACCATCTTCCCATGTCTACAAGAATGGCAAACAAGATCCTTCTCCATCGATAGCTTGGGCAATCCTCGGATTAGGCCAGTGAGCTAAGTCTTGCAAGCAAGTCGAAGCTTAAATGACCGAGCCTCCTATGCCACTTCCAAAGATCAGAGGAGGAAGGACTAGCCAAAAGACAGCGGGAAATACCAAACGACTCTGAGAAATCCGCACGAAAGACTTTTCCAAAGGGCGAAATCACACATACAAGATTGCCCTGAGGGTCCAAAATACGACTGAGATTCGGTTTAAAACGAATCTCAAAGTCGTCATCAAAGAGTTGCGAAACAGAAAGAAGGTTAAAATGCAAGTTAGAAACAAGAGCAACATCGCGCAACACAAAGTGCTCATTAACTCGCACCGACCCACGAGACAAAACCTTACCTTTGCTATTGTCGCCAAAGGTGATAACTCCTTTCCAGCGACTGGACTAAGACTGGAGAACCACTTGGCGTTTCCGGTCATGTGCCTCGAACACCCGGAATCCACCAACCAAACGTTCTCCAATAGTTTTACCTACATCAATAAAAAGACATAGGGTGAGCATACGGGCCAACACTGGGGTTAGTGAAATGGGAAGAATACCAGTGTTGGGCCGGCTGCTCAAAAGAACGGTCAGTGTAAAAACCATTCCTAGCACACCTACAAAGGAAGCGATCACCATGTTTAGACAGACGTGGTCCGCTGGGGAAGGAGCACTCACCGCGATACTCAAAACACGGTGGGGAAAACGCTCAACTACAACGCCACCGCCACAGGGTCCATAGCCCACAAATGCAGGCTCCCGCCGGGCACGCTCTCTACGAGGCCTAGGCCTAGGAACTTGAGGCTCTGCACCTCTAGGCCTATCATCTCTCCTTGGAGCTCTCCTCTGTCTAGGCCTGGGAACTTGAGGTTCTGGACCTCTGGGCCTAGCAGCTCTCCTCGGAGCTCTCCTCTGAACATTCGGCACATGTACATCATGGAAAGGATGGTACATGTCCGTGTTGTTCATCTCCTTTGCACGCGGCCGCTCTCTCTTGCGCCGAAAGCAAAACTCACTCAAGTGTCCATCTCTCCCACAATGCTCACAATGGTACCTCACCGCTCTCAAAGGGGCTTGTTGGTACACATGGTTGTGGGTGTGGATCACCTTGCCCTTCGGTGGCAAACACTCCTCCTGGATAGGTGGCATGGTGTCCAGTTTGTTCTTGAGGTGGTTGGGTTGGGGGGGGGGATGCCATACTTGGTTCTTGGGTGGAGCTCTCGGAGGCTCAACAAAGACCCATCCTTGGTGTTAGGCTTGAGAGGCTCTTTGGGTGGAAGCTTGGTAAGTTTGGGAGTAGTGGTGGAGTTGGGCTTCTCACATGGGTTCAGACCACTCGACTCTCCAATCTTCCCAAAAGCAGAAAGATCAACACCCTGAGCGAACCTACACCAGGACCTCCAGCAGCTCGCTTGAATTGGGAGATCATCATCCCGAGCTGTGGTTCACCACAAGACACCCATGACAAGATGGTCCAAAGGTATGTGTTTTCTTCCTCGGTTTGCATCTTGTCATGCTTCACATTAGCAATCTCCATCTCCAAACCCTCACACAAAGCGCACCTAGTCACACAAGTGCTACCCGAGCTGGCCTCCTCAAGAGACACAATCTTGACATTTTCTCTGCCAACTCAGATTGCAAGACAGGACAAATCTTGCACGCACCTAACAGCGAGGGTCTAGCCTTCAGCTCATCCACCTCTCCTACCAACGCGACATACTTGCTTCTCAAAGTGAGAAGGTCAGTCATGTGCGTGGTGCACATCTCGCACTCTACCTCCTCTAAGACCACACGTGGACTTTGCAAACTCAAGTTCTCTCACCGTGTCCTCCCACTTCTGCCTAAACTCCTTGCGCTCTCTAGCAGCACGCCTAAGCAACTTGTCCTGACTAAGCAAGGCGGCAGTAAGCTTCTCGACCTCAGCAGAAAGCTCATCGTGGGTGAGAGATACCTGGGAGGTGTCATCGTCGTCGTCCCGAGGAGAGTTCACCAGCTCGCCGTCGACCTCCTTGCCGAGGGCCATGGTGCAGAGTCCATCGTCGTCGGTGAAGAAGTAGAGACCGTTCAGCTTGTCCTCGATCCTCTTCTTCTTCTCGGACTCATCGTCACTTGAGCAAGCGGAGTCGTCATCCGAGCCATCGACGTCGCTGAGCGTGGTGAAGAACGCACGCTGCTCAGCCTGGGCCTTCTCCAAGTACTTCTTGATGTACTCCTTGTCGAAGCCGCCCCTCCGCTTGTGCCTCGCGGGGACGTACTTCTCCTTGCGCTTGCCGGAGTCGTACTTGTGCCCATGATCGCCCTTCCCAGATGAATGCTTATTCTTGGGACAGTTGGCGATGAAGTGGTCGGGGTCGCCGCACTCATAGCATCCTAAGCGTCCTCCTCCACGGCGACGGTTCATGCGGTTGTTGTGGAACCACGAGAAACGGTTGGCGAGCATAGCCAACTCATCATCCCCCAAAGACTCCAGCTGGTCCTCTGTGACAGAAAAGAGAGACGAAAGAGCAAACCTCTCCCGAGGGGTTAGCAGAAGAGCCAGAAACCAAAGCCATAGTTGGGCCAGAAGGATTCTCATAAGAGGCCCTTGCCATGGCATCAATCTCACTGGACTTGAGCTTACTGAAGAGCTCGTCGCACGTGAGGGTCTCATAGTTAGGTGATTCGATGATCGCCTGAACTTTAGAATCCCACACCGACCGATCAAGGGTATGCAAAAGCTGAGAGCCCTCTCATGATCGTCGAAAGGCAACAGCTCCTTGTTAGCCCTCATCCTGTTGACAATCACCTGAAAGCGAGCGAATAAACTTTCTATGCTCTCGCCATGCATATGTCGAAAGTTCTCATACTCTCGATTGAATGACTCGTAGAGACGGGTTTTGACTTGAGAGGTTCCCTCATGAAAGCGCAAGAGGGTAGCCCAAATCTCCCGAGCCGTAGCGAGGTGAGAAACACGATCAAACTCACTCATGCTCAAACATGAGAAAAGAGCATTACGTGCTCGGCTATTGGCATCGTGCTCATCGATCTGAAGCTGAGAGACATGAGCAGCCAAGACCACGTAATCGGCAGAGTTGCAAATATCCCAGATGGAAGCACCCAAACTCTGCAGATAGGCCGACATGCGTATCTTCCAATACGCATAGTTCGTCCCATCGAAAAACGGCGGTTTGCCCACGCCGTGATCCATGTCGCCTTCTGTGGATCTGGAACTGGCTAAGGTGGAAGATCCTTAACCCGCTCCGATACCAATTGAAGGAACCGAGAAGCACCAGAAAGCGACCAGGAGGGGGGGGGGTTGAATGGGAGCTTCAAATTTTCCTTTCGGAAACTTGTTGCCACTTCCCCTAGAATCAACCCCAAAAGCAAACCTAGAGCTTGCAAGTGTCCACGACCCTAGATGTAGGGTGGATGCTTCCGAGAAGCACAGCGGGACACTACACAACCCTAGAAGTCCAACGCAAAAGACGGAAATCGAGTCCGACAAAGAACGAGCAAGCTGCGGATGAAACTGCGCAGAACTAGCACTGACCGGACTCTACCTGCGTCCGGTCAACAGGGACCAGACGCGTCCGGTCACACAAATGCCGATCTAGGACCTCACTGAGTTGGACCGGACTCACGAGTCTGGAGCGTCCGGTCGAAGGCAGTGCGTCCGGTCAGTAGAAAACACACACGGTGAACAGTGACATATATGCGTCCGGTCAATCACGTGAAAAATATCGCGCTCTGTTCAACGACCGGACTCACAGGGAGCGTCCGATCGATGAGTGTCCAGCGTTCGGTCACCCCACAACTGGGCAGTTTGTCCACCGATTCGACTCGATCTCACCCAAAATGAATCCTCAAGGATCAAACTTGGTGAGAGGAGTTCCAAGGATGTTAGTGAGCTATCCCAACGGAATCATGGCTCAAACCTAACTCCAAATCGGTGAATTGGAAGAATTCGGGACTATGGAGCAAAAACCGATCCAACACTAAAATCGCTCGATCTCCTAGTCCGTGAGGTTAGAGGAGAATTCCTTCGGTGGAAAGAAGTGCCTCACGATCTAGAACAACTTGGTTCAAACTGATTTGCAAAAGATGAACCAAGCAAAAAGATCAATCGACGGGAAAAACGTGGAGAAAAGGATTCCGCGAAGAACACAACCAAAACGCGAATCACAAGCACGAATTTGCAACCGTGTGGCTTCCAAACGCTACAATAGTGAGATTACGGTCTCACTTCCTCAAAATCTCACGGGCACAGAGGTATTGTTCTCTCCTCTGTGGATCTCAGGTTCGCTACAGCAAGGATGTGGGAGAGCAGGAAACCCTAGAAGCAAAAGAGCAAATGACTGAGATGGATGGAGAGGTGGTGTCTCCCTCTACTTATCCTAATCCTAACTATTCCTAATTCTCACTCTACCCCTAACTACTTACAGAGTGAACCAGCTAAACCCTAAGGTTATTCTGGACCAACTTGGTGGTAGGTGGATCCGACGGCCACGCCCGCACAACTCGTAGCGTTGCCTCGACGCAACCTCCTGATTGCCGCCACGTGCCGCCACCGCTCCGCGTCCTTTTCCTGGACGTCGCACCCCCGTTTTGAGGCCCAAACCGAGGAAACCAGCCTTCACAGCCAACCCCCGGTTTTGAGGCCCAAACCGAGAAACAGCCCACCTAGCATCTGAGTTTTGAGGCCCAAACTCAGCAAACCCGCAGCGCCCAGGTTTTGAGGCCCAAACCTGGAAAACCGTCCTCAGCCCGAGTTTTGTGGCCAAACTCGAAACCGTCCACGCCCAGGTTTTGAGGCCCAAACCTGGAAACCGTCCACCCGATGGTTTTTCTCTGGCTCTACCACCAAACCGACGCTGTAGAGGGGATGCACCTCCCGTGCACCCCGTCCACCGACACGTGTCCCCAAGTCCACGACTCAGGCAACACATGACCGCAAGTCTTCGCTCGTCGCTGTCCCAGGCTGCCAGCCACCACAGCTGATCCTCGGGCCACCGGTCCCTCAGTCCAAGCCTCACGTCCGCCCTTCACCACTCTCGGTCCATCGGCACAGCACGTCTCTACTTGACCTTCACCTTGCCTCTGATCACTGTATCCGTGCTCGACACCTACACAACACAAGCCAAAGAACATGCGCATCATCTCAGTTGACAATCACTCATCACTCAGAGACTCGGCATACACCCATGTATCCGCAAAAACAGTGACTCCATTCGAGAAGTAAAGATGGCTTGTACGAGAAAATGCGTGACGATGGAAGATGCTGAGAAGAATAGGGATAGTATTTGTATCTTTCCAAAATTCATTGTGTAAGTCGTGATCGTTTGGGACTCGCGTTTTGTCCAGGATATAAATATAAGCCCTCGACCATTGTAAAAAGGGTTCACAACCACATCAATACAAACTGGCTCCGTGCCATCTTCGAGTCCCTAAGTCGTGTCATCGAGTTCTTCGAGAGGAAACATCGATCCGTCGACCTCTGTAAGTACCGGCAACCTTGTTATCATGTCTAGTATCATGCGGTGGATTTAGATATGATGCAAGTAGTCTAGTATGTTAAGCTTAGTATCGTGCGGCGGATTTAAGCTTATGACGAGAAGTTTTTGCTTATGCCTTGTATCGTGCGGCGGATTAAGACATGAGTAAAAATAGTTATCGGCTCTATTAGATTTGGCAGATCTAGTAGATTCATTAAGTTATCATGTGTTATGTGTTTTATTTATTTAATTCCTGTAACACTCTTTTGCCCAATCTAGATTGATCTCTATTTTGCCTTGTTTCACAAGTTTGCTTGTGCTTTGCTAATCATAAGATCATGATGGCCGGATCAGCTTTCAATCTAGGTTGTTACATGTTGCGGGTTCATACATGTCGACCATGTTTATGCTTTGATACAACTGGGTGTCGTGCGGCAGATGCAGGTTTTAGATTAGTTTGATCATGTTTTGCTTGTATGTTCCTTCCTCATGGACCCCAACTCGGCTAGTTTGCTGATTTTGGTTATGCTTACACGAGTAACGAGCTTTTATAGATCTATTCAAGTATATGCATGCTTTTAGCTTGTTATAATTAGATTGTATCATGCGGTGAATTAATCTGATTATATGAAGTGGTATAGACTTATAGCAAGTGGTATCATGCGGTGGATTAGCTTCGCTTAAGTTTATGCTTGATGGGTTTGTGAAGACTAAACGTGTGGCAGATTAGTTGGATTAGCCTATGCATGTGTTATTTGAATAGATCTATTCTTGCAAGTTGTCTGTTTATGATATCCTTTTTTCGTTCAAGCATGTCTTCCTTTTGCATTCGACAGTTAATATGCTTCATATACTCTGTTTTCATATTTGCGGAATGGCTTTGTAAACATGTTCTGACAGACAGCTTCTATAGCTGTGTGCCGTCGTGACTGGCTTCCAAAGCCGTACATATGGAACTGTCTGGTTTTACCCAGCATGTTCCAGAGGTATTCTCACGCTTTATCCCTTGTTGGTTTTTAGGTCAAACCGACTGGCACGTCACCGGATTCAGCACACTCCGGGCACCCGATTGAAGCTAGCCTCGTTCGGCTTGCTGTGTGTCTCGGCGCAAGGTGTCACTTTTTGCGTCAACAGTTAACTTCAATCAATGAAACAAAAGAGAAGAAAATTTTAATCAAATATCTCAATATCTCCCTGCTAATCAAGCACACACACCTGGACTAACTATGAAAGGAATCAGCTAGGCACAAATGTGAACTGAGGTTTTTTCTGTTACAGTTAATTACATAAAATGGATCTAACATAAAAAAAATATCAAATCATTATGAGGATCCTAATGGTTCCACAATTTCAAGATCCATTATACGATGTGAATGGGGGGTGGGGGCCGGGGGGTGTTAGACAATGGTATCAACGATAGAATTGCTACAGCCAACATACTCACCCACTCTCTCTGATTTGCTCTAACAATTTCTTTGTCTCATCCTGTTGAGAATCTTCCTCACCATTCGACACAGTTTTTGCTTTTTAAGTTTTTCAGATAAACTGCAAGCAATTTGGCCTTTCCAGAGAGTGTGTATGCATCAAAGTAACTGAAGATCAAATGTTAAACATGAGAAGTGTAAATGTCCTTATAATCTTAGTTTAGGAAACCTTGAAGTTCATTTTAACGTATACCGGCCTGCAGCACCAAAAAGGAAAGAACAAGTGAAGGGATGCAGAGGAAGTATCATAAGATTGCATCCCAGTAAACCCTCCTATGCATGTTTCGAGTTCATCCTCACAGAACTTCACAACATTGTAAACCATCTTCAAGAAATCATCATCAGAAAATAGACATTATAGCCCAAATCCATCACAGAGATATGTACTCAACCAATCTGGTTGGGTCCATATTGTGTTGAGAGCAGTAAGTTGACAAGAAATTATGACCTTGTACTTGGTGTTCCTGCACGAAACCCAAAAGTGCAAAAATCACATTCTAATACACAGATGGTTGTGATTCAACATTACTCCAGCTCGTAAATAACATCCGGTGATAATGCAATGATACACAACTCTCTTGCTTATTTAAGAATGAAAAACAAACCCTAATCATTAGCTAACGTTTTGAAGACATCATGAAACCCAACCATACTCTACTCTCCATAAAGGGCCTACTCAGTGCTAAAAGCTATGGCAAATTATAGAGCCTATGGAAGGAAATGTGTGCACATATTAATAATAAATTCTAATCAATCAACAACATCATTTAGCATTAAATACACACTTGGAGAGGGAGAGAGAGGGAGAGGGAGAGGGAAGGGAGAGGGAGAGGGAGAGGGAGAGAGTTTTCCATATGATGAAAATATAATGATGCATACCTCAGACATGTTATTATAACAAAACTTTGACATAGTATATTATGCTCTGTAAAGAGAAGGCAGGCCTTAACTTGATGACTATAAGCCTTTCCATCCAAACCCTGTACCATCAACTAGACAACTTTAGATAACAGAAATGTGGTAATAGCATCCTAGTGCATTAGATGAGGGACAAAAAGGCACTTACCAACATTTGTGGGTAAACAATATCAGCAACATTTTCCAAAACAGTAATCCTATTACCAAATTCATCATGATCCTCAGGATCTACTTGATCGTGACGATCACAATTGACTTCATTTTTGTCAAATATGTCAATTGACATAAGCCTTTGTAGTGCAAATAGAACATGAATATTAACAATAGTAAAGGTTTATTTGTTGTTGACCAATACTACATAGGTTCTCCTATGATAACTAAGATCCTGCTTGTGTGACTATGTAAATCACTTTCTAGCCCTTGAAACTTCTTTGTGATTTGTTCTATAGAAAGTTAAATTAGATTTTCTTATGTACAAGCCTCCTTTTATGACCAATAGATGTTCCAAGGACACAGAAGAAAAAAAATCCACTCAAAAAAAATATAAAAAAATATTCCAGCATAATATTTTAGAGATCTATACTAATATATATAGTAGAAGTACGGCCGCACGAACACTGTTTCCCTGTAGTATCCTCTTCCAGCCGTCAGATGCAGATCCCAGTATCCCACACATTGGATGCCTGCCACGGCTACTTCCAGATGCCACACTCTCCTGCTGCCTCCTCCACTGTTGAACTTATCGTCTAGACTCTTCCCATCCTGCCTCCTCCCGCAGAAAAAAAACCTCCGCACCTGCAACGCGCTCGGTTCTGCCGCCGCCCTGCGGTTCCTCCAGCGGCGGCCTACGCGGTAGCCGCAGCGCAACCCGCGTTCACACCCACCTTCCCTTCGTCTCTCTCCCTCTCTCCCGATGTCGGCCAGCGGCACCCGAGTTGTACGGTGCAGCACCACAGCGGGGCCCAGCGGATGGCAGCCTCCCGGCACGGCGCCGTGCGGCTGAGCCCTGCAGGTCGCCGCGGCCGCGTCCCGTCGACCATGACCTCACTGTGACCGCATCCCGGCACAGAGCGATGCAGGCGAGCCCCGCCGGTGGCCGTACACCGACCTCCACCGCGCCGATGGCTGTCAGGCTGTGCGACGAAAGGATCGGTCTGTCGCCTCGATGTCGGCCTCCACCTTACGATTCCACCTCGCGTCCCTCCTTGTCTGCTCCCTGCAATATTCGCCTTTCTTCATCCTTCCTCAGCTCATTGTTTTGTTTACTTCTAATTTGAAAGATATTTATCTACAGCGTCCCTCTCCTACACAAAGGAAAACATCGAAGATGGATCCAATCATTAACCTTCGCTTCACAGTTTCGTTTTCCTTCCTTTGTAATACCAGCCGTTTGTTCTAGACCGAATTTGTTGGGTTCAGTTTTATTTTCAGTTATGTCAGGAGCATACATGATGTTTTCTTTACAACACTGATCCCTCTGAGCTGCCGGGTTCTTAATTGTTACCGCAAATTAGGTGTGCTATAAAGTTTAAAGTACATATATTAAGCTTGATATTAGAAAATACAAATATATTCTATTCTCCTATACCTTATTGTTAGTTCATTTGGCAGTTTATATTTATGGTTGGTTTATGAACCTCATGCTCTTCAAGTTTTTCAGTGGTTCAAACGATCTGGATCATTGTTCATGCTGCAAAAGTACGACGTATTTGTACTGATGTCCTCAGGTAATCAGATCAATACCTATACTTTTAATGTACTGTATGCATGCTTCTAAGTGAATTTGATCTTTTTTTTCCAATGCTCCACCCAGTAAATTTAATTCTTACCAACGCTACAGGCCGATCTACAATTTATGGTTGCTGCTCAGCAATGTTAAGTATATGAAGACCCATCTCATATTGGCCCATAGGCCCATATAGCTCATGAGGCTCTCTATATATAGTTATCTCTCTAATGGAGGGATTATTGTCCCAAATTCCCAAGGTTAGTAACATGTTGCGGCACTAATTTAGTCTAGTTAAAATAAAACTAATTATAAAACTAATTACATGGCCATAAGCTAATTAACAAGATGAATCTATTAAGGTTAATTAATCCATCATTAATAAATGTTTTCTGTAGCATCATATTATCAGATCATGAACTAATTAAGTTTAATAGATTCGTCTCGAGAAATACTCTTCGGCTGATAAATTAATTTTTTAATTACTCTATTTTTAATAGACTAAATTGGGCCACAAAATCCAATGTGACAGGGCTAAAAATTTTTTGTTGGGAAACGAACACACCAAGCCCACTCGTGTATCGACATGCGCACACATGGCTATCTAATTTTTTACAATTAGTATGCTCGTGTGTTGCTACGAGACAACTAAATTTTTATATAAAACACAATAATTGCATGATAAAATAATAATACCATATAATTAATAGTAAATTTAAAGTGATATTCAATCAAAAAAACTGCGAACACAAGGTTGATATGTGTCCTTGTGGTTCGGCCCTTTGTGATGAGTGATTGATCAACAGGCTCATTGTTGATGGTCCTTACAGTCAATATTATACCATCAACTATTGCATGAATTAACATGAAATGAACCATAAAGCATAGTTGTAGGGTTTGATTCTAACAAGTTCTACGAGTTGTGTTGTTCTCACTTGTTTTACAGGATTATCAATATTTCACCATATAAAAGTATATCAAGTGATGAAACAAAGCACATCATTGCGAAGAGCTCGTCGAGACGATCGAAACGAACATATGTTTGCTATATTTGGAGTCCCGGAGCGAGAGTTCTCAATGAATATGACTTGGAAGATTCTAGAACAACCCGGAACCATCACCTACCATAAGTCCAGGGAAGATTCTAGAACCGATAATAAATATACAACTCTATGAATTATTATTTTCCAGGGACTTGATCAGGAATTGGAAAAGGGAAGAATCCTACTACAACACGACTACTTGTGCAAACAGATCATAAAGTGGCACTAGAAGGGTGTGGAACCTTCCAGAAGACACCGGCCGATCGCCCTGGTGTCCCTGCCAGGTGGGCCCTCCTTTGCGTGGCGGCTTCCAATAGAACTATTCAATGTATTTTGGCCCATTAAGGCCCATGTGCATTTTAATGAGATAATATGGTGGAGAGTTTAGTACCACATCGCTTGCTAGAGGTGGAGGGGAGGCCAGGCTGAAAGCCCTAGTTTGGTTTTGGTTAATTGATAAAACATATTTGGTCTAATCCTATTGCTAAGCATATGTGTAGCCTACAAGAAAGGATTGTGACCAAGCCAAGTGGTGGAGCTAGCAAGGTGACAACCATGGAGAATGGTGATGGTCACATGCAATTGAAGTGATCAAGTGCTCTACTGTTGGTAAAATGAAGAAGAGAAGAGATGAAGCAAAGAGGCCCGAAGGCAAAGGTATAACCTATAGGGCTCTTTGGTTTGGTGATCAAGACACTTAGTGAGTGTGATCACATTTAGGATACATAGCCGTATTATTAAGAAGAGATAATTCACGGCTTATGCGGTGTTCAAGAGCCACTAGGAGTTCTCTAACATATTGATGCTATAGACCTAGTGAGTGATTAACAAAACCCTTGAAAATGCTTTGGAAAATGCTAACACACGTGCACAAGTGTTGAAACACTTTGGTGTTTGCGCATGGGAGCAAGGGTAGAAGTTAGAAAGCGAAAGATGCTAAGTTAGGGGCATCGGACGCTGCCGTCGGCATCATCAGACGCTGGCCGGCGCATCCGATGGCTAACCCTAATTTTTGACAAATGTGGAAGAAGCATCGGACGCTGGCAACTGACGCTGAGAAATCACTGTTGTAGAGTCCGATGTAGGTGACGTGGTGCGAGCTAGTTTTTTAGGGAGCATCGGACGCTGGTCTGCGTTCGATGTGTTTTAGCCCTCTCTGGAACCTCTCTGCATGGTCATAGGATGCAGGGGTTTAGCGTCTGATGCAAAGGTCCCGGTGCATCCGTTGTGGCGCTTTGTTGTGCTGAAAAGAGCAGTGGCATCAGAGCGTCCGATGCCTGGCATCGGCGCATCTGGTGCCACTTTAACCATGGCGCGATGGTATATGACCGTTGGGATATGACGGACTGTATTCATATTAGGGGGACTGGCATCGGACGCTCCAGTGCCACTTTAACCATGGCGCGATGGTATATGACAGTTGGGATATGACTGACTGTATTCATATCAGGAGGACACGTGGCGCTCATCGGAATGGCCCCGACACCGGCGCATCCGATGGTCGCGTTTTCAGCCCAACGGCTAGGCCAACTTGTGTGGCCTATATAAGTGACTTGGCCAACTAACTTGAGTTCTCTCTTGCACATTTTGATCCCTAAGCATCCTTGTGAGCATAGCCAAACCTCTCCACTCATCTCTAGAGTTGATTTGATCATTTCCTAGTGAGATAGAGTGATCTAGTGCTAAGATTTGAAAGAGTTCATTCTAGTGGCACTAGTTCTTCACATCGGCTTTGAGTTTCTTGTTACTCTTGGCATTTACCGGTGCCTAGATGGCTTGGAGGCATTGAGGTGTATTTGGCAAGATTGGTGATTGTTCTTGGCCACCACCATTCGTGATTGTGAGAGGTTTTGAAGCCTCACCTCGCCGGAGCGGAAAGAGACATCCTTAGTGGATTGCTCGTGTCATTGAGCTACCTCACTAGTGGTAGACTCTTGTGGTGCTCTTTGTGAGCTTGGCATGGTGCCAATTAGGCACCGGGTCACCTAGTGTTGGTCGACACAACAGGGAGTAGCATGGCAGCAAGCACGTGAGCCTCGGGATAAATCTTCGTGTCCTGTGTGCTTGATTGTATTGGATTGATCACCTTATTGCTTGGACTTCATTCATATCTTGGTGATTGGTTCTACACTTCGGAATTCTCACCGGTGATTGGTTCTTCATAGGCGTTCCCGAAGGCTTGATGAAAAACTTCCTACTAGCTCTTTGCTTCTTACATTCTTATTTATTGAGCTAGTCAATTGTATTTGTTATACAATTCTTTTGCTATATATATTGTGTAGATATTTTATCTTGTCCACATATCTTTGTATACATAGCTTCTTGTTCTCTTTGTCTATCTTGCTTATAGAACATATCTTGAGTAGATAGTTCTTAGTCACATTGTCTCTCATTCATAGTATATATATCTTGTGTAGACTATACTTGATAAATCTTCCTAGTTCCATTCGGTCGTACCATATTGTATATCTCTAGTGTAGTCTTCTTGTTTGTGTGACATAGAGATATTAGATAGTATTGTTGGATAAGTGGCTTGCAACACACTATTAGGTTAGTGCAAAAGCTTCGCCATTTGTTTTTCTAATAGTGTTTGCCTAAGTGATTTTGTAGATTTTTAATTATGTTATTCACCCCCCTCTAGCCAATTCGAACCTTTCACAGGCGCCCTCATAAAACCAGACCCAGACCCCCCTCCAGGATATCTCTATTCATTATCTACCTACGGGATAAAAGTTAGGGTTTCGATATGAGAGGTGTCCCTCGAATGCATATCCTCTCAACACTAGAATTAGCTTAGATCTAGTCTTCTAGATAATAGAGAGATGGAGAGCGAGGGAGGAGTTTGGAGGAGATGCCAGTCTGTCGGCGCTTCTTCCTCTGGTTGTACTTCGGCGGGATCAAGCTCTACTCGAGCTTGCTCCTGAGATGCTTCTGATGATCAACTTCTGATTCAAGTAAAATTCATGTTTATATTATTCTTTTGGTCACGAGTCTCTTTTGAGTATTTTAATCTAGTGCACTAGGTTAAGGTATAATTTGTAGTGTGAGCGTGGTGCTTAGACTCGGGTTACTCATAGATGTACCCTATAGGCTGGATCGGTGGTAGCTCGCGGGTGTGGCTGTTATAGACCCATTGAATCCTCTGTAGTCCACTTCTTGTTTATAGGCCGAGCAGGATTGTAATTACCTAGTTGGGTTGTACTCTAAAGGCAGACCTTCTATTCGTAATGTCCCTAGTTGAATCGTAAAAGACATAGATTCTTGCCCAAGCAGAACTAGAGAATCCTAAGTTATCCTCTCTATAATCTTATTATCGACCTCATACTAGATTGCTACTTCCCTATACTTTAATCTTGTTTTTACCTTATCTTATTTCTACTTTAGTTTCTACTCCCACCCATTTATCTTCTATGGTTAAGTTAGAACGTATTTGATCTCACACGTTTCCCTATGGATATGATACTTAGAATATTCTGGGTGAAAGCTACAATGGTATCCGTGCGCTTGCAGATCTTTTTCTGTGTGCTCATATATATCAACCAACCACTTCTAGTGTTGCCGCTAGTGGTGGCAGCCTAGCAATAGCGTGACGCTAAGAAGTGTCAACAAGTTTTATAGCACTGTTGTCGGGGAAACGGTTGCTGAATTAACTACGAACCTATCTTTTCCTTTATATATTTTTTAAAAAGAAACTTCTTCTTTCCATATCTTTATCTTTTCCCTGAATTCTTTACTTTTATCCTTTGCCTCATCTCTTCTATTCTTTCTTCTTATCTATCCCTTCATCTCTAGCATGGATGATAATATTCCTATCTATCAATATGTTAGACTCACGGGCACATACCTTAAACCACCAGAACATTTAGAGTCTATCACAACATCTAGTTTTGAGATAAGCCCAGAATACATAGAATTTATCCAAAAACAGTCCTTCTCAGGAGAAGGTGAGAAAAACCCATATACACACCTACAAGAGTTTGGACGAATCTGTGACCTCCTTTGCATAAAGGGGATGTCCGATGAGACCATATGATGGAAGCTTTTTCCGTTCTCCTTAATGGGAAAAGCTAAACATTGGTATAAACTCAACATAGGAGGTGTTCATGGAGATTGGAAGACGCTATGGACTGAATTTCTCTTAAAATTCTTTCCCATCTCCAAAGTGGTTGACCTCCGGAAAAAAGTTCTATCTTTTAGACAACTAGTGAACAGGCACGTGCGACACGCACGTACTCATAAAAAAGATCATTCATAAAGGAGGAATTACAGTGAAAAATTTAAGAAATAATTTCTAGAAATAATAATGCACATTCAAGATAATTTATATAATAAGTAATAAAAATGTGTATTTGCCGCAAGAGCTGGTTGCTCAATTCATGAATAGATGACAAGAATTTAGGTAAAAATAAATTGTGTATTTATAATAAGAGTTGGTTGCTAAGCACCAATACCATGTTTACATTGATACCAAAATCCAATCCACAACTAAGCATTCTCCCCATGCTGGCAAAGCCTCTTCAAGTTTATTTCTGTCCTGGAAAAGTTGATATAGACATAAAAGCAAAGCATTATCAATGCAACTACCGTAAAACAACGACAAAGGATGAAAACAACAACATTTTATAAGTAGACATTCTATACAATTTTCTTTTGTTTATTCCGAGTACCGTAATTATTTAGGTATGATAGAATGTAGTACCGAGTTAGAGAACTCATTGAGCCTATCACATGGCCTAACACTCAAAGTCGAGCCTAATACTTAGATCCAACACATGAAACTCTCTGCCCCTTATATTAGAATGTGTACATCAACAACAAGCATAAAACGCAAAGCCTGTAGAAACTAATAAATTAGGCAAAAATCAAATTAAGAATTTTAGAAGCATGAATAACAACAGCGAAAAAAGAGACAGCAGAATCATTTTCTTATTCTACAACTTCAAAGAAATATAACTGCAATTAATACCTTTGCAATATTTATTAAATTATCAATGGCATGTTTCCCATGCTGCAAAGCCTCTTCAAGTTTCTTTCTAGCCTGCAAATGATGTTACACTGTGGCATAGAGAATTTTTACTATCAAATTCCTGTGTTCTTCCATGCAGTATTTTGTTTCTTTATTATTAGTATGTAGTAGTATACTTGCTATGTCTAAAATCTAATATTTTGATGTGTAATCTAAAACATTATTGTACATCTTATCTCCAAGTACAGTAAGTCAGTATGAATTCCCATAGGTTGGAATTGTAAATAAATGTATAAACCTATGGTATACATTCACCTTACAACAGACTGAAAGGTGTTGATCAACCCTAAAAAAATAAGGGTATTGCTTGTGTAGGTCAGAATCACCCTGCCAATTAACCAAAAATTATTTACTAACCAAAACTCATAACCAAAATAATATACTAACCAAACACTCGTTTATTACATACTACAATAGAACTTTGATCATTATTAGCGACTAACTTTACAACCACTACTAGAAAACAGGCCTTTGGACGATCGGCAACTGAGCTTTAGTCTCGGCAAAAATTTGCGTCCGGGGCTAAAGACTTTTAGTCCCGGTTGGTATTGGGCTAAAGGTGAATCTTTAGTCTCGGTTGGTAATACCAACCGGAACTAAAGGTCCTGGACCTTTACCAACCGGGGCTAAAGCTCCTTTTAGCCCCGGTTGGTATTACCAACCGGGGCTAAAGCTTCTTCCCGAGTGGATTGAAAAGGAAAACGTCCCGAACTACATCACGTGAGTTGCGTAGCTCAATTGGTAAGCGTGCCTGAGGCGAGAGGTGCTGAGTTCGAATCACACACAATACATATTTATTTTTCGTCCGTATACCTTTAGCCCCGGTGGGAAGGACCCGGGACTAAAGGCCAGGACCTTTAGTCCCGGATTCCTAGTTCCGGTTGGGATACCCGGGACTAAAGGCCCGGTTCCACCGGGCTAAACGCATCATCTGTGTAGTAGCGAACATAAGCACTCAGTCACGCGGCCCGAGTCACTCGGCCATGTAAAGTCACACTCAATCACCTCGGTGAATCAACTCGACCACATGGTGTGATACGGTAACAAGAAAACCAATTAATTTAAGTAACTAATATATTGAGGTCGTAGCTTTACATTCACATGGTGTGATACGGTAATTAAGGACCAACTATAATGCGTAATACGATTTCTGAGAAAACAATTTATAGGTAGTATTAATTTCACAATTTAAGCACGTACATAGCCTGGAATGACACAACAAAATATATGACAGTCAGAGTTCATATTTGAATAAACCAATAATTATTTTTTTAAGAGTAAAGTTCATCACCGGTCTCTAAACTTGTATCGTTGTTTCATCCCGGTCCCTAAACTCGTAAATCAACCATTTAGGTCATCAAACTTGTTCGGTTGTATCATTCCGGTCCCTAAACTTGTTCGACTGTGTCTCATCCGGGTCCCTAAACTTGCAAATCACTCGTTTAGGTCCTCAAACTTAGTCAGTTGTGTCATCGTAGTCCCTAAACTTTATTTTGAGTCTCATCTAGATCTAAACATGACAATTTTAAAACTTTATATCAACGAATAATTCATAACATTTTCATAAAAACTCGAATGAAGACAAACTTTATATCAAAATTATAGTCCTTGATGCGATCTATAACTTTGTAGTTGAAAAGTTTTTCAATTAAAATTGTTTAGAGTCCCAAAATATTATTTTATAACTATATATTTTAAAATTTAAAATTTAAAATTACCAATCAATCTTGAATATTGACATAATTTATATAAAAGTTATAGTTCTCAATGCAATCTACAACATTGTAGATGATTTTTTTTATTTACAGTCATTTAGTATCCAAAAAATATAATTTTAAATTTTAAATTTTAAAATCTATAAACATACAACAATATTTTGGGACCCTAAACAGTTTTAAATTAAAACAATTTCAACTACAAAGTTGTAGATCACATCGAGGGCTACAATTTTGATATAAAAGTTGTCTTGATTCGAGTCCATATTAAAAAGTTATAAATTATTTTTTGATATAAAGTTTTTGTATCGCCGTGTTTTAACCTAGATGAGACTCACATCTAAGTTTAGATGACCTAAATGAGTGATTTACATCTTTAGGGACCGAGATGACACAATCGGACAAGTTTGAGGACTTAAACGGTCGATTTACGAGTTTAGGGACCGGAATGATACAAGGGTATAAGTTTAGGGACCGGTGATGGACTTTACTCTTTTGTTAATATAGTACAAATAAAGTTCATAACTCCTAGGTATATATTTTGAAAAGAAAAATATTTTCGAACTTTTACTAATTATTATAGAGATATGCATGTGTCCAATCTTCTTCAAATGAGATCTGTGAGACATATGATTACAACAGAAAAACTTACGCAGAGATAATGATGTGCATGCAATATATATATGTAAATAAGCTCGTTTTATTTACACAAATCGATGTAAAACAAATTAGTATTACGTACCACGCCACCTCATAAGCAGTCATCGAAATGTCGCGCATGCGCAGCCAGCAGCCTTGGCACCGATCAGTCGTCGTTTGTTGCCTCAAGCTTCATCATCACCGGGCTGCCCCTTGCTTGCTTCCACGCTTGTTGTTGCCTTTCAGGCTGCTGCACGTACTGTGCTCTGTTACCGCGTGCCGCTGCTTTACTGCCGGGCCTGTGCCGCCGAGATAAGATTAATAGATGCAATCTTAAACAAACATGTGAAGTATCTCCTTTTGTAAGCCGCGTGGCCATGGGGACGACGGATCGAGGTACCGGAGTTGTTGACGACGACGGCATCCAAAAAGAAACTAATTATCGGCCGCGACCTTACTTTGCTCCATAGCTCCAGTCCAGGGCCTCGGAATATCTTGCCGACGGTCACAGCACCGGAGCCCACCGGATGTCTCAGCGAGACGCGGTCTGACGCGCATGGGCGATGCGATGGTGGCCTTGAGCGCCTCATTGAAAGGCTCGAGCCCGAGCCCTTTCTCATATGCCTCACCGGTCTTAATTTGGACGTGTCGCCGAGGCCAAGGTGCGCGGCGACGGTTTGCTTGGCGTCGTGTTTAGCGCCGGCCTCCGCGTAGCGCCCGAGTGATGCTTAAGGATCAAGCCACTGCACCACATGACATAGAAGATGGAGAGATAACACCTGAACTAGCAAATCAAGAAGAACAGCTGATAAGATCTCCATCATCTAGACATTGTTGAGAGGATAAATCTCAGTTGTGACATTACAAGACAAAAACTATCATAGAGGCACTCGAGTAGCAGCTCTAATTTCAAGTCTCTTGTCAACCCAATAATTAAAGGGAAAACAAGAAAGGTTGACAAGAGAAGAATGCGGAACTGTCCCTACATCATCGTAGTACAAAATTAATACAAGAAAGAGAGAGCATCCTAGGCAAGATACTCGAGGAACAATGCACCTTCACTGATAAGTCGACACAAGAGAAGGAAGGTCGATACCTATAAAGATGATTCCACTGTGATCTTGCTCCTCTCAAGCACACTGTGAGCAAGAAAAGACAAGCCCGCTAGACAAGAGAAGCTTCCACAAGGTGGTTCGACAGAATCACTCTTCAATGACAAAGTAACATTTCAAGGTAAGTAACCATCACTGTAAAAGCTTTTTCTTGATTCTAGTATGAACATAAATAAAGAACAAAACATGTTTAAGTTGCACCTCACTTGATCCAACCTAATCAACTCAACATGTTTAGTCCTTTAACCTTTGCTTTACTCTCTTGAACCTCAGTGTCTTAACTAAATGAGCTAAAATGTTGTGCATCTAACCTTTGGAAGATGATATATCTCAATCATGAAATGATCAACACTTTATGCATAGATTATCCTTCCTTGGGTTAAGTAATCTGATCTGTTAAAAATTTTAAGATGCTACTTTCATGCCCATCCTCTGATCATGTTAAGATTGAATAGAACACATAACACAACAAGTTTGTCTTGTGCAATGTGCCTAAGGTTAGAGAGGAATAAACAAAACTTTTGGTTCTGTTGGTGTTTTTCCACCAACAGAGCCCATGCACTTGATCTCTACCTTGTCTTTATGAGCAGGACACACTCTTGAGCACACATGGAAAAGTTTATCACTCCCAAATTCCATAGAGTGAAGGTCCTAGATCTACAAGAACATACACACTGAGCAAGATGCTGCCAGCTTCCACAATTAACGCTTCACTTCGAACTGCTGGACGAACAAACATGAGTGACACCATATCAAGAGGCATAAACAAGAAGGAATGATGAAAGACGTCGTAGTCAGAATTAGAGGTTATGAAGTCCCCACAGACTTCTTGATCCTCGACATGAGAAGACGATGATGTCCACCTCATCCTAGGAAGATCATTCCTCTACACTACAAGTACAATCATCTACAAGAGGAAATCTATTTTCACTTTCCTGGAGAAAAAGTACGATGCTACTTCATGCTACTTCATCAACTACATACCCAATGAAGCACTCAAGAAGAACAGAAGTAAAAGACGCCGCTCTCAATGCCAAAGAAGACAAACTATCAAGAATAGAGAGGCCAATCACAAAGAAGAAGCTATCGACACTGTCCCAGAAAACAAAGGAGAGAAACCTCAAGACAGTGAACCATAGGAAGTGAAGACTCAGACCAAGAAAGTATAGAAGAAAAAAGTCTGCACCTCAGAGGTACAATCAATAACAACTTTCCAAACGTCTGACATACCTTGGAAGGTCGGAACCAAGGGAAGGTCCGGTTCGTCGGACCTAAAAATCCGAACCTTCGCCAAAAGGTAATAACCGGTAGTTATCCTCATCATATTTCTCATATTTAATTCTTAGTCATTTATTGCATCATTATATTTAATTCACAAACATTTTAATTTCTACATTGCATTTGAAAATAAAATAAAAATATTGCATTTGTTACATCATAAACCATAAAGCCTCATGTGAATAATTCTATGGCATATAAAAACCCACAGGAATGTTCACCGTGGTGGCATAAAAGAAGAATAATAATATAATAAAAATAAATATGTATACATTCATCCTGTTGCATTTTTCTCTTGCATAATAAAGATATTAAAATACAAAAATATTGAGAAAATAGATCTTACTGAAATTCTAGACAGCTAAGGCTTGAGTGGCCAACCACTAATGCTTAATCTGTTCCACAAGTTTTGTTGTCTATTTGAGTTTCACAGGATTTGAAAGACCAAGTAAAGCTGACGAGCAAGTGAATGCTCCATCCACTGTTGGAGCACTGTCCCAACAAATATTAACATCAATCAAAGCTCTAATAGAGGAAGGACATATCCACAGTCAGTCTGCTATATTACAAGATCGAACGACTACGTCAACATTCAGCTTGGGGGAAGGCACCCCCATGTATCCACGTAAGTATCTTTATCCTCTTAAGTTTTTCATTCTATAAATAAATTCAAAACACCAAAAATATGTGAGCACATGAAGGCTCACCCTTAAAAAGAAAAGAACAAAAATATGTGGGCACATGAAGGCTCACCATTAATTAAAAAAGGCAAAAAAAATATATGGGCACATGAAGGCTCAACGCTATTAAGGGAACCAGCTTGGGGGGAGACGCACCCCCGTTATCTTCGTGCTTCAGGTATGTTATTATTATTACGACTACTACTACTATTATCATTAGCTTTTATATCTTAGAGTGTGTTAGATTAAATAAATAAAATAGTCTAGTTTTTTTTAAGAAGTTGATGACTAAAGAGAACTCTCTCTCTAATCTTTTGCATGGAAATGATGAATAGTACCTCTATCTAATTTCTTTCAAGTACCTAGTCTTCAAAGCATGAGTTCTCCTCATTAATAATGATGCATTAAAATAAAATTAAATACATGGTTGACAAATACTTAATCTAAGGTCCAGGTAATTGAGATATGACATGTGATGATCTAAGTTGCTATTATCTTGTTCTAAACAATACTAAAGTTTCTGAGATTTCTAAATATGAATATGACTAATAATTGCATTGAGTTAAATTAAGCTTTGTGACCCTGTGAGTAGTTTATCATGCCATTGAATTGAGATCACTTTCACATTTCATCCGTCTTCCGCATAAATGCTCATAATTATCTGTTGCTATCCTCTCAGAAGTTTGTTGGAAGCATGTGGCGGTAAAAAAAAGAAGAGAAAAGAAAAAAAGATTCGAGGAAATAAAAAGGGACAAGTGTCCGAAACCTCAAAAAGATAGATCCCGAGGAAATAAAAAGGGACAAGTGTCCGGAACCTCGAAGAAAAAGAAAAAAAATGTCAGAAAAAATGGACACGTGCCCGACAGTAGAATTAGCCTGATAGCCATATGTCTCTGATAAACAGAAGAGAGTGAATATATTCAAAAGAGCATTCGACTCCATTTTTCCATACACATGCACTTCTTGATTCAATGGTTGGTTGACTTTCTCTTTGGATCCATTGTTTAATTTGACAATATATGTATTAATGCTTTTGAAAATTAATAAAAACTTCAGGATAAAGGTGAAGTGAAAGAACTAGAGACATAGTGCTTGATTTGATTGTTCAATCTCTCATTTATTCAAGATCTAAGGTAAGAGTAATAAGCCCCATGAAGAATAACATGATATGTTTCGGAGAATTTTTGTTTAACGGCAAGTATAATTGTTGGAACTAAAGATATTGTAGCAACTCCTGATCCATTGTTAATTTTTGGTTTTGCTAAGGGACTAGCAAAGGGTAAGCTTGGCGGAATTGTTGACGCTAGTTATCTATCAAAATTAAAGGATAAATAAATATGAAAAGGGCATGAATTCAATCACCAACAAAGGTTTAGGGTTTTAATTGACAATATTCCACGAGTTTTGGTGAATTATAATTCTGCAGGGACTAAACCAGGAAACCAGCGCTGATTGCTTCCCCTAGAAGGAAACTGACGGGAGATAACACAACCACCACGTTAGGAAGTTTCTAGAAGACACCAGAAGACACCAGGAGGTCCACCACCACGAGAAGATGACAGGTGGGACCGACCGGTCCCACCATGAGACCGATCGGTCTCCCCCAGGGCCCGCTGGCTTCCGTCTTCTGCAAGCTTCTTCCACCGCCTCCTAGGATGCATCTCCACCGTCCCTGAAGTCGGTTTGATCCAAGGGCTCATGTTCCACGCTCCGGGCTATAAAACCAGACCCAGACCCCCCTCTCCAGGCATCTCCATCTTCATTATTCATCTCCACATCAGAAACTAGGGTTTCAATTAGAAGTAGAGGTCCCTCTAGATGAATCTCTTCTAGTTCATCTAGAATTAGATCTAGTTTATCTAGTTGTAATCAAGAGCCAGCTATCAAGTAGAAGACTAGATACCCCTCTAGTAGGATTAGAACCTAGTCTTATTCTAGAACTAGAAGAGAGAGAGAGAGGAAGAGATCAAGAAGGAGCTCCGGCCTGTCGGATCAACTTCTTCATCTTGTACGTGCGGATTCAAGTTCATCTTCAACTTGCTTCAGCGATTGTTTCGGTAATCAACGTCTATATTTAAGTTTGAGTTATTGTTCTTATTATTCTTAAGGTTTATGACTCTCTTTTGAGTACTCTAATTCTAAGTTGCTCTAGAGATAGAGTAGTTGGATAGTGTAAGCGTGGTGCTTAGACTTGATAGCTCATCATAAATGCCTTCTATAACGCCGGTAGTAGTGGTTGTTCGCAAGGGTGACTCTTATAGCCTTGTTGATTCTTCTATAGTCCACTTACCCGTGTGTAGGGTCGGTAGGATTATACATTTGCATAAAAGACTCATACTCTGTTTGTGAACTTTTATGGCAACTTTCCCACTAAGAATAATATAAACATATCACTCTTAAATTGGAATTAGACAGCCTTAGTGATCCCCTCTATGCTTCTAGATTCTCCGTCCTTGTTAGCTACTCAGGGGTTAGACTTTGAGACTTAACACTAACCGTTCCTTTGGGTTCGATATTAAAACTGGATTACTCCGGTGAAGTGCTACATCGGTAGATCTTATCAGTGCGCTTGCGGATAAAGTAGAGTCTGCGTTAATTTATACCAACACCGGTTTTCGAGTTTGGGCCTCAAAACTCAGCGTGGACGGTTTCCACGTTTGGGCCTAAAAACTCAACCTGAGGACAGGTTTCCCGGTTTCAGCCTCAAAACCGGGGGAAGGCCCAGGTTTCCCGGTTTTGGCCTCAAAACCGGGGGGAGGTCCGCAAAAAGGACGGTCGACGCGTGGCGGCGTGAAGAGGCTGGCGCAGCGGCGCAGCTATCCGCGAGGTAGGCGCGGCGGTCGACAGGACGGCACGTGGCGGCATCCTGAGACTTGCATCGAGGCGAAGCTAAGGATGAGATGGGCGCATGGCCGTCGGATCGTCAACAAGCAGAGTTGGACTGGGATACCCCTAGGGTTGGCCGCTTCGCTCTTGTATCTAGGAGTAGAAGGGGATTATTGTATTAGGCTATAAATAAGAGAGGCACCCCTCCTCTCTCTCTATCCTTGCAGTCATTTGTTCCTGAGCTCTCTCTCTCTAGCCCCCTGCTTAGGTTCTAATCATACCTCGCTGCAAGCGATCCGCAGAGACAGGAATCATACCTCTATGTATTTGGATCTTTTGAGGAAACGAGACCGTATTCTCGTTGTCTCCTCGTGTGGAGGAATTTCGGCTGAAATCGAATTGATTCGCGTTTGTGTTGGTGTTCTTCGCGTTTCGGTTTTTCATCTCCCGAAGATTTGCCTCGTTCTCCCTCTTCGCGAGATGATTTTCGATTCCACTTGAATCAATTCGTTCTTGGTCATGAGCCCCTTCTTTCCACCAAAGGATTTCTCCCTTAACCTCACGAATCCATTGATCGGGTCGATTTTGTGTTCGTTCTTCGTTCTTCCCCCTTTACGGTGATCCACGAATTTCTCTTGATTGACTTGGTATGGTGCGATGATTTTTTAGGATTAGCACCCCAATACATAGAGGAACACCTGGGAGGAGTTTGATCGAAGTCCCTTTCGATTTGGTTGAGATTCATTCGAATTTGGTTTTGAACCTGAGCAACTTTGTGCTTTCTAGGTGTTGGCGGACAATCCACGCCCCTGACGGCGGACAGTCCACGCATCGGGTCTCGGCCAGGTCAGTTAGGCGCAGTCCCCTGACTGTTCACTGCCGAGTGAACGGCGGACAGTCCGGGACCTGTCCAGTAGACTTGCAGCACTGTTTGGTTTCTGCATTTTGGCCGGCGGACAGTCCGGCTCCCAGTCGCGGACACTCCGGGACTTAACGGCAGACAGTCCGGGACCCTGACCCCGGACAGTCCGCGATTCTGTTGTTTGTGCAGTTTTGCTTTGGGGCTTTGGCAGTTGGCTGTGGTGTTTCTCCGGGGGTTCCGCTGTACCACTAGGACATCTCCTAGGGTATCCACCTACTTGTAGGTCATGAACTCTCCGGTCGTCTCGAGTCTTTGCTTTTGGGGTGATTTTCTGGGACAAGAGCCACTCTATTCACAAGTTGAATTTGAGGCTCCCATTCACCCCCCATCTGGTCGCTAATCCGGTCCTTCAATTGGTATCGGAGCCGGTTAAGGATCTTCTCTACCTTAATCAGTTTCGGATCCTAAGGGCGATATGGATCGAGGGAACGACAAGGCTCCTTGGTTCGATGGAACAAACTACTCCTATTGGAAGATTCGGATGCGTGCTTACCTCAACAGCACCGGATCTTCTGTCTGGGAGATATGCGAGAATGCTGAGTATGTAGTCCTTGCGGCTCGTGTGGGTCTGATCCAGATAGACCAGCACGAGGCCAACTCCAAGGCTCGTAACGCTCTTTTGGCTAGCATCTCCCTTCCTGAGTTTGAGCGTGACTCTGAGCTTGAGACGGCACGAGAGATCTGGGTGAAGCTTCAGAGCTACCACGAGGGGACCGCTCAGGTCAAGACCAGACTCTTCGAGACCTACAAGCGAGAGTACGAGAACTTTGTTCAGTTGGAGGGAGAGACGATTGACGCTATGTTCGCTCATTTTCAAACGATTATGAACAAAATGCGTGCCAATCGGGCCAACCTACCCTATGACAATCATGAGAGGGCTCTCAAGTTGCTATACGCCCTGGATCAGAGGGTATGGGAGGTGAAGGTGTCGACCATCATTGAGTCTCCTGCTTATGACACCCTCACCGTGGATGAGTTGTTCAGCAAGCTCAAGTCCACTGAGATCGATCACCTGACTCAGGCCAAGCTGAAGAACCCATCTTCACATTCCATGGCTTTGGTCTCAGGCACGGGTGGATCGACTTTCTCTGCTAACGCTTCACCTCCTCTTGTTGCTTTGTCTTCTTTGCATACAGTGACGGAGGAGCAGTTGGAGGCGCTTGGCGACGACGAGCTCGCCCTCGCCATCACCCAGTTCTCGCGGTTTTAGAACAACCGCCTGAATCGCCGGCGTGGTGGCACACGCGAGGGCTGCTACAAGTGTGGTGATCACGACCACTTCATGGCGAACTGTCCCAAGAATAACAAGAAATCTTCCGGCAAGACTCGCAACTTCAGGCGCAAGGGCAAGCCAGAGTACAAGCCCGAGAAGAAGAAGAACCAGGACAATTTTCGCCGAGAGGACTTGGAGAGGGCTTTCGACGTCGGTCGGCGTGTACTCTTCGTCGGCAAGGGCGACACCGACAAGTCCTCTGATAGCGACTCCAGCGACGATGGGTCCGAGCACAAGACTGAAGATCGCTTCAATGGACTCTGCTTATTCGGCAACTCTTCCAAGGGCTTGTGCACCATGACCCTAGATGAAGAGGACTCCAAGTGCCAAGCGAAGGACGCCGATGACGCCAACAGCGATGACGACGACGACAACGCTTCCGAGGTATCAAATTCCTCTCTTGTCGATCGTCTCACTAATGAGCGCGATAGCTTTGCGGAGTTAGTCCTTGCTTTGTAGAAGAGACTCAAGGAGGTTCTCCAAGAGCGCGGTGAGTTTAAGGCCAAGATGAAAGAGGCGCTTAAGGAGCTTGAGTTTGCTAAGTCCGAAGTGAGGGTGACCGATGAGGAGGAGTGCGGTGAGTGCACCACACACATGGCAAACTTTTCCACCCTACAAACCAAGTATGCCTCTTTGATCGAGGTGTATGATGAGCTGAAGAGTAGGCTAGACTTGGTGGGTGAGTGCCATGAGTGTACCTCCATGAAGAAGGAGCTGGAGGAAGTGAAGGGGAGGCCTTCTTTGCTGGGTGCGTGCAAGCTTTGTCCTAGCTTGCGAACTGAGTTGGCAGAAGTTAATGCCAAGTTTGCTGAAGCCGTGAAGGCCAGCTCAGTTAGCACCTTGTCCGCTCCATGTGAGCGATGCGTGGGGTTGGAGCTTGAGATTGTCAACTGTCGGCATGACAGGATGCAAACTGGGGAGGAAAACACATACCTCCGGTCCATCCTGAGTTGGGTGTCATGCAGTGAGCCGCAGTTGGGCATGATGATCAGTCAGTTCAAGAGGGGAACTGATTGCTCGAGAGTAGGCTTTGCTTCAGGTAGGAAGGGCACTAGTAGCTTTGGCAAGATTGGTGAGTTTAGTGGAGTGGACCCTAGTGAGAAGCCATCTGCAATCCCTAAGCTTACCAAGATCACCCCACCTGAGCCTCCCAAGCCTATCACCAAGGATGGCATCCTTGATGAACCTCCCAAGGCTCCACCTCGCAAGCAAGTGTGGGTTCCCAAACCTAACCATCTTAGGAACACACTTGACACCCTTCCTGACGTCTAGTGATCCCCATTCGAGAGGCAAGCAGCCAGCCAGAGTGAACAACCCTCGCAACCCTAGGAACCAACAACCCAAGAGAGTGGTGAGGTTCGAGTGCGAGTACTGTCACCGTGAGGGTCACCTAGCGGAGTTTTGCTTTCGGAGGAAGAGAGACGCTAGGAAGGAGTTGGAGCTGAACAACCAGGCCAGGCACCACCCTCTCCATGGTGTGCAAGGTCGGGGAGTTCAGAGGCAGGGCGCTAGACCTCGAGGTGCACCCCTTTAGGTAGCTAGGCCCCAGGCAGCTAGACCACGGGGTGGTGGTCGTGCCCATCGCGGTTCCGGTCGTCCTCAATACGATCGTGAGCCGGGTGTAAGAGGCTTTGCTGCTCAGTCCCATAGAGGACCACCTTTTTAGTATGGTGGTGATCGCTTTGCTCAGATGGGACATAGTGGTGAGTTTGGAGGTTTTCCGTTCCATAGCGGACCACCTTTTCAGTTTGGTGGTGATCGCTATCCACCCATGGGACGAGGACAGTTTGGTGTTGCTTCTAACACTTTTTCTAGGCCTATGACACAACACTGGTATCCTTCTCAGTACACTTACCCCAGTGTTGTGCCATACGCTCACTTCCTACCTTTCTATTGATGCAGGAACTTCGGTTGGAGAACATGTGGCTCATGGATTCCGGGTGTTCGCGCCACATGACCGGAAAGAAGGAATGGTTCTCCAGCCTTAGCCCCGTGATGCACAAGGAGTACATCACTTTTGGGGACAATAGTAGAGGTAAGGTTGTTTCTCATGGAGCTATTCGGCTCAATGAGAACTTTGTTCTTAAGGATGATGCTTTGGTTTCTAACTTGCATTACAATTTTCTTTCTGTTTCGCAACTTCTTGAGGATGATTGTGAAGTGCATTTTAAGAAGGGTCTGAGTCGTGTTTTAGACCCTCGGGGAGATCTTGTGTGTCGGATCGTCCCTTTTGGCCGTGTTTTCAGAGCTGATTTTTCTTGTTCTTTTGGCTCTGCTAGATGTTTGATGGCTAGTCCTTCTTATGATTTGTGGAAGTGGCATAGGAGGCTCAATCACTTGAGTTTTGACTTGCTTGCAAGACTTAGCTCACTTGGCCTAATCCAAGGATTGCCCAAGCTTAAGTTTCAGAAGGACCTTGTTTGCCATCCTTGTCGTCACAGGAAGATGGTTGCTGCTTCTCACCCACCTGTTAATCAGGTGATGACAAAGCGACCCGACGAGCTCTTACACATGGACACAGTTGGTCCAGCTCGGGTTTGCTCAGCGGGTGGGAAGTGGTATGTTATAGTGATCGTTGACGATTTTTTGAGGTACTCTTGGGTGTTCTTTATGGAGGGTAAGGATGAATCTTTTCGTTTTGCTCGCGATTTGATTCTGAGGTTGAAAATTGAGTTTCCCCCTGATACCATTAGAGCTATTCGTAGCGACAATGGTACTGAGTTTGATAACTCTCAGTTTGCCTCTTTCTGTTCTTCTAATGGAATCGAGCATCAGTTTTCTTCTCCTTATGTCCCCCAGCAGAACGGTGTTGTTGAGCGCAAGAACCGGACCCTTGTTGAGATGGCCAGGACGATGCTCGATGAGCATAGGACTCCTAGGCGTTTTTGGGCTGAGGCAATCAACACCACTTGCCATGTTTCAAATCGCATTTTTCTTCGAGCTTTCATGAAGAAAACTTCTTATGAGTTGCGTTTTGGACGGGTACCCAAGGTGTCTCATTTTCGAGTGTTTGGGTGCAAGTGCTTTATCCTGAAGCAAGGAAATTTGGACAAATTTGAATCTCGCTCTGCTGATGGGGTGTTTCTTGGTTATGCTTCTTATTCACGTGCTTATCGAGTTCTTAACCTGGAGACTAACCGGATAGTGGAGACCTGCGAGGTCACATTCAACGAGACTATGCCTTGTGTTTCTTCTGCTTTTGATGTTGCAGGAGAACAGGAGCTGGGAGAGACCATTTTTGTGGAGGAGGAGCAGGAGAATGCCGATTGGGGTGATCCCGAGCCAACTCCACTAGCTGCCCCCGTCGACCCTACGACGACGACTTCAGCTCGAGGACCCGATCCCACGACGTCTTCTTCTTGGGGTCCTCTAGAGCCACCTCTCCTTCGAGCACCTGTTGCACCTGAGGGAGCGACAACATCTGGCGACGGGGAGGCGACTTCAGCGAGGCAAGTGCCCCGGAGAGTTCAGCAAGTTCACCCCCCGCGTCAGATGATCGGCGGCATCGACCAGCGAGTCACGCGGTCGCGCGCGTATGAAATCTCACACTTTGCTCATTCTGCATTTGTTGCTTCTTTTGAGCCCAAAGATGTTGGACACACACTTTCTGATCCTAACTGGGTTAATGCCATGCATGAGGAGCTAGAAAACTTTGAGCGAAACCAAGTTTGGACCCTAGTTCCACCTCCACCAGAATGCCACCCTATAGGTACCAAATGGGTTTTCAAAAACAAAGAGGGTGAGGATGGGATGGTAGTGAGGAACAAGGCTAGACTAGTAGCCCAGGGTTTGTGCCAGAAAGAGGGGATAGACTATGAGGAAACATTTCCGCCTGTAGCCCATTTAGAAGCCATTAGAATCCTTCTAGCCTTTGCTGCTTCGAAGGGTTTTAAGCTTTACCAGATGGATGTCAAGAGTGCCTTCTTGAATGGGTATATAGAGGAAGAGGTTTATGTTAGGCAACCCCCTGGTTTCGAGGATCCCAAGTTTCCAAACCATGTTTATAAACTTTCAAAAGCTTTGTATGGTTTGAAACAAGCCCCGAGAGCATGGTATGATCGTTTGAAAACCTTTTTACTCTCCAAGGGTTTTAAAATGAGACGGGTCGATAGAACTCTATTTCTCCTCAAGCAAGGCAATGATACCCTATTAGTCCAGATTTACGTGGAAGACATCATCTTTGGTGGCTCCTCTCACACGCTTGTTGCCAAGTTGAAGGACCGAGAATGCACTAGCAAGGTGACCAGAGGGGGGGGGGGTGAATGGGAGCCAACAAAATTTCTTTCGAAACTTTGGCCGATTGTCCCAAAATCAACCCCCAAAAGCTACGACCGAGAACGTGATGCCCACGACCCTTGGAAGAGGGTGGATGATCCCTTGGATCACAGCGAGGCACCACAAAGCGATAGTGAACCAAATGCCAAAAGAGCCGGAACAAGTTCGACCCTCAAAAACCAAGTCCCGAACGTAGATAGATGGCTACGTCGTGAAACTCCCAAATACCTATGCTGACAAGTAGCAAAGATACCTAGAGAGGTTTCTTGATCAACTCTAGGGCCAAACGGAAAGTCCGGAAACCAAGCGAACAAGCCGGGAGACCAAACGCACTAAAATGCACTCTTCAGGCAAATCCTGGACTCTCCGGCCCTGGGGTCCCGGACTGTCCGTGGTACTGCCGAACTGTCCGCGAGCGAGGGGCGGACTGTCCGCTGGCAAAACCCGCCAAACCGCAAAGCTGCTGAAGTCCCCTGGAATGATCCCAGACTGTCCGTGACTCACAACTGCGGACTGTCCGCCGGTCACGAAAAAGCAAATCAGCCGAAGAACACAGCCACTGACTCGACTGATCCCCGACGCACGGAGTGTCCGCGGTAGCACTGGCGGACTGTCCGCGAGTGCCCAGAAAGGGCGATTTCGGTCGCCCTCAACTCAAATCTTCTCCAAATTGATCCAAACTAAAATCCCTTGATCCCAAACTTGGAGAGGATGATCACAAGATAGTTAGGAGACTATCCCCAAGAAATCATCTGCTCAAATCAACACAATCAACGGGAAATCGAAGGGGAAGGTGTATGAACCGAAAAAGCGCCACGAAAACAAAATCAACCCGATCTACTTGTTCGTGAGGAGCTAGATGAATTCCTTCGGTGGAAATGATCTCCTCACTATAAAGAACAAGTTGATTCAAACGGATTTCACAAAGACGCACTATAGAGGCAGATCGAGTGACGGGAAAATCGCGGTGAAACGAAGAACGCGAAGAACACGAACCAAAACGTGAATCAACACATCGATCTGCAACCGTGTGGCTACCACACGCTACAACAGTGAGGTTACGGCCTCACTTCCTCAAAATCTCCAGTACACAGAGGTATGGTTCTCTGCGGATCTCAGCTAGCTACAGCAGGGGATTGGGAGAGGAGGAAAACCTAGAAGCAAAGAGCAAATGACTAAGATACTTGGGGAGGTGGGTGTCTCCCCCTACTTATCCTAATTCTAACTATTCCTAATTCCTACTCTACCCCTAACTACTTACAGAGCGAACCAGCTAAACCCTAAGGTTATTCTGGACCAACTCGATGGTAGGTAGATCCGACGGCCACGCCCGCACAACTGGTAGCGTTGCCTCGACGCAACCTCACCGATTGCCGCCACGTGCCGCCACCGCTCTGCGTCCTCTTCACGGACTCCGCCCCCGGTTTTGTGGCCAAAACCGAGAAACCAGGCCTTCACGTCCACCCCCGATTTTGAGGCCCAAACCGCGAAAACCAGCCCACCAGCGCCTGAGTTTTGTGGCCCAAACTCAGCAAACCCGCAACACCCAGGTTTTGAGGCCCAAACCTGGAAACCGTCCTCAGCCCGAGTTTTGTGGACAAACTCGGAAACCATCAGCGCCCAGGTTTTGAGGCCCAAACCTGGAAACCGTCCTCAGCCCGAGTTTTGTGGCCAAACTCGGAAACCATCAGCGCCCAGGTTTTGAGGCCCAAACCTGGAAACCGTCCACCGGTGGTTTTTCTGTGACTCAACCACCAAACCGAAGCTGTAGAGGGGATGCACCGCTCGTGCACCCCGTCCACCGACACGTGTCCCCAGGTCCTCGACCCAAGCAACACCGTGCCCCGCAAGTCTTCGCTCGTCGCTGTCCCAGGCTGCCAGCCACCACAGCTGATCCTCAGGCCACCGGTCCCTCAGTCCAAGCCTCACGTCCGCCCTTCGCCACTCTCGGTCCCTCGGCATGGCACGTCTCTACTTGACCTTCACCTGGCCCTCAATCACTGTCTCCGTGCTTGACACCTGCACAACACAAGCCAAAGAACATGCGATCAAACCCGTTGGCAATCACTCATCACTCGAGACTCGGCATACACCCATGTATCCGCAATCTCCCCCTTGATGAGTGCATTGTCAACTACTCACACAAATCAGAATGAAAAATGAGAAGAAGAAAGAAGGAGAAGAGAGAACTCGACCAAATGACCCAAAAGCATAGCAAAGCCGAAGAAGGTCAAGTGGAAGGAGCAAAACAACTTGGTCCCCAAAGACATGGGCAACGGCTCGACGCAACCAAGCAAAGCAAAGCTAGCCCTCAGAAGAGGTAGAACAGGCTCAACACCGCTAGCCAAGACCAACTTCAAAAATCAAAGCAAAATGCTAGTCCCTCAAGATAGAGGCACAGAGTCTCAACACAACTAGCAAAAGAGCTCGATACCAATGCCTTGCGGCCAACACGAAGCAACAAACTCCCCCTCGAAAAGTGCACGCAACCAGGAAAACTCCCCCTTGATTCAACTCGGAAAGCACAAGATTTGAACATTCCCCCTTAGTTGAATTTCGAGGAAGCATATGATTTGCAATTTCTCCCCCTTAGTTGAAAATGCACTTATCAAGTAAAAGTTCTCCCCCTCAGAAAATGCACCAATCAAAAGTGCCAACAAGAGAAAAACTCCTCCTTCGAACATGCATATGAGTCAAAATGCAAGTTAGCGGCTTCAGGAATATAGTCAAGACAATGTAAAGATGCTCTACACAGTATAACTCCAATGACTCAATATCATCCACAAAATGCTAGCAAAGGCTCAGACTGATCACTATATACGAAATATGAACATGAAAGCACAGTGAGCAGTTTTTAGCCAAAAGATAGTCACCATCAAAATAGCACCACACATGTATAGACAGGAATCCGAACAAGTGCTAAGCATGTATACTAGGTGAACTACCCCTAGCAAAGTTCAAACATCATGCTATAGAATGAAGCATACACTTGTGATTTCAGTTTTAAATCGGAGTTGCAACGGTGAAATAACACAAGTTCGGAAGTTTAGCAGATGTTTGCGAGAGGTTGAAAGCTTGTCATCGCCTAACTTTTCAACCGAGCGAAGCCTATGCAAAATGCAATCAGAAGCTTAAAGCGTCGGTTTCAGTCATACACTACACGGCTCGAGTTTAACTCAAATGTGCAATGAGAAACAGTCTCGATACAGTGATGTGTTGACAAGCAGTCTCATCTCGATCTTTTCAGTTCACTAAAACTTGGTTCAATTTTATTGACAAGATATGAACAAACCAAGCAAGTGAGAGACTCAGAACTAGAGACATAGCAACCTAGCATATATGAAAAGCACGAGTGAACTCAACACATCTTACACATGCTAGTTGCATATCTCAATGGTGAACATTTTTGGTTTTAAGTTTGTTAAGCAGGTTCACCATTCAAAAATAGCTCAGCTCACAACATGTATTAGTGATCTGAAGGAGCATAAGCTACAAGCATCAACAGAAGCATCGGAGCATACTACATAGAGCATAATCACATTCTAAAGATTATATACATGAAGCTCAGAATGTAAAAGCGTATGCTGAAATGCAAAGAAAAACAAAGCAAACGAGAACATAGTCAGTCTATGATATAAGATCTAAAATATTTCCCTCGTCTAAAAGGGGAAACACACACCAAGCTCACCCCTCAACCGATTAAAGGTTGATTCGTCCAAAGGCTTGGTGAAAATATCAGCCAACTGATGATGAGTATCGACATGGCGAAGGTCGATATCACCCTTCTCATAGTGGTCTCGCAAAAAGTGAAAGCGCACATCAATGTGTTTGGTCTTCGAGTGAAGCACGGGGTTCTTAGCAACGCTAGTCGCACTCGTGCTGTCACAAAGCAAAGGAACACGAGAAAAGCTCAGACCAAAATCACGCAAAGTGGCCATCATCCAAAGCAACTGGGAACAGCAGCTAGCCGCAGCAACATACTCAGCCTCCGTGGTAGACTAGGCGACACTAGACTGCTTGTGAGAGGACCACGATACAAGAGAAGAACCAATAAATTGGCAAGTCCCAGAAGTGGACTTGCGCTCAATGCGACAACCAGCAAAATCGGCATCGGAATAACCGCAAAGGGAGAGGGTGGAGGAAGCTGAATACCAAATCCCAAACTCAGGTGTGAAATGAAGGTACCTGAAAATGCGCTTGACCGCCTGACGGTGAGAAGTGCGCGGTGACGCCTGAAAGCGCGCGCACAGGCATACCGCGAACTGGATGTCCGGGCGTGTCGCCGTCAGGTACAACAGCGACCCGATCATACTCCGGTACTCCTTCTGGTCCACTGCTTCTCCCTCCTTATCCGCATCCAGGGCCGTCGTGGTCGACATGGGTGTTGGAAGAGGCTTGGCCTCACCCATATCGAATTTCTTCAGCAAGTCCTTGGTATACTTGCCCTGGTGCACAAACGTCCCTTCTCGGGATTTCTTAATTTGCAATCCGAGAAAGAAAGTCAGCTCGCCCATCATACTCATCTCGAACTCCCTGCTCATAGTATCTGCAAACTTGGCAACCAAAGCGTGAGAAGAACCACCGAAAATGATATCATCCACGTAAATTTGGACCAAGAGAGTATCAGTGCCTTGCTTGAGGAGAAAGAGCGTCTTATCAACACATCCCATTTTAAAACCCTTAGCAAGCAAAAAGGTTTTCAACCTATCATACCAGGCTCTAGGGGCTTGTTTCAAACCATACAAAGCTTTGTGGAGTTTCAAGACATGGTTTGGAAACTTGGGATTTTCAAAGCCGGGGGCTTGCTCAACATAAACCTCTTCTTCTATGTAGCCGTTTAAGAAGGCACTCCTGACATCCATTTGAAAAAGTTTGAAACCTTTGGATGCAGCAAAAGCCAAGAGTATCCTAATAGCCTCCAAATGAGCTACAGGAGCAAAAGTCTCCTCATAGTCTATCCCCTCCTTCTGACTATAACCCTTCGCTACAAGCCTGGCCTTGTTTCTAACAACGTAGCCATCCTCTCCTTGCTTGTTTTTGAAAACCCATTTTGTCCCAATAGGTTTACAGTCTAGAGGAGGTGGAACTAGAACCCAAACCCGATTTCGCTCAAAATTTTCTAACTCCTCATGCATGGCATTGACCCAGTCCGGATCCATCAAAGCGTGTCCAACATCTCGGGGCTCAAAATCAGCAACAAATGCAGAATGAGCAATGTGAGAGATTTGTGACCTGGACCGAGTGACACGTTCGTCGATGCTGCCGATCATCTGCTGGGGGGTATGTTGGCGCTGGATGTGTCGTGGCGCCTCGCTAGTAGAAGTGACCTCCCCCTCAACAACAGCTGGTGCCTCCCCGGGTACAAAACGTACCGCTCGGGGTGGCGAATCCCATGGCCCCTAGGAAGAAGACGTGTTGGGGTCGTGAGTCGTCGTAGAAGCCGCTCCTTGCGGCACAGCAGGTGGAGGGGGTGCTGGATCATCCATACCTTCAGCACCCTCATCCTCGTCATCAAAAAGAGGCTCACCAACCTCATGATCACCTGCACGCTCAAAACGAGAAGAAGGACAAACCATAGTCTCGTCAAAGGTGACATCTGATGTCTCCATGACTCGGTTAGTGTCAAGGTTAAGTACATGATAAGCATGAGTTTGAGTGCCATAACCCAAAAACACACCATCAGAAGAACGAGACTCAAACTTGTCCAAGTTGCCCTTTTTGAGTATAAAACAATGGCAACCAAAAACTCGAAAATAACTCACCTTGGGCAGTTTTCCAAAATGCAACTCATAAGAAGTCTTTTTCAAGAAAGATCAGAGAAAAATGCGATTCAAAAAGTAGCATGCAGTGCATATAGCTTCGGCCCAATATCGCCTAGGAGTCCTATGCTCATTGAGCATCGTCCTGGCCATCTCTACAAGGGTCCGATTCTTCCTCTCTACAACACCATTTTGTGGCGGTGTGTAGGGGGAAGAAAATTGATGCTCTAAACCCAAAGAGTTACCAAACTTCTCAAAATCCGAATTCTTGAATTCGGAACCATTATCACTCCTAATAGCTCGCATCGAGTTCAAAGGGAACTCGTTCTGAAGACACAAAATCAGATTGCGAGCAAAGGAGAAAGTCTCGGTCTTCTCAGCTAAAAAGAAGACCCACGAATATCTCGAAAAGTCGTCAACAACAACAAGCACATACCACTTCCCCCCAACCGAGCTCACCCGAGCCGGACCAACAAGGTCCATGTGCAAAAGCTCTCCAGGGCGCTTGGTCATGACCTGAGTCACTGGATGGTGGGTAGCGGCAACCATCTTCCCATGTCTACAAGAGTGGCAAACAAGATCCTTCTCCATGGATAACTTGGGCAATCCTCGGATTAGGCCAAGTGAACTAAGTCTTGCAAGCAAGTCGAAGCTCAAATGTCCAAGTCTCCTATGCCACTTCCAAAGATCAGAGGAGGAAGGTCCAGCCACAAGACAACGAGAAATGCCAAAAGGCTCTGAGAAATTCGCACGAAAGACTTTTCCAAAGGGCGAAATCAAGCATACAAGATTGCCCTGAGGATCTAAAATACGACTAAGATTTGGTTTAAAACGAATCTCATAGTCATCATCAAAAAGTTGCGAAACAGAAAGAAGGTTAAAATGCAAGTTAGAAACAAGAGCAACATCACGCAACACAAAGTGCTCATTAACTCGAAACAACCCACGAGATAAAACCTTACCTTTGCTATTGTCGCCGAAGGTGATAAACTCCTTTCCGGCGACCGGACTAAGACTGGAGAACCACTTGGCATTTCCGGTCATGTGCCTCGAGCAACCGGAATCCACCAACCAAACGTTCTCCAATCGTTTTACCTACATCAATAAAAAGACATAGGGTGAGCATACGGTCCAACACTGGGGGTAGTGAAGTAGGAAGAATACCAGTGTTGGGCCGGCTGCTCAAAAGATCGGTTAGTAGAAAAACCATTCCTAGCACGCCTACGGGGAAAGCGATCACCACGTTGAGGAAAACGTGGTCCGCTAAGGGAGGAGCGTCCATCGCGATACTCAAAACGCGGTGGGGGAAAACGCTCAACTACAAAGCCACCACCACGGGGTCCATAGCCTACAACTGCAGGCTCCCACCGGGCACGACCTCCCTGACGCCTAGGACCTTGAGGCACTAGACCTCTAGGCCTAGCAGCTCTCCTCGGAGCTCTCCTCTGAACATTCGGCACATGTACATCATAGAAAGGATGGTACATGTCTGGATTGTTCATCTCCCTAGCACGACGCACTTCTCTCTTGCGCCGAAAGCAAAACTCACTCAAGTGTCCATCTTTCCCACAATGCTCACAACGGTACCTCACCGCTCTCAAAGTGGGTTGTTGGTACTCACGGTAGTGGGTGTGGATCACTTTGCCCTTCTGTGGCATAAGCTCCTCCTGGATGGGTGGCATGGTGTCCAGCTTGTTCTTGAGGTGGTTTTGTTTTGGAGCCCATGATTGTTTCTTGGGTGGAGCTCTCATAGGCTCAACAAAGAACCCATCCTTGGTGTTAGGCTTGAGAGGCTCTTTGGGAGGAATCTTGGTAAGCTTGGGAGTAGTGGTGGAGTTGGGCTTTTCACATGGGTTCAGACCACTCGACTCTCCAATCTTGCCAAAAGATGACACATCAACACCCGAAGCAAAACCTACACCAGGACCTCCAGCAGCTCGCTTGAATTGGGAGATCATCATCCCGAGCTGTGGTTCACCGCTAGACACCCATGACAAGATGGTCCGAAGGTATGTGTTTTCCTCCTCGGTTTGCATCTTGTCATGCTTCACATTTGCGATCTCCATATCCAAACCCTCACAAAGAACACACCTAGCCACACAAGTGCTACCTGAGTTGGCCTCTTCAAGAGACACAATCTTGGCATTCTTCTCTGCCAACTCATATTGCAAGATAGGACAAGTCTTGCACGCACCCAACATCGAGGGTCTAGCCTTCAGCTCATCCACCTCTCCTACCAACGCAACATACTTACTTCTCAAAGTGAGAAGGTCAATCTTGTGCTTGGTGCACATCTCACACTCCACCTCCTCAGAAACGACCACGGTGGACTTTGCAAACTGAAGCTCCCTCACTGTGTCCTCCCACTTCTGCCTAAACTCCTTGCGCTCTCTAGCAGCACGCCTAAGCAACTTGTCCTGACTAAGCAAGGCGGCAGTAAGTTTCTCGACCTCAGCAGAAAGCTTGTCGTGGGTGAGAGATACCTGAGAGGTGTCGTCATCATCGTCGTTCCGAGGGGTGTCCTCCAGCTTGCCGTTGACCTCATCACCAAGGGCCATGGTGCAGAGGCCGTCGTCATCGGTGAAGAAACAGAGACCGTTCAGCTTGTCCTCGATCCTCTTCTTCTTCTCGGACTCGTCATCGCTTGAGCAAGCGGAGTCGTCATCCGAGCCGTCGATGTCGCTGAGCGTGGCGAAGAATGCACGCTGCTCAGCCTGGGCCTTCTCCAAGTACTTCTTCTTGATGTACTCCTTGTCGAAGCCGCCCCTCTGCTTGTGCCTCGCGGGGACGTACTTCTTCTTGCGCTTGCCGGAGTCGTACTTGTGCCCATGATCGCCCTTCCCAGATGTGTTCTTCTTCTTGGGACAGTTGGCGATAAAGTGGTCGGGGTCGCCGCACTCAAAGCATCCTGAGCGTCCTCCTCCGCGGCGATGATTCATGCGGTTGTTGTGGAACCGCGAGAACCAGTTGGCGAGCATTGCCAACTCGTCATCTCCCAAAGACTCCAGCTGGTCCTCTGTGACAGAAAAGAGAGACGAAATAGCAAAGCCTCTAGAGGGGTTAGCAGAAGAGCCAGAAACCAAAGCCATAGTCGGGCCAGAAGGATTTTCATAAGAAGCCCTCGACATGGCGTCAATCTCACTAGACTTGAGCTTACTAAAGAGCTCGTCACAAGTGAGGGTCTCATAGTTAGACGATTCGATGATCGCCTGGACCTTTGAGTCCCACACCGACCGATCGAGAGTATGCAAAAGCTTCAAAGCCCTCTCATGATCGTCGAAAGGCAACAGCTCCTTGTTAGCTCGCATCTTGTTGACAATGACCTGAAAGCGAGCGAATAAACTCTCTATGCTCTCGCCAGGCATGTGTCGAAAGTTCTCATACTCCCGCTTGTGCGACTCGTAGAGACGGGATTTGACTTGAGTGGTTCCCTCATGGAAACGCATGAGGGTCGCCCAAATCTCACAAGCCGTGGGGAGGTGAGAAACGCGATCAAACTCAGACATGCTCAAATAGGAGAACAAGGCGTTACGCGCCCGGCTATTGGCTTCATGCTCATCGATCTGAAGCTGAGAGACACGAGCAGCCAGAACAACGTAATCGGCCTTGTTGCAAATCTCCCAGACAGAAGAGCCCATGCTCAGGAGATAGGCCGACATGCGTATCTTCCAATACGCATAGTTCGTCCCATCAAAGAACGGCGGTTTGCCCACACCGCGATCCATGTCGCCTTCTGTGGATCTGGAACCGGCTAAGGTGGAAGATCCTTAACCTGCTCCGATACCAATTGAAGGACCGAGAATGCACTAGCAAGGCGACCAGAGGGGGGGGTGAATGGGAGCTCAACTATTTCTTTCGAAACTTTGGCCGATTGTCCCAAAAGCTACGACCGAGAACGTGATGCCCACGACCCTTGGAAGAGGGTGGATGATCCCTTGGATCACAGCGAGGCACCACAAAGTGATAGCAAACCAAACGCCTAAGGTACCGGCTCAAGTTCAACCCTCAAAAACCAAGTCTCGAACCTAGATAGACGGCTACGTCGAGAAATCCCCAAATACCGATGCTAACAAGTAGCAAAGATACCTAGAGAGGTTCCTTGGTCAACTACAAGGCCAATCGAGAAGTCCGAAAACCAAGCGAGGAAGCTGGGAGAGCAAACGCATAAAACCGGAAGCTTCAGGTGATTCTCGGACTGTCCGGACCTGAGGTCCCGGACTGTCCGCCCCTCCTGCGGACTGTCCGCGAGGGGATGGCGGACTGTCCGCCGGCCAAACACCAAAAACAGCAAAGCTGCTGAAGTCTCCCTGGACAGTCCCGGACTGTCCGCGGATGACAGCGGCGGACTGTCCACCGGTCAAACCAAAACAACACAGCCGAGCCGCGCGACCACTGACTCGGTCGAGGCCCGACACGCGGACTGTCCGCGACCCCAGCGGCGGACTATCCGCGGATGAATAGAGAGGGCGATTTTGGTCGCCCTCAACTCAAATCTTCTACAAATCGATTCAAACCAAAATCCCACGTTCCCAAACTTGGAGAGGATGATCACGGAGTAGTTAGGAGACTATCCCCAAGGAATCATCTGCTCAAAACAACTCAAACACCAGGAAATCGAAAGGGGAGGAGTATGAACCGAAAAAGTGCCACGAAAACGAAATCGACCCGATCTACTTGTTCGTGAGGAGTTAGATAAATTCCTTTCGTCGAAATGACCTCCTCACTACAAAGAACAAGTTGATTCAAATGGATTTCGCAAAGACGCACTAGAGAGGGAGATCGAGTTACGGGAAAATCGCGGAGAAACGAAGAACGCGAAGAACACGAACCAAACCGCGAATCAACACATCGATCTGCAACCGTGTGGCTACCACACGCTACAACAGTGAGGTTACGGCCTCACTTCCTCAAAATCTCTAGTACACAGAGGTATGGTTCTCTGCGGATCTCAGCTAGCTACAGCAGGGGATTGGGAGAGCAGGAAACCCTAGAAGCAAAGAGCAAATGACTGAGATAGATGAGGAGGTGGGTGTCTCCCCCTACTTATCCTAATTCTAACTATTCCTAATTCCCACTCTACCCCCTAACTACTTACAGAGCGAACCAGCTAAACCCTAGGGTTATTCTGGACCAACTCGATGGTAGGTGGATCCGATGGCCACGCCCGCACAACTGGTAGTGTTGCCTCGACGCAACCTCACCGATTGCCGCCACGTGCCGCCACCGCTCTGCGTCCTCTTCACGGACTCCACCCCCGGTTTTGTGGCCGAAACCGGGAAACCAGGCCTTCACGTCCACCCTCGGTTTTGAGGCCCAAACCGGGAAACCAGCCCACCAGCGCCTGAGTTTTGTGGCCCAAACTCAGCAAACCCGCAGCACCCAGGTTTTGAGGCCCAAACCTGGAAACCGTCCTCAGCCCGAGTTTTGTGGCCAAACTCGGAAACCATCAGCGCCCATGTTTTGAGGCCCAAACCTGGAAACCGTCCTCAGCCCAAGTTTTGTGGCCAAACTCGGAAAACATCAGCGCCCAGATTTTGAGGCCCAAACCTGGAAACCGTCCACCGGTGGTTTTTCTCTGGCTCAACCACCAAACCGAAGCTGTAGAGGTGATGCACCGCCCGTGCACCCCGTCCACCGACACGTGTCCCTAGGTCCTCGACCCAAGCAACACCGTGCCCCGCAAGTCTTCGCTCGTCGCTGTCCCAGGCTGCCAGCCACCACAGCTGATCCTCAAGCCACCGGTCCCTCAGTCCAAGCCTCACGTCCGCCCTTCGCCACTCTCGGTCCCTCAGCACGGCACGTCTCTACTTGACCTTCACCTTGCCCTCGATCATTGTCTCTGTGCTCGACACCTGCACAACACAAGCCAAAGAACATGCGATCAAACCCGTTGACAATCACTCATCACTCGAGACTCGGCATACACCCATGTATCCGCAAAACCTAGAAGCAAAGAGCAAATGACTGAGATACTTGGGGAGGTGGGTGTCTCCCCCTACTTATCCTCATTCTAACTATTCCTAATTCCCACTCTACCCCTAACTACTTACAGAGCGAACCAGCTAAACCCTAGGGTTATTCTGGACCAACTCGATGGTAGGTGGATCCGACGGCCACGCCCGCACAACTGGTAGCGTTGCCTCGACGCAACCTCACCGATTGCCGCCACGTGCCGCCATCGCTCTGCGTCCTCTTCACAGACTCCGCCCCCGGTTTTGTGGCCCAAACCGGGAAATCAGCCTTCACAGCCAACGCCCGGTTTTGAGGCCCAAACCGGGAAACCAGCCACCCATCGCCTGAGTTTTGTGGCCCAAACTTAGAAACCAGCAGCACCTAGGTTTTGAGGCCCAAACCTGGAAACCGTCCTCAGCCCGAGTTTTGTGGCCAAACTTGGAAACCATTCACGCCTAGGTTTTGAGGCCCAAACCTGGAAACCGTCCACCCGATGGTTTTTCTCTGGCTCTTCCACCAAACAGAAACTGTAGAGGGGATGCACCACCCGCGCACCCCGTCCACCGACACGTGTCCCCAGGTCCACGACCCGAGCAACACAATGTCCCACAAGTCTTCGCTCGTCGCTGTCCCAGGCTGCCAGCCACCACAGCTGATCCTCAGGCCACCGGTCACTCAGTCCAAGCCTCACGTCTGCCCTTCACCGCTCCCGGTCCGTCGGCACGGCACGTCTCTACTTGACCTTCACCTTGCCCTCGATCACTGTCTCTGTGCTCGACACCTGCACAACACAAGCCAAAGAACCTGCGATCAAACCCGCTGACAATCACTCATCACTCGAGACTCGGCATACACCCATGTATCCGCACAAGTTTGCAGATACTATGAGCAGGGAGTTTGAGATGAGTATGATGGGTGAGTTGACCTTCTTCCTCGGATTGCAAATCAAGCAAACCCGAGACGGGACGTTCGTGCATCAAGGAAAGTACACGAAGGACATCCTGAAGAAGTTCGACATGGGCGAGGCCAAGCCTCTTACGATGCCCATGGCGACGACTGCTGCGATGGACGTGGACCAGGACGGAGAGGCAGTTGACCAGAAGGAGTACAGGAGCATGATCGACTCGCTCCTGTACCTAACGGCAACGAGGCCGGACATACAGTTTTCTGTGTGTCTGTGCGCTCGCTTACAGGCGTCCCCTCGGACTTCCCACAAGCAAGCAGTCAAGCGCATCATGAGGTACCTCCGATACACTCCTGAGTTCGGACTTTGGTACTCTTCTTCTTCGACTCTTTCACTTTGTGGTTACTCCGATGCGGATTTTGCCGGCTGTCGGCTTGAGCGTAAGTCTACTTCTGGGACATGTCAGTTTCTTGGCTCTTCTTTGGTTTCATGGTCTTCTCGTAAACAGTCGAACGTAGCCCAGTCTACTACAGAAGCCGAGTATGTTGTCGCTGCTTCTTGTGCTTCACAGCTTTTATGGATGGTTGCTACATTGCATGATTTTGGTCTAGATTTCAGTCGGGTCCCTTTGCTTTGCGACAGCACTTCTGCCATTAGTGTAGCAAAGAACCCTGTTCTTCACTCCAAGACCAAACACATCGATGTTCGCTTTCACTTTCTTCGTGATCACTATGAGAAAGACGACATTGATCTTAGGCATGTAGACACCCATAACCAGGTTGCAGATATTTTCACCAAGCCATTGGATCTCTCAACTTTTGCTAGGTTGAGAGGTGAGCTTGGTGTGTGTTTCCCCTTTTAGATGGGGGAAGCATTTTGCTTGATGTACCATAGACTGATTTTCTGATCCTTTTTGTTTTTGGGTTTTGAGTCTTTTTGGTTTTGTTTTGGCTCCGATTCTGACTTCATCATATGTGCATCTTGCATTTTTATGCATCACGTCTATATTCTTGAGAATGAACTTATGCTTTGTTTAGTGTATGCTTCGATGATATATGATGATGCTTGTAGCTTAGGCTCTCCTTGATCACTGATACATGTTGTGAGCTAAGCTGTATTTTTCAGAATGATGAACATGCTTAATGAACCTAAAATTTGATACATGTTCACCATTGGGATTGGCAACTAGCATGTGTAGGATGTGTTGAGGTCACTTGAGCTATTTCATATATGCTAGGTTGCTATGTCTCTAGTTCTGAGTCTTTCACTTGCTTGGATTGTTCATATTCTGCTTAAAATGAACCAAGTGTTAGTGATTTGAAAAGATCGAGATGGGATTGCTCTGTCAGCACATCATGGTATCGAGACTGTTTCTCATAGCACTTTGAGTTAAACTTGAGCCGTGTAGTGTAAGACCAAAATCGATGCTTTAAGCTTCTGATTGCATATGCATAGGCTTAGCACGGTTGAAAAGTTAGGCAATGACAAGCTTTCAACCTCTCGCAATCACATGCTGAATTTAAACTTGTGATAATAACCGCTGCAAATTCTCCGATAAAATCTGAAAACACAAGTTAATGCTTCATTCTATAGCATGATGATTGAACTGTGCTAGGGGTAGTTCACCTTGTATACATGTTTAGCACTTGTTTGACTTCCAGTCTATACATGTTCAGTGCTATTTTGATGGTGAAACTCCTTTCTGAACGGCTTAAAACTGCTCACTTGGCTTATGCATTCATATCTTGTATTCAGTGATCAGTTTGAGCCTTTGCTAGCACTTTTGCATGTTGCTTTGTAGTCAGATCAGCACTCTTTAGAGCATTCTTTCACTCCTTCGAGTATATACCTGAAGCTGCTAACTTGCATTTTTACCTCATGTGCATTTGCTTGACTCTGATAGGCATGACCTAGCTCCGTTTTACTTACTTGAGTCTTTTTCCCCTCTCTTTTGATTGCAATTTGCCCCCAAGGGGGAGAATGTTTCCGATGGTGCCGGTGGTGTCAATTTGCAATTTATGCTTCACTTGTTGAGGGGGAGTTCTTTGAGTGAGGGGGAGTTTTTCTGTCTGCTCCGAGTCGGTTTTTATTTGATATCGATCATTTCAGCTAGTTGTGTCGAGCCTCTGTGCCTCTGTCTTGAGGGACTAGTTGTTTTCATCATGTTTTGATGGTTCTTGATTGGTATTGGGCTTACTGCTGGTTGTGTTGAGCCTTTGTGCCTCTATCTTGAGGGACTAGCAGTAGCTGCTCCTTATGCAGTCTTCATTTGGTATCGAGCTTTCAGCAAGTGGTGTTGAGCCCTTTCTGCCTGTTCTTGAGGACTAGCTTGTTTCTGACTTGGTTGCGTCGAGTCGTTGCCCATGTCTTTGGGAACCAAGTCTTGTGCTTTGTTTTGATCGAGTTTTGCTCTCTGATGAGTTGTTGCTCCGATCTTATGCTTGGTTGTGTCGAACCGTTGCCCATGTCTTTGGGAACCAAGCTTCGCTTATCTCGAATTGTTCTTCTTCGGCCTTTTCTCTAGCTTTTGGAACATCTCGAGTGAGCTTTCTCCTTCTACCCAATTCTGCTTTTCTTTTATTTTTGTTACGGTTACTATGAGTTGACGATGCACTCATCAAGGGGAGATTGAGAACACAAGGTTGATATGTGCCCTTGTGGTTCCCTTCCTGAGTGATGAGTGATCGATCAACGGGCAACATGTCTCTTGGCTGTGTTGATGTGCAGGTGCGGAGGTCGAGCAGTGGTCGAAGGTGAGGTGAAGGTCAAGTAGGGACGTGCCGTGCCGATGGACCGGGAGCGGTGAAGGGCGGACGTGGAGCTTGGACCGACGGACCAGGAGACCTGAGGACCGGCTGTGGTAGCTGGCACGTGGCGTTGACAAGCAAGAGCACATGGGGATGTGAGGTGCATCGGCCGAGTCGGGAGGAAGGTGATGGCGTCGTGACACTTGGTGGGAGGCCGAGAAGGACGGCAAATGCACTATGCCCGGCGTGGAGGCTGGACATGCTCCGGCATCCGTGCTGGAACTCGGGGTGTGCGAACCACATCCCGTCTACGGCACGGGCTCGGTAGCTGAGCCTCGAAAAGCTACCATCGACGGTATCCTAGTTTGGGCCTCAAAACTCGACGTGGACGGTTTCCAGGTTTGGGCCTCAAAACCTGGGTGCGCGGGTTTCTGAGTTTGGGCCACAAAACTCAGCCTGAGGACAGGTTTCCTGGTTTCAGCCTCAAAACCGGGGGAAGGCCCAGGTTTCCCGGTTTCGGCCTCAAAACCGGGGGGAGGTCCGCAAAAAGGGCGGTCGACGCATGGCAGCGTGGAGAGGCTGGCGTGGCGGCGCAGCTATCTGCGAGGTAGGCGCGGCGGTCGACAGGGTGGCACATGGTGGCATCCTGAGGCTTGCGTCGAGGCTAAGCTAAGGATGAGATGGGCGTGTGGCCGTCGGATCGTCAACAAGCAGAATTGGACCGGGATACCCCTAGGGTTGGCCGCTTCGCTCTTGTATCTAGGAGTAGAAGGGGATTATTGTATTAGGCTATAAATAAGAGAGGCACCCCTCCTCTCTCTCTATCCTTGCAGTCATTTGTTCCTGAGCTCTCTTTCTCTAGCCCCCCTGCTTAGGTTCTAATCATACCTCGCTGCAAGCGATCCGCAGAGACGGAAATCATACCTCTGTGTATTTGGATCTTTTGAGGAAACAAGACCGTATTCTCGTTGTCTCCTCGTGTGGAGGAATTTCGGCTGAAATCGAATTAATTCGCGTTTGTGTTGGTGTTCTTCGCGTTTCAGTTTTTCATCTCCCGGAGATTTGCCTCGTTCTCCCTCTCCGCGAGATGATTTTCGATTCCACTTGAATCAATTCGTTCTTGGTCGTGAGCCCCTTCTTTCCACCGAAGGATTTCTCCCTTAACCTCACGAATCCATAGATCGGGTCGATTTTGTGTTCGTTCTTTGTTCTTCCCCCTTTATGGTGATCCACGAATTTCTCTTGATTGACTTGGTATGGTGCGATGATTTCTTAGGATTAGCACCCCAATACATAGAGGAACACCTGGGAGGAGTTTGATCGAAGTCCCTTTCGAATTGGTTGAGATTCATTCGAATTTGGTTTTGAACCCGAGCCACTTTGTGCTCTCTGGGTGTTGGCGGACAGTCCGCGCCCCTAACGGCGGACAGTCCGCGCATCGGGTCTCGGCCAGGTCAGTCACGCGCAGTCCCCTGACTGTTCATTGTCGAGTGAACGGCGGACAGTCCGCGGTACAAACCCGCAGACAGTCCGGGACCTGTCCAGCAGACTTGCAACACTGTTTGGTTTCTGTGTTTTGGCCGGCGGACAGTCCGGCTCCCAGTCGCGGACACTCCGGAACTTAACGGCGGACAGTGCGGGACACTGACACCGGACAGTCCGCGATTCTGCTGTTTGTGCAGTTTTGCTCTGGGGCTTTGGCAGTTGGCTTTGGTGTTTCTCTGGGGGTTCCGCTGTACCACAAGGACATCTCCTAGGGTATCCACCTACTTGTAGGTCCTGAACTCTCCGGTCGTCTCGAGTCTTTGCTTTTGGGGTGATTTTCTGGGACAAGAGCCACTCTATTCACAAGTTGAATTTGAGGCTCCCATTCAGCCCCCCTCTGGTCGCTAATCTGGTCCTTCACAACCACTAACGTTTAATCTGTTCCATAAGTTTTGTTGTCTATTTGAGTTTTATAAGATTTGAAAGACTAAGAAAAGTGGATGTTTCATCAACTGTTGGAACATTGTTTCAACAATCATCAACATCAATCAAAGCTCCGATAGAAGAAGTACATTTTTACCGCAAGTCCCTATATGGCAAGATTGAACGACTATGATAATATTCAGCTTAGGGGAAAGCACCCCCGTATATTCAGGTAGTATCCTTATCCTCTTAAGTTTTCTTTCTATACATAAATTTAAAAAAATACAAAAAAATGTGAGCACATGAAGGCTCACCATTAATTAAAAAGAATAAAAAAAATATGGGCACATGAAGGCTCAACACTATTAAGGGAACAAACTTAGAGGAGATGCACCCCCGTTATCCTCGCTATTTAGGTACGTGTTTATCTTAGTGTTTTGAGCTCTCTCTCTAATATCTTAAAATAGAAATGATGAATAGTTGCTCTATCATAATTTCTTTCTCGTATCTAGTCTTCAAGCACGAGTTCTCCTAATTAATAATGATGTCTTAAAATGAAATTAAATGCATGGGTAGCAAATGCTTGATCTAAGTTCTAGATAATTGGCAGATATGATATGTGATGATATGAGCTGCTATTATCTTGTTCTAAACAACACTAGAGTCCTGGAGATTTCTCAATATTAAATATGATTAATAAGTACATTCAATAAAGTTATGTTGACCCTATGAGAAGTTATCATACTATAAAATTGGAATAACTTACACATTTTATTCATCTTCCACATAAATGCTCACAATTATCTGTTACTATCCTCTCAAAAGTTTGTTGGAAGCATATGACTATTGGAAAAAAACCGAGAAAATAAAAATGGACAAGTGTCCAAAACCTCAAAGAAAAAGAGAGATCCGACAAAATAAAAAGGGACAAGTGTCCAGGACCTCAAAAAAAAGAATATCAGAAAAAATGGGCATGTGCCTACAGTAGAATTAGCCTAATAATCATGTGTCTGATAAGCAGAAGAGAGTGATATATTTAAAAGAGCATTCGACTCCATCTTCCATACACATGCACTTCTCGATTCAATGGTGTGGTTGACTTTCTCTTTGGATCCATTGTTTAATTTGACAACACACATCTTTAAGCTTTTGAAAATTTATAAAAACTTTGGGATAAAGGTGAAGTGAAAGAGCAAGAGATATAGTGCTTCATTTGATCGTTCTATCTTTCAATTACTCATGATCCAAGGTGAAAGTAATAAGCCCCCATGATAAATAATATGATATATTTTTTCTAATTCGAAGGGGAACTTTTGTTTGAATGCATATGTACTTGTTGAAAGTTAAAATATTGTAGCAACTCCTAATCCACTATTGAGTTTGACTTTGCTAAGGGACTACCAAAGGGTAAGCTTGGGGGAACTTGTTGACGGTCCTTACAGTCAATATTATACGATCAACTATTGCATGAATTAACATGAAATGAACCATAAAGCATAATTGTAGGGTTTGATCCTAACAAGTTCCACGAGTTGTGTTGTTCTAACATGTTTTGCAGGATTACCAATGTTTCACCATATAAAAGTATTTCAAGCTATGAAACAGAGCACACTATTGCGAAGAGCTCGTCGAGACGATTGAAATAGACATATGATTTGCTATATTTGGAGTCCTGGAGCGAGAGTCCTCGATGGATACGACTTGGAAGATTCTAAAACAACCCAGAACCATCATCTACCACAAGTCCAGGGACTAAACCGACAATAAATATACAACTCTATGAATTATTATTTTCTAGGGACACGTTCAGGAATTGGGAAACAAAAGAATCCAACTACAACATGACTACTTGCGCAAATGGATCGGAAAGTGACACTAGAAGGGTGTGGAACCTTCCAGAAGACACCAGAACGAAGCGGGCACCTGGTGGCTGCCAGGTGGGGCCGACATGCACCACCTACAGGTCGGCTGGCCTGGTGTCCCTACCAGGTGGGCCCTCCTTTGCGTGGCGGTTTCTAACAGAACTCTTCAACGCATTTTGGCCCATTAAGGACCATATGCATTTTAATGTGATATGGTGGAGAGTTTAGTACCACATCGCTTGCTAAAGGTGGAGGAGGGCCAGACGCCCTCATATAAACAGACCCAGACCCCCTCCAAGATATCTCTATTCATTATCTACCTACAGAGTAAAAGTTAGGGTTTCGAGATGAGAGGTGTCCCTCGAATGGATATCCTCTCAACTCTAGAATTAGCTTAGATCTAGTCTTCTAGATAATAGAGAGATGGAGAGCGAGGGAGGTTTTTGGAGGAGATGTCGGCCTGTCGGTGCTTCTTCCTCCAATTGTACTTCGGCGGGATCAAGCTCTACTCAAGCTTGCTCCTGAGATGCTTTTGATGATCAACTTCTGATTCATGTAAGATTCATGTTTATATTATTCTTCTGGTCATGAGTATCTTTTGAGTATTTTAATCTAGTGCACTAGGTTGAGGTATAATTCGTAGTGTGAGCGTGGTTCTTAGACTCGGGTTACTCGTAGATGTACCTTATAGACCGGATCGATGGTAGCTCGCGGGTGTGACTGTTATAGACCCGTTGAATCCTCTATAGTCCACCTCCCGTTTATAGGATGAGTAGGACCGTAGTTACCTAGTTGGGTTGTACTCTGGATGCAGACCTTCTATTCATATCCCTAGTTGAATTGTAGAAGACATAGATTCTTGCCCAAGTCAGAACTAGAGAATCCTAAGTTATCCTCTCGATACTCCTATTATCGACCTCATACAAGATTGCTACTTCCCCTATACTTTAATCTTGTTTTCACCTTATCTTATTTCTACTTTAGTTTATACTCTCACTCATTTATCTTCTTTGGTTAAGTTAGAACGAAGTTGATCTCACACGTTTCCTTGTGGATACGATACTTAGAATATTCTGGGTGAAAGCTACAACGGTATGCGTGCGCTTGCGGATCTTTTTCTGTGTGCTCATATATACCAACCAACCACTTCTAGTGTTGCCGCTAGTGGTGACTGTTGGCATTTCTTAGCATCGCCACCAGGAGTAGAGATAAACCCTATCCCCGACAACAGCGCCAAAAAGACAGTTGGTATGTGTAACGCATATAGACAAATCCGCAAGCGCACGGATACCGTTCTAACTTTCACCCAGGAGTATTCCAGGGTATCATATTTATATCCTCAGGGAAGTAATGTGTAAAGAGTTTAATAACTGACGATCATGTATCTACTAACTTAGTGTACCGACTAGATTAAAGTGGGGGTAAGTGGTAGCTTATATGATTGATAGATGAATGATACACTGAAGAACTCCATAAAAAGATAAAGAGCAGACAAGCACAGTTGGGAGGTCATCGAAAGAGTTCAAGGTTCCTATATACTTCTCTGTTACTATGGTTCTAATCTAGATCTAACCCAAGGGATTAACTAAAGTAAAGGTCAAGCATAATGATCACACCATGACATTTTGGAGCAGCAGCTCCTTCCGGTTCTTGAAGAGACTGGGAAGGGGTAACTGGGAGAAGGCTGCCAAAAGCTCTACGAAACACCAACCCAAACATGGTGGAATACAAAGGCCTGGTCAGAGTTGTCACCCCCAGGGCTACCACAACTATCTGTGGGGTTGGGCGCAACCTCAGGTAAACGATAATCTAGACACCACGTCTATACTACCGATTACTACTCTAGCCACATATAATAACTAGAGCACTCGGTAGAGCGGAGGTCCCATGCCAAGGTGCAAAACATTAAACTAACCATGCTTTAGCTAAAACATAAGGTAAGGACTAGATAACCAAATAATTAAATAAAAGTAATTAAAGAAGATAAATATATTAAATAATTGAGTCATAAAAAAAAGATACAAACTTATATCAGACCTCTGAGGACTCCTCGGGAACATGACCATCTCCCTAACTCCCAACTCCTATACTACTACATCTTGGAATGAGAGAGGAGAGGGCTCCTTGTTGTGTGTTTTGTCGTGGGAGTGGAGGCCTCTATTTATAGCTTAGGATTGGAGAGAACCACTCCTAGCTAACCGAGGTGGTACTAATCCTTCTTCTAGGAATGCTTGTGCTTGCTTCCATGCATCCGCACAAGAAAGGCCTCCATGCATTGCCTTGCAACCACACAAGAAGGTCGTGCCATTTGAGGCCAGCCAGGGGCCGGCCGACCCATTGGACTGGTCGATCCGTGGGCTGGGCCTCCTGGCCACCGCCTCTGCCAAGTGGGCTCTGGGGGCCTCCTGATGAATGCCCTGGCGTGTGGAGTTTTGTTGGAGTTCGTTTGCTTGACGTCTTGTTTATCTAGTTGCGCAGATGTGTGTCGGAAAGCGCCTTTTGGGTGTCTTCATGTATTTGTGTATGTGTCCTGTAAAAATATACTTCTCCAAATACATATGGAATTATGTCAGAAGTAAATGCTTATGTGATGTTGGTTTGCCAAATTCCCTTATTTTTGATAATAATTGACGGTCGGATTTCTGAGTTAATGACCGTCAACAGTGACAACCTAGTAATAGTGTGATGCTAAGAAGTGTCAACACTCACCGGTAGAGGTAAGTGGAAAACATATCTCTTGGCTGTGTTGTTGTGCAGGTGTGAAGCTCAGAGGCAGTGGTCGATGGCGAGATGAAGGTCAAGTAGATACGTGTCGTGCCGATGGACCGGGAGTGGCGAAGGGCGGACGTGAGGCTTCGACTGACGGATCGAAAGGCCGGAGGACCCGCTACAGTTGCTGGCACTTGGCTTCAGCAAGCAAGAGCACATGTGATGTGCGACTGCATCGGCCAAGTCGAGACGCAAGACAATGGCATCGTGGCACTTGGCAGAGGCCGGACACGGGCTTGCACGGGGCAAGTGTCATCTGTCGAGTCAAGAAGGAAGGCGAAGGCGTTGTGCTCGGCAGAGGCCGGACATGCGATGACATCAGTGTTAGCCGGGGCATGAGACCCATGCTCCGTCTTTAGCGCGGGTTTGGTAGTTGAGCCTTAGAAAACTACCCGCTGCAGTTTCCGAGTTTGGGCCTCAAAACTCAGGGCGGCCAGTTTTTGAGTTTGGGCCTCAAAACTCTAGGTGGCCGGTTTTCAGGTTTGGGCCTCAAAACCTAGGCTAACAGGTTTGTCGGTTTGGGCCTCAAAACCCGGCGGAGGTTCCTATGCGGAACGGGACGACGCGTGGCGGCACCGTGAGGCTCGCGTCGAGGCGAAGCTAGCGGTGAGAAGGTGCAGCGGTCGTCGGGACAACACTTGGACTAGAATACCCCTAGGGTTAGCTAGTTTGATCTTGTATCTAGGGGTAGAAGGGGAATATGTAATGGGCTATAAATAAAGGATGACACCCCTCATCCTCTCTATCCTTGGAGCATTTCATTCTCAGACTCTAGATATTCATCTATTATGTCCTCTCTCTCAGTAGCTGCTTGTGATCCGTAGAGATGACATAATTCCTCTGTGTATTTTGGATTTCAGGAAAGGAAACCGTAATTGTGGGATATTACCTCCATATACCCTAATGTTACTTGGGCCCTTCGTCAAGGACAACCCTGCTCTCGAGGCCCTACAGCACACGACCAGCCTGTCATGCTCATTAGGGACTCTCATGAAGCCTTGTTTGCCAAGAAAGATCTTAGAGTTAGATCTAGATTCCTTACTTTACGGAACCGATCGTAATCTATTAGGATACGGAAATTGTAACCCTGCTCCCTAACTATATAAGGCGAGCAGGGACCCCCTCTCAAATCATCCAATCTCACCAGATAATACAACCAACAAAACATAGGACATACGGTATTATGGCGACTTGTCGGCTTGAACCTGTCTAAATCGTCGTGTTCGTCCTTGTGTTTACGCTTGAGTAGTCGCCTCGCGCACCTCCTCAAACTAATCTACTACCTTGGGCATACCCTTCGGTAGACTGTCGGCCATATTTCATCAACAGTTGCATGCCAAGTAGGGGATGTGTGCTATGACACCATGGTTTACCAAGCGGTCATCTTCCCTGACTCCATGATCCCCCCGAGCCCGACACCTCCTTCCGGATCGGATCTATGATCTGGAACACCGGCGACGCCATCCTCGCTCTAGAGATCATGGAACTCGCGCAACCTCTTGCGCCCGATACCTCACCGTCCACCCTTCGCGCCATCACGCCGGCGCTCAGCGTGCCAAGATTCATCAGTTGCGACGACCTGGTTGAGGCCACTGATCGGGCCAACGAGAGGATCGTCGATTGCATCAACTTTGTCGAGGCGGTTCGGCAGTAGGTCTCCGGCCGTCCTCGTGACCATCGCCAGCACCATCGTCGTATGCCATCAGGAGTGCCCAACATGTGACCCGCCCGCCGCCCAAGATCAGATTTACATCTGACTCCTCACTCAGCCCCACGGCTCGCCAATCGCGCTCCATCATCGATCTCCATGCCCTACGGGCTACGCGGTGCGGTGTCCACCTTCCAGCACCAGGCACTATGACAATTCTCCGACCAGGTTGAGCTTTTTAGCTCCAACCAGACTTCTTCGACCAGCCTGCCTAGCCAGGCATCTCCAGCTCCGATTGTCGGCATGATTGCTATCCTCAAGATTTCTGATGACTCCAAGCAGGAGGTGTCCATCGACAACATGGCCTTGACAACCTCTGCGTCTGCGTCTACTTCATCCTTCGAGTCCATCACCATGCAGACGACAACCATCATCTCCACGGAGTCATCCACTACCTTTCCACCTTGCTACGGAGGCGTGATCTTCAACGTTTCCATCGACAGCGTCCCACGGGCGAACAAGACGGACGCCGAGCGCGTTGCATGAGAACAGCGCAACACCGATCGCCAGAACCATCGTGACGAGGAGCGCCGCGACCAAGAGCGCCATGATCGAGAGCACCATGGAGGTCGCAATCTCGAGGAACAATTTGACATGGTCGGCGACCACCAGGTGTACGTGACTCCGAGTGCCAACCTAGCCGTCGTCGCCAATGAGCTGCCAAAACTGCCCATCACTCCAGAGCTCGAGAAGATCATCGCCCACATCAAAGCCACCACCGTACAGTGCAACGAAAGGGGACCTAGAGCCGCTCCCTCTGACTCCTCACACAATAGAGTCGAGCAATCGATCCCTCGTCGCTCAAATAGGTCACCGCCACCTTCCCACGATCAGGTCACCTAGGGGCGCCGCAACGCCCATTGTGCCCTGAATCCTGATGCTACTGCAGTTGTCACCTCAATAGGGCCATGTCCCTTCACCGCACACCTCCGAGCTGTCGTCTAGCCCCTGGGCTTCAAGGTCACCTCTGAAAGGATCAAGATGCCCAAGAGGGGGTGAATTGGGCTGTTGTAAAACTTTGGCACAAATGAAAACCTATCAAGCCCAATTAACCCCTTGTGCCTAGAAGTGTGTTTCTCTATACTCTACCGCACAAAAGACTATCACTATGCCATTTCTACTCTAGAAAAGCAATTCAAGTATGAATGAACAACAAGTAAATTGCGGAATTGAATTGCTCAAATGTAAATGCGTAAGTAATGAGAGTAGAGATGACACGACGATCTTTTTGCTGAGGTATCGAGGTGTCGGCACACCCCCTAGTCCTCGTTGGAGCACCCGTGCAAGGGTATCGCTCCCCCTTGATCCGCGCAAGGATCAAGTGCACACTATGAGCTGATTCTTCGCCACTCTGGCCCGGTGAATCGCTCACTATCGGTCACAAGCCTCCTTGGGTCACCCACAAGCCTCCGGATGATCACCAAGCTTCACGATCACCACCAAGCCGTCTAGGTGATGCTGATCACCAAGAGTAACAAGCTAGAACTCTCACTTGACCATGACAAGGCCAAAGAGATGGATGGATGCACACTTGCTACTCAATTCTCACTAGGAGGTCACTAATTCTCTCAATTAGTAATTCTCTCAACATCACTAGGGCTCTTGCTCTTTCTCACACTCACAATGTGTTTTTCAGCAAAGGAAAGTGGCAAGAACACTCTAATGGAGGAGGGGGAGTATAAATACTCCCCCAACCGGCCATTTAATAGAGCACTGAACAGGTCATTTTCGGGGGCATTGGACGCTCCGATAACTGGCATCGGACACACTGATGCCCCCGACCAACGGTCAACTGTACTACTTGTCAGACATTTCAAAGTGACATCGGACGTTGGGCAGCGTCCGATGTGATTCTGACCTCTCTGGAACCTCTCTGCATGGCCATCGGACGCTGGCCCTCAGCGTCCGATGCATGTCCAAGTTCACTCGCAAGTGAACAGTGGCATAGGCGCGTCTGATGTGACAACATCGGAACGTCCGATGCCACGCACCAGGTAGACTCAAGTCTAGTGAGCATCGGACGCGCGTCTGATGCCCACCAAGCCAGCGTCCGATGCCTGTTTCACAGGCAAAACTAACTCGGATTGTGACGCGGCCTTAACGACTTTTCATCCTAACGACATAAGGGCTCTCTCTGAGCTACCTAGGGCTATGATATAACAAGTGTGCACCACACCTACCTCAATAGACTCATCTAGGTCAAGCTACTGATTCACGCTCCCCTTTATAGTACGGCCAAGGGAAAAACAAAGACCTAAGACTACCTAAGTGTCCTCCAACACCATATGACACTTAGCCTAGTCTACCACCGTCTTCAACGTCCGTCCTTTGAAAACCAAAACGATTTCCATCACCAGGGGACATGAACTCCATATGCCCGTATCGTCGCCATTACCGTGACCTAACTCATCCCTGTTTCTACAAAACACACGTTAGTCACAGTAATCTTGTGTTTCATCCAATCACCGAAACCCACTAGGGGCCAAGATGCGTTCAATCTCCCCCTTTTTGGTGATTGATGACAACACGACCTCGAGTATAGAGAGAAGAGGTTTTCAAATCATGACATGTATGAACTTGCAATAAATAAGAGAAAATGGTTAGGGGCAAGTTCATACATATCATGCCAACATCCTGCACTCAATAAGTTAGAGTGAATAGCAAGTGCAAGAGTAAAGAGCTCGAAAACATAGCAAGTGAGAATGAAGCGCAAGTAATCGAGCGAAGCAAAATGACATGCCATATAAGATAACATAGTGAGCACATACCTGTCATAAGGTTCATAGCACACATATATAAAGTAGACATAGTGCCAAAAGATGCGATATGTAAAGAGTGTATGAGAATATAACACGACATAAGAAACAAGACCCTCTCACATTGCTCCCACTATCGCTATACTCGACCATTCTCCCCCTTTGGCGTCAAGCACAAAACTAAGCGTCGGAGGGTGGAGGTGGCGCAGATGAGTCAGGACCCTCCAGAGTGCGCTGAGTGAACTCAAACTGCTGAACAAGCGCCTCAGAGTCTGAAGAAGAAGACCCGGCAGTCTGACCCTCAGTAGCTGGATGTGGAGGTGAAACAGTCTGGGTCGTATCTGCCTGCTATGGCTGCTCTGCCTGCTCGGTCTGCTAGGTCTACTCGGCAGTCTCAGTCGCTGTCTCTGTAGCTGTGGCCGCCTGAGCCTCGGAGTGCGGAAGCTCTGGAATAGAAGAAAGCTCAGGCTGCACTGTCGTGGTAGTCTCGGACTGGACGGGCTCAGTCTGCTTGGAGGACGCGATGGAGCTCGGAAGGGTCTCGGTAGTAGAAGTAACCGGAGCTGTCGACGTCTGAAATGGGCCCTGAAGGTTCGGCATGGGAAACCCAGTGAGCTCGCTGAACGTGGCTGTCAAGTCACGCGTAACAGTGGTGGTGGTCACGAACAGATAATCTGTCGGACGTGGAGTGAACTCTGTGTGAAGCGGACTGAACAGCTGGGCCCCTCTAGGTGGTGTAGTGTAGCTCGTGAACTGGGAGGAGTTGGGGCCAGGAAACTGTTGCTGCTGGCTGAACTGTGGAGGCTATGGTGGAACAGGTGGCTGCCATTGAATCTGCTGCTGGGGTGGAGGCTGCTGCCACTGCCACTGTGGAGGTCCACTTATAATACGCTCCATGAAGGTGTTGGCACAAAATGTGATGCACTGTGCCTCACACACAGCAAGCTGGAAAGCATGGCTTCAATCGGGTGCCCGGGCGATTCGAAATCCGAAAACGTGCCAGTCGGTTTGACCTGAAAACCAACAAGGGATAAACTGTGAGAATAAAACTGGAACATGCTGGGTGAGACCAGACAGTTCCATATTTACGGCTTTGAAGCCACTTTCGACGACATACAGCTATAGAAGTTGTCTGTCAACAAATTTAAGAGTCATTCGGCTAACTCTAAACATGAACATATGTAAACAGCTGGTTGCCGAACGCATGTACATGAAAAGACAAGCTTGAACAAGTGAAAAAATAAATTATGAGTTTACGTGTAACCAAGCTCGGCAAGCCAGCCGAGTTGGGGTCCATGAAGAAGGAACATGCAAACAAACATGATCAAACCCATCTAAAACCTGCATCTACCGCACAATACCTAGTTTCATCTAAGCTTAAACATGATTGACATGCGTGAACCCGCAACATGTAACAATCTAGATTAGAAACTAATCTGGCCATCATAATCGTGCAATTTGTAAGAGATATCATGAAAACAACGATTATTGGAGCATAAATAAACTTGTAAAGAAAGGCCGAACAAAATCAATCTAGATTGGGCAAAAGAGTGTTACATAATTAATTAAAACATGCAACACATGGTAGCTTAATGAATCTAATAGAGCCGATAACTATCTTGCTTTTGCTAAACGTATCAATAAACGCCTGCCGCACGGTATTTACTCATAAGCAAAGCATAAGCAAAGACTTCTTGAATATTAACAAAGGTCCGCTGCACGACCAATGGAAATAAACAAGACTACTTGCATCACATCTAAATCCACCGCATGATACTAGACATGATAACAAGGTTGCCGGAGCTTACGGAGGTCGACGGATCGATGATTCCTCTCGAAGAACTCGACGACACGACAAAGGACTCGAAGATGGCACGAGGCCCGTTTGTATTGATATGGTTGTGAACCCCTTTTACAATAGCCAAGGGTTTATATTTATACCCTGGACGCAATACAGGTCCTAAGAGGACACGACTATGAAATATTAAAGGAAAATACAATATTTTTTGGCCTTCGACTCCCCGCGGAATCTTCATTGCCTTAATTATCGCAATTTTGTTGCCCGATCGGCTCTTGCTTCCATTGTTTCAACGGAAACTCCCTTTTTTCTCAGAATATCCGATCGCATAAGCAGTTGCCGAATCCTTGGAAACTAGCCGACCGCATGGACACTTGTCGAATGCCTCATACGCTCAGCTATCGCACACTGGCCCATCTGTCATCTCCTTGTGCGTCCGAAAATCTGGTGTTGACACATGCCCCCTAATTTTGGGATAAATATTTATTCCAAAATTCCTTTCTCCTGTACTACGGACGTGGAACCTCCGGAAGCATCCACCCTCGTGGAAATTTTGCGTGCTATAATTGCCTTGCCTGTCGATTCACCTTCCAATGCACCTTTTGGGGTCCTTTTAAGTCACCCTTCACTCTGTTTTGGCCTGCACCTTCAAACTCTCCTGTTTCGATCTCAAAACCAAGAAAAAACCCTTCTTCCTCTTGTCATCATCCAATCCAACCTAGAAGATGTCAGAAGATGTCTTCCATGGCGAGCAGACATATCTCCGAGCTTGGCGCTTCCAGTACTTCTAAGAAGAGGTTTCTCTTTTCTATCCTTCATTTCAAAATGAAGCAGCCGTTCTTACTTCGTTACTTTTGTTCAGGAGGATCGTCGATGATTTCTTCGAAAACCTGACTCGACAGGTCATAGACCTTCAGCTTGATCTGGAGGAGAAAGATCAGAAGATTATCCGAGTCTCCCAGGAACGTGACGTCGCTCGGAATCGGGCCACGGGTGAACATTTTTTCATCATTTATGTCTCTGTTCTCCCTCTTACCTTTATTTACTCTTCTTTCTTTCACCTCTGGAGGCAAAACTTCATGCTCTTGAAACTGTCGTCGCCAAGCTTGCCATTACGGCTAATGCGGCAGGCACGACGGCCTTGAATCGGGTAAATGAGGTCAACCGAATCCTCCCTGACATCTCCAGGGCCGGCATGGGATACGGCGCGGCGCTTGCCTTCAACGCCGTACGGATTCACTCTGGCGCCGATTATCGCAGATTCGACGTCTGTGAGCAGGGGCTGGAATATAGGGTAGCACACTCTGTAGATGATATGAAGGAAGCTGGAACGGATCTGGCTGATTCCTTCGACCATGTTCTTCCGATTAATCATAGGATGGAATGAACGAACTGATCCTCATTGTAATCTCATGTCCCCCTTTTTGTAAATAAAAAGTCCTTCTATTTGATCCTTGAAATCAATCTGTGACTGATCCTTCGAGATCAAAGCATGTTTTGCTTCGTGCATTAGTCATTGACTTTTATTTTTTGCTGCCAATCATGTCAGTCACCCCTGTTCTGTAAGCGATTGTCGTAATCGGCTATTTTCAGATCTAGTGTTCCGGATCCCTTCTCAATTTTCCAATCCATGGCGATGTCAGGATGGTACTTCTCAATTCGAAGACCATTTGCCAAACTTACTGTCTTCAGGGTCAATCGGTAATATGAACCTCCAAACAATCGACTAAAACTGAATTCTTCATGCGGCAACAATTCTTAGTCGAATCCTATTGGCTTCCTGACTCTGGAGCCACGATCTCCTCAAGTCAGCAAAAATCTGGCCCGGCCCAACAACGGCCCATAAGTCATGAAAAACCCTAACCCGACGCCTGGTTTTCCGGGGTGTAAGCCACGGTTCTAAAGGACCGAGAAAGTACTAGCAAGGCGACCAGAGGGGGGTGAATGGGAGCTCAAAAATTTCTCTCGAAACTTTGGCCAAATGTCCCAAAATCAACCCCCGAAAGCTATGACCGAAACCGTGATGCCCACGACCCTTGGAAGAGGGTGGATAATCCCTAGGATCACAGCGAGGCACCACACAGTGATAGCAAACCAAACGCCGAAAGCACCGAGACAAGTTCGACCCTCAAAAACCAAGTCCCGAACGTAGATAGACGACTATGTCGAGAAATCTCCAAATACCGATGCTAACAAGTAGCAAAGATACCTAGAGAGGTTCCTTGATCAACTACAAGGCCAAACGAGAAGTCCGGAAACCAAGCGAGGAAGCCGGGAGAGCAAACGCACAAAACCGGAAGCTTCAAGCGATTCCCGGACTGTCCGGACTTGGAGTCCCGGACTGTCCGCCCCTACTGCGGACTGTCCGCGAGGGTTTACACCGGCGGACTGTCCGCTGGTCAACCGAGACCCAAAACGCAGAGACTCGCGGCCATTGCTCTCGCCAAGTCCCCGACGCGCGGACTGTCCGCGCCCTGAGTGGCGGACTGTCCGCGATCACTCAGGGAGAGCGATTTCAAACGCCCTTCACCCAAATCTTCTCCAAATTGATTCAAACCAAAATCCCATGTTTCCAAACTTGGAGAGGATGATCACGGAGTAGTTAGGAGACTATCCCCAAGAAATCATCCGCTCAAATCAACTCAAACACCGGGAAATCAAAAGGGGAGGAGGATGAATCGAAAAGCGCCAAGAAAACGAATTCAACCCGATCTACTTGTTCGTTAGGAGTTAGATAAATTCCTTCGGTGGAAATGATCTCCTTTCAAATACGAACAAGTTGATTCAAACGGATTTCGCAAAGACGCAGTATAGGGAGAGATCGAGCGACGGGAAAAACGCGGAGAAATGAAGAACGCGAAGAACACGAACCAAAACGCGAATCAACACATCGATCTGCAACCGTGTGGCTACCACACGCTACAACAGTGAGGTTACGGCCTCACTTCCTCAAAATCTCCAGTACACATAGGTATGGTTCTCTGCGGATCTCAGCTAGCTACAGCAGGGGATTGGGAGAGCAGGAAACCCTAGAAGCAAAGAGAAAATGACTGAGATGGATGGGGAGGTGGGTGTCTCCCCCTACTTATCCTAATTCTAACTATTCCTAATTCCCACTCTACCCCTAACTACTTACAGAGCGAACCAGCTAAACCCTAAGGTTATTCTGGACCAACTCGATGGTAGGTGGATCCGACGGCCACGCCCGCACAACTCGTAGCGTTGCCTCGACGCAACCTCCCGATTGCCGCCACGTGCCGCCACCGTCTTCACCCCCGGTTTTGTAGCCCAAACCGGGAAACCAGCCTTTCCAGCCAACCCCCGGTTTTGAGGCCCAAACCGGGAAACCAGCCGACTGTCATCTGAGTTTTGTGGCCCAAACTCAGCAAACCCGCAGCACCCAGGTTTTGAGGCCCAAACCTGGAAACCGTCCTCAGCCCGAGTTTTGTGGCCAAACTCGGAAACCGTCCGCGCCCAGGTTTTGAGGCCCAAACCTGGAAACCGTCCACCCAATGGTTTTTCTCTGGCTCTACCACCAAACCGAAGCTGTAGAAGGGATGCACCGCCCGTGAACCCCGTCCACCGACACGTGTTCCCAGGTCCTCGACCCGAGCAACACATGACCGCAAGTCTCCACTCGTCGCTGTCCCAGGCTGTCGGCCACCACAGCTGATCCTCGGGCCACCAGTCCCTCAGTCCAAGCCTCACGTCGGCCCTTCGCCACTCTCGGTCCCTCGGCACGGCACGTCTCTACTTGACCTTCACCTTGCTTCTGATCACTGTATCCGTGCTCGACACCTGCACAACACAAGCCAAAGAACATGCGCATCATCCCAGTTGACAATCACTCATCACTCAGAGACTCGGCATACACCCATGTATCCGCAATCTCCCCCTTGATGAGTGCATTGTCAACTACTCACACAAATCATAATGGAAAGAGAAGGAGGAAGAAGGAGAAGAGAGAACTCAACCAAATGACCCAAAAGCATAGCAAAAGTCAAAGAAGGTCAAGTGGAAAGAGCAAGACAACTTGGTTCCCAAAGACATGGGCAACGGCTCGACGCAACCAAGCAAAGCAAAGCTAGCCCTCAAGAAGAGGTAGAACAGGCTCAACACCACTAGCAGATACCAATTGAAAAATCAAGGCAAAATGCTAGTCCCTCAAGATAGAGGCAAGGGCTCAACACAACTAGCAAAGCGCTCCGAACCAATTGGAAAATTCAAAAATTCAGCACGAGCAAAAACTCCCCCTTGCATGGTGCACCCAACCGATTCTTCTCCCTTTTTAACATGGGAGGCATGATTTGTCCAAATTCTCCCCCTTAGTTGAAAATGCACCATCAAGAAAAAGGAATCGAAAGCAATTTTCTCCCCCTCAGAAAATGCACCATCAAAAGTGCCAACAAAAGAGGTTCTCCCCCTTCCAAAATGCAGATGAGCCAAAATGCAAGTTAGCAGCTTCAAGAATATAGTCAAGAAAATGCAAAGATGCTCTAAACAGTATAGCTCCAACAACTCATTGGAAAGCATACAAGCTAGCGAAGGCTCAAACTGATCACCAAATATGCAATATGAACATACGAGCAGAGTGAGCAGTTTTTAGCCAAAAAGGTATTCACCATCAAAATAGCACCAAACATGTATAGATAGGAAGACAAGTGCTAATCATGTATACAAGGTGAACTACCCCTAGCAAAGTTCAATCATCATGCTATAGAATTAAACATAGTCTTGTGTACCCAAATTTTATCGGAGTTGTAGCGGTTAAGATTACACAAGTTCAAATTTCAGCATGTGATTGCGAGAGGTTGAAAGCTTGTCATTGCCTAACTTTTCAACTGTGCGAAGCCTATGCAGAAGCAATCAGAAGCTTAAAGCAACAGTTTCGGTCATACACTACACAGCTCAAGTTTAACTCAAAGTGCAATGAGAAACAGTCTCAAAACTGTGATGTGTTGACAAGCAATCTCATCTCGATCTTTACAATTCACTTATCTTGGTTCAAGTTTTATCTCAGAAAATGAACAGACCAAGCAAGTGACAGACTCAGAACTAGAGACATAGCAACCTAGCATATATGAAAAGCACGAGTGTATTCAACACATCCTACACATGCTAGTTGCATATCTCAATGGTGAACATTTTCAATTTTTAAGTTTATTAGCAAATTCACCATTTCGAAAATAGCTCAGCTCACAACATGTATTAGTGATCAGAAAGAGCATAAGCTACTATCATAAGCATATAGCATCAGAGCATACTAGACAGAGCATAATTACATTTTAAAGATTATATGCATGAAGCTCAGAATGTAAAAGCGTATGCTGAAATGAAAAAAAAAACGAGAAAATAGTCAGTTTATGGTACAATATCCAAAATGTTTCCCCCATCTAAAAGGGGAAACACACACCAAGCTCACCCCTCAGCCGATTAAAGGTTGATTCGTCTAAAGGCTTGGTGAAAATATCAGCCAACTGATGATGAGTATCGACATGGCGAAGGTCGATATCACCCTTCTCTTGGTGGTCACGCAGAAAGTGAAAGCGCACATCAATGTGTTTGGTCTTCGAGTGAAGCACGGGGTTCTTAGCAACGCTAATAGCACTCGTGCTGTCACAAAGCGAAGGCACGCAAGAAAAGCTCAGACCAAAATCACGCAAAGTGGCCATCATCCAAAGCAATTGAGAACAGCAGCTAGCTGCTGCAACATATTCAGCCTCTGTGGTAGACTGAGCGACACTAGACTGCTTGCGAGAAGACCACGATATAAGAGAAGATCCAATAAACTGGCAAGTCCCAGAAGTGGACTTGCGCTCGACACGGCAACCAGCAAAATCGGCATCGGAAAAACCGCTAAGGGAGAGGGTGGAGGAAGCTGAATACCAAATCCCAAACTCAGGTGTGAAACGAAGGTACCTGAAAATGCGCTTGACCGCCTGACAGTGAGAAGTGCGCGGCGACGCCTGAAAGCGCGCACAAAAGCACACCGCGAACTGGATGTCCTTGCGTGTCGCCGTCAGGTAGAGCAGTGACCTGATCATGCTTCGGTACTCCTTCTGGTCCACAGCTTCTCCAACCTTGTCCGCATCTAGGGCCATCGTGGTCAACATGGGTGTTGGAAGAGGCTTGGCCTCACCCATATCGAACCTCTTCAGCAAGTCCTTGGTATACTTGCCCTGGTGCACAAACGTCCCTTCTCGGGATTGCTTAATTTGCAATCTGAGAAAGAAAGTCAGCTCGCCCATCATACTCATCTCGAACTCCCTGCTCATAGTATCTGCAAACTTGGCAACCAAAGCATGAGAAGAACCACCGAAAATGATATCATCCACGTAAATCTGGACCAAGAGAGTATCAGTGCCTTGCTTGAGGAGAAAGAGAGTTTTATCCACACATCCCATTTTAAAACCCTTAGCAAGCAAAAAGGTTTTCAACCTATCATACCAGGCTCTAGGGGCTTGTTTCAAACCATATAAAGCTTTGTGAAGTTTAAAAACATGGTTTGGAAACTTGGGATTTTCAAAACCGGGGGGTTGTCTAACATACACCTCCTCTTCTATGTAGCCGTTTAAGAAGGCACTCTTGACATCCATTTGAAAAAATTTGAAACCTTTGGATGCAGCAAAAGCCAAGAGTATCCTAATAGCCTCCAAACGAGCTACAGGAGCAAAAGTCTCCTCATAGTCTATCCCCTCCTTCTGACTATATCCCTGGGCTACGAGTCTGGCCTTGTTTCTCACAACATGGCCATCTTCTCCCTGTTTGTTTTTGAAAACCCATTTTGTCCCAATTGGATGACACTCAGAAGGTGGAGACACTAGAACCCAAACCCGATTTCTCTCAAAGTTTTCTAACTCCTCATGCATGGCATTGACCCAATCCGGAACCAAACCTGGACCTGGACCGAGTGACCCGTTCGTCAATGTTCTAAAATCACCGTGTCAAAGCGTGTCCAACATCTCGGGGCTCAAAATCAGCAACAAAAGCAGAATGAGCAAAGTGAGAGATTTGAGACCTGGACCGAGTGACCCGTTCGTCAATGTTGCCGATCATCTGTTGAGGGGGGTGTTGGCGCTGGATGTGTCATCGCGCCTCTCGTGCAGAAGTGATTTCCCCCTCAACAACAGCTAGTGCCTCCCCGGGTACGAAAGGTACTGCTCGGGGTGGCGGATCCCACGGCCCCTAGGAAGAAGAAGTGTCGGGGCCGTGAGTCGTCGTAGAAGCCGCTCCTTGCGGCACAGCAGGTGGAGGGGGTGTTGGATCATCCATACCTTCAGCACCCTCGTCCTCGTCATCAAAAAGAGGCTCACCAACCTCATGATCACCTACACGCTCAAAACGAGAAGAAGGACAAACCATGGTCTCGTCGAAGGTGACATCGGATGTCTCCATGACTCGGTTAGTGTCAAGGTTAAGTACACGATAAGCTCGAGTGTGAGTGCCATAACCCAAAAACACACCGTCAGAAGAACGAGACTCAAATTTGTCCAAGTTGCCCTTTTTGAGTATAAAACAATGGCAACCAAAAACTCGAAAATAACTCACCTTGGGCAGTTTTCCAAAACGCAACTCATAAGAAGTCTTTTTTCAAGAAAGCTCGAAGAAAAATGCGATTGGAAATATAGCATGCAGTGCTCATAGCTTCGGCCCAATATCGCCTAGGAGTCCTATGCTCATCGAGCATCGTCCTGGCCATCTCTACAAGGGTCCGATTTTTCCTCTCTACAACACCATTTTGTGGCGGTGTGTAGGGAGAAGAAAACTGATGCTCCAAGCCCAAAGAGTTACAAAACTTCTCAAAATCTGAATTCTTGAATTCGGAACCATTATCACTCCTAATAGCTCGCATCGAGTTCAAAGGGAACTCGTTCTGAAGACGCAAAATCAGATTGCGAGCAAAGGAGAAAGTCTCGGTCTTCTCAGCTAAAAAGAAGACCCACGAATATCTCGAAAAGTCATCAACAACAATAAGCACATACCACTTCCCCCCAACCGAGCTCACCCGAGCCGGACCAACAAGGTCCATATGCAAAAGCTCTCCAGGGCGCTTAGTCATGACCTAAGTGAAGGGTCGAGATGGCGGACTAGAGAGGGGGGTGAATAGTCCTTTCTTAAATTAATCACGTCGGCTAACCAAAACAAATGCGGAATTAAAACTATCGGTCTAGCCAAGACTAAACCCCTCTACTTATACTCTATGACACCTTACAAAAGATCCTAATCAATGCAAATAAGGTGTCGGGCTAGCTAGAGCTCACCTAACCAATTCTAGAAGCAAGGTCACACAAGCCTATGCAACTAGTACTTCAAGCACAGGGGAGCTCCTACACAATCTAGTAAGCAAAGCACAAAGCTCCTAAGCTCACTAGCAATGCTCAATAACAAGGCTACACAAGCCAAATTAGAGAGCTCAACTTAGCTACACAAACTAAGCAATGTGACTAGCAAGACTACAAGTCAACTAGTCACGCAAGAGAGCTACTTCTAGGCTACACAAGCAAAGAAGGTAACTAGCAAGCTACACAAGCTAACTAATTACAAGAGCAACTACACAAGCACAATATATATGAAAGTAGATACAAGCTTGTGTATGGGGAATGCAAACCAACGGGATGAACAAGGTTGACACGGTGATTTTATCCCGAGGTTCACTTGGTTGCCACCAAGCTAGTCCCCGTTGAGGCAAGCCCAAGGTTGCCGCCGATCCTCTTGCTAGTGGTGACCCTAAGTCACACTCTCCACGATGGAGTGCTCACCAAAAGCTCTAGCTTCGATCCGGCCGGACCACTTGGCGCTCTTTGCGCCTCTCTCTACTAGAGTTGCTCTTCGCGATCTCCCGCGGGGCGAGCACAATACCCCTCACAAAGCTTCTCCGGAGCCACGCACAATCTTCATGCGGGCTTCACGACGGAGACTCGATCACCAAGCCGTCTAGGAGGTGGCAACCTCCAAGAGTAACAAGCACCACCGGCTTGCAACACGATCACCTAGTGCCACTCGATGCAATCTCTCAATGCAACGCACTAGCTATCACTCACTCGCTATCGATTCGTACATTAGCTAGCACAAGTGAGTTAGAGGGCTCCCAAGCACATCCACACCAGCCACCAAGGCTTTGGAGTGCTCAACCACCAGCCCTAGGCCGGTTACCAACGCTATTTATAGCCCCAAGGGCTAACTAGCCGTTGCCCCTTCACTGGGCAAACTGCGCTAGCATCGGACGCTCTGGATCGGAACCATCAGACGCTGAGGCCAGCGTCCGATGCTTGGATGCTCGCCACGTGTCCCCCACGTTTAACTTCGGCCGAGCGATCCCAATGGCTATATTACTTCCCGCGCCAGTTAAAGTGGCATCGGACATGCCGATGTCGAGCATCGGAAGCTCCGATGCCTCTGCTCAGAACTACGCAAACCAGCACTCACATCGGACGCACCGAGACTCTAGCATCGGACGCTCGACCCCAGCATCTGATGACACACCAGAGAGGTTCCAGAGAGGGTAGAAACACATCGGACGCGTCTGATGGTTCCACATCGGACGCAGGCCAGCGTCCGATGCTCCCTGGAAAGAACGCTCGCGCCACGTTACTGCCATCGGACGCTTGGACCAGCGTTCGATGCAGCGTCCGATGCATCCTCTGCAATAGACTTCATCTAGGGTTTGTTATCGGACGCTCAGCCCAGCGTCCGATGCCCCTCGGACCAGCGTCCGATGCTCCCCGAGCAAAACACTTCATCTCCGAAAACCGTTGAATCTTGCCTCGCAAGCTCGATAGGAGGGAGAGGGACTATACACTAGTATCTCCCACTTCTCCATGGCTCCTTTCAACACAACTTCTTCTCCAACAACTTTTCCTTTGCAAATGTGCCAACACCACTAAGTGTACCACATCATGTGTATGTGTGTTAGCATTTTCACAATCATTTTTCCAAAGGATTTTCACTTGCTCTCACCACGCCACTCGATCCTAGCAACATCGCAAAGTTAGATCGCTCAAGTGGCACTAGATGACCGATATGCAAACAAGTTTGCTCCTCTTGATAGTACGGCCATCTATCCTAAACCCGGTCATAAACTTCTCTACACACCTATGACCGGTGAAATGAAATGCCTAGAATTATACCTTTGCCTTGTGCATTCCATTCCATCTCCTCCGGTGTTGATGCAACACATGCACCAACCTCTTCATCAAATGATATGATTCACTTCATATCATCACATGGCCTCCATAGTCCATCGATCTTGACATCACTTGCTCTTCACCATCGCTTCGGTCCTTCGGCGCCAAGTCTTGCTTAAGCCTCCCGACACTCGGTACCAACGGCTTCAAAGCCTCCAACTTGCCCTTCACCTTCGCAACCGGTCCATCAAGTCAAGTCTTGCCTTGATCTTCACCATCTTAGCCACATGACCACATGTAATGTTTCATGTGCATTAAGCTCCTTCTTCTCATGTGTGAGCCTTGCAACATATTCCAAGCCATTTCTCTTCTATGGCATATGTTGCTCACACATGATTACCTGTGGACTAATCACCTGTGTAACTCACTTCAAACACATATTAGTCCACCTAAGTTGTCACTCAATTACCAAAACCAAACAAGGACTTTTCACTGAGTCACTGGATGGTGGGGAGCGGCAACCATCTTCCCATGTCTACAAGAATGGCAAACAAGATCCTTCTCCATGGATAACTTGGGCAATCCTCGGATTAGGCCAAGTGAACTAAGTCTTGCAAGCAAGTCGAAGCTCAAATGTCCTAGTCTCCTATGCCACTTCCAAAGATCAGAAGAAGAAGGTCCAGCCATAAGACAACGAGAAATGCCAAAAGACTCCGAGAAATCCGCATGAAAGACTTTCCCAAAGGGCAAAATCACACAAACAAGATTGCCCTGAGGGTCCAAAATACGACTGAGATTCGGCTTAAAATGAATCTCATAGTCGTCATCAAAGAGTTGCGAAACAGAAAGAAGGTTAAAATGCAAGTTAGAAACAAGAGCAACATCGCGCAACACAAAGTGCTCATTAACTCGCACTGACCCACGCGACAATACCTTACCTTTGCTTTTGTCGCCGAAGGTGATATACTCCTTTCCGGCGACCAGACTAAGACTGGAGAACCACTTGGCGTTTCCGGTCATGTGCCTCGAACACCCAGAATCCACCAACCAAATGTTCTCCAATCATTTTACCTAGATCAATAAAAAGACATAGGGTGAGCATACAGGCCAACACTGGGGTTAGTGAAGTAAGGGGATTACCAGTGTTGGGTCGTTTGCTCAAAAGAATGGTTAGCAGAAAAACCATTCCTAGCACGCCTACGGGGAAAGCGATCACCACGTTGAGGAAAACGTGGTCCGCTAAGGGAAGAGCGTCCATCGCGATACTCAAAACGCGGTGGGGGAAAACGCTCAACTACAAAGCCACCGCCACGGGGTCCATAGCCTACAACTGCAGGCTCCCGCCGGGCATGACCTCCCTGACGCCTAGGACCTTGAGGCATTGGACCTCTAGGCCTAGCAGCTCTCCTCGGAGCTCTCCTCTGAACATTCGGCACATGTACATCATGGAAAGGATGGTACATGTCCGGATTGTTCATCTCCCTAGCACGGCGCACTTCTCTCTTGCGCCGAAAGCAAAACTCACTCAAGTGTCCATCTTTCCCACAATGCTCACAATGGTACCTCACCACTCTCAAAGGGGGTTGTTGGTACTCACGGTAGTGGGTGTGGATCACTTTGCCCTTCTGTGGCATAAGCTCCTCCTGAATGGATGGCATGGTGTCAAGCTTGTTCTTGAGGTGGTTTGGTTTGGGAGCCCAAGATTGTTTCTTTGGTGGAGCTCTCAGGGGTTCAACAAAGACCCCATCCTTGGTGTTAGGCTTGAGAGGCTCTTTGGGTGGCAGCTTGGTAAGTTTGAGAGTAGTGGTGGAGTTGGGCTTCTCACTCGGGTTCAAACCACTCGACTCTCCAATCTTCCCAAAAGATGGAACATCAACACCCGGAGCAAAACCTACACCAGGACCTCCAGCAGCTCGCTTGAATTGGGAGATCATCATCCCGAGCTGTGGCTCACCGCTAGATACCCATGACAAGATGGTCCAAAGGTATGTGTTTTCCTCCTCGGTTTGCATCTTGTCATGCTTCACGTTTGCGATCTCCATCTCCAAACCCTCACAAAGAACACACCTAGCCACACATGTGCTACCTGAGTTGGCCTCTTCAAGAGACACAATCTTGGCATTCTTCTCTGCCAACTCAGATTGCAAGACAGGACAAGTCTTGCACGCACCCAACAGCATGGGTCTAGCCCGGAGCTCATCCACCTCTCCTACCAACGCAGCATACTTACCTCTCAAAGTGAGAAGGTCAGTCATGTGCTTGGTGCACATCTCACACTCAGCCTCCTCAGCAACGACCACGGTGGACTTAGCGAACTCAAGCTCCCTCACCGTGTCCTCCCACTTTTGCCTAGACTCCTTGCACTCTCTACCAGCACGCCTAAGCAACTTGTCCTGACTAAGAAAGGCGGCAGTAAGCTTCTGAACCTCAGCAGAAAGCCCGTCGTGGGTGAGAGATACCTGGGAGGTGTCGTCGTCGTCGTCATTCCGAGGAGTCTCCTCCAGCTCGCCGTCGACCCCCTTGCCGAGGGCCATGGTGCAGAAGCCGTTGTCGGCGGCGAAGAAGCAGAGGCCGTTGAGCTTGTCCTCGATCCTCTTCTTCTTCTCGGACTCGTCGTCACTTGAGGAAGCAGAGTCGTCGTCCGAGTCGTCGACGTCGCTGAGCGTGGCGAAGAACGCACGCTGCTCAGCCTGGGCCTTCTCCAAGTACTTGGTCTTGATGTACTCCTTGTTGAATCCGCCCTTCCGCTTGTGCCTTGCGGGGATGTACTTCTCCTTGCGCTTGCCGGAGTCGTACTTGTGCCCATGATCGCCCTTCCCAGATGAGTGCTTCTTCTTGGGACAGTTGGCGATGAAGTGGTTGGGGTCGCCGCAATCTTAGCATCCCAAGCGTCCTCCTCCACGGAGATGGTTCATGCGGTTGTTGTGGAACCGCGAGAACCGGTTGGCGAGCATAGCCAACTCGTCATCCCCCAAAGACTCCAGCTGGTCCTCTGTGACAGAAAAGAGAGACGAAAGAGCAAAGCCTCCAGAGGGGTTAGCAGAAGAGCCAGAAACCAAAGCCATAGTCGGGCCAGAAGGATTTTCATAAGAAGCCCTCGACATGGCGTTAATCTCACTAGACTTGAGCTTACTAAAGAGCTCGTCGCAAGTGAGGGTCTCATAGTTAGACGATTCGATGATCGCCTGGACCTTTGAGTCCCACACCGACCGATCGAGAGTATGTAAAAGCTTCAAAGCCCTCTCATGATCGTCGAAAGGCAACAGCTCCTTGTTAGCTCGCATCTTGTTGACAATGACCTGAAAGCGAGCGAATAAACTCTCTATGCTCTCGCCAGGCATGTGTCGAAAGTCCTCATACTCCCGCTTGTGCGACTCGTAGAGATGGGATTTGACTTGAGTGGTTCCCTCATGGAAACGCATGAGGGTTGCCCAAATCTCACGAGCCGTGGGGAGGTGAGAAACGCGATCAAACTCAGACATGCTCAAACAGGAGAACAAGGCGTTACGTGCCCGGCTATTGGCTTCGTGCTCATCGATCTGAAGCTGAGAGACACGAGCAGCCAGAACAACGTAATTGGCCTTGTTGCAAATCTCCCAGACAGAAGGGCCCATGCTCTGGAGATAGGCCGACATGCGTATCTTCCAATACTCATAGTTTGTCCCATCAAAGAACGGTGGTTTGCCCACGCCGCGATCCATGTCGCCTTCTGTGGATCTGGAACTGGCTAAGGTGGAAGATCCTTAACACGCTCCGATACCAATTGAAGGACCGAGAAAGTACTAGCAAGGCGACCAAAGGAGGGGTGAATGGGAGCTCAAAAATTTCTCTCGAAACTTTGGCCAAATGTCCCAAAATCAACCCCCGAAAGCTACGACCGAAACCGTGATGCCCACGACCCTTGGAAGAGAGTGGATAATCCCTAGGATCACAGCGAGGCACCACACAGTGATAGCAAACCAAACGCCGAAAGCACCGAGACAAGTTCGACCCTCAAAAACCAAGTCCCAAACGTAGATAGACGGCTACGTCGAGAAATCTCCAAATACCGATGCTAACAAGTAGCAAAGATACCTAGAGAGGTTCCTTGATCAACTACAAGGCCAAACGAGAAGTCCGGAAACCAAGCGAGGAAGCTGGGAGAGCAAACGCACAAAACCGGAAGCTTCAGGCGATTCCCGGACTGTCCGGACTTGGAGTCCCGGACTGTCCGCCCCTACTGCGGACTGTCCGTGAGGGGTTGGCGAACTGTCCGCCGGCCAAAAACCCAAAACAGCACAGTTGCTGCAAACTCCCTGGACAGTCCCGGACTATCCGCCTGTTTACACCGGCGGACTGTCCGCCGGTCAACCGAGACCCAAAATGCAGAGACTCACGACCACTGCTCTAGCCAAGTCCCCGACGCGCGGACTGTCCGCGCCCTGAGTGGCGGACTGTCCGCGATCACTCAGGGAGGGTGATTTCAAATGCCTTTCACCCAAATCTTCTCCAAATTGATTCAAACCAAAATCCCACATTTCCAAACTTGGAGAGGATGATCACGGAGTAGTTAGGAGACTATCCCCAAGAAATCATCCGCTCAAATCAACTCAAACACCGGGAAATCAAAAGGGGAGGAGGATGAATCGAAAAGCGCCACGAAAATGAAATCAACCCGATCTACTTGTTCATTAGGAGTTAGATAAATTCCTTCGGTGGAAATGATCTCCTTTCAAATACGAACAAGTTGATTCAAACGGTTTTCACAAAGACGCAGTATAGGGAGAGATCGAGCGACGGGAAAAACGCGGAGAAATGAAGAACGCGAAGAACACGAACCAAAACGCGAATCAACACATCGATCTGCAACCGTGTGGCTACCACACGCTACAACAGTGAGGTTAAGGCCTCACTTCCTCAAAATCTCCAGTACATAGAGGTATGGTTCTCTGCGGATCTCAGCTAGCTACAGCAGGGGATTGGGAGAGCAGGAAATCCTAGAACCAAAGAGCAAATGACTGAGATGGATGGGGAGGTGGGTTTCTCCCCCTACTTATCCTAATTCTAACTATTCCTAATTCCCACTCTACCCCTAACTACTTACAGAGCGAACCAGCTAAACCCTAAGGTTATTCTGGACCAACTCGATGGTAGGTGGATCCGACGGCCATGCCCGCACAACTCATAGCGTTGCCTCGACGCAACCTCCCGATTGCCGCCACGTGCCGCCACCGCTCTTCACTCCTGGTTTTGTGGCCCAAACCGGGAAACCAGCCTTTCCAGCCAACCCCCAGTTTTGAGGCCCAAACCGGGAAACCAGCCGACCGTCATCTGAGTTTTGTGGCCCAAACTCAGCAAACCCGCAGCACCCAGGTTTTGTGGCCCAAACCTGGAAACCGTCCCCAGCCCGAGTTTTGTGGCCAAACTCGGAAACCGTCCGCGCCCAGGTTTTGAGGCCCAAACCTGGAAACCGTCCACCCGATGGTTTTTCTCTGGCTCTACCACCAAACCAAAGCTGTAGAAGGGATGCACCGCCCGTGCACCCCGTCCACCGACACGTGTTCCCAGGTCCTTGACCCGAGCAACACATGACCGCAAGTCTTCACTCATCGCCGTCCCAGGCTGTCAGCCATCACAGCTGATCCTCGGGCCACCAGTCCATCAGTCCAAGCCTCACGTTCGCCCTTCGCCACTCTCGGTCCCTCGGCACGGCACGTCTCTACTTGACCTTCACCTTGCCTCTGATCACTGTATCCGTGCTCGACACCTGCACAACACAAGCCAAAGAACATGCGCATCATCCCAGTTGACAATCACTCATCACTTAGAGACTCGGCATACACCCATGTATCCGCAGGTTCCATAAATATGACCCTACATAGGCCACCACCTTCAACCCCAACCCAACAATTTGACTTGCAATCTCTCCATTCCCTAGCTCTTAACTCAAACCAAAGAGAAAACCCTCGCCTGTATTTTCATCAATGGCAGGTAATGGTGACCACGGCAAATGTCCTGCTGAAGCAGAAGGAAATCGAGCTCCGACTCGTCAGTGTTATGGGTAAAAATTAGTTTCTTGCCCCCTTGCGGTAGTTTCTCTTGTTTCGTCCGTCCCCGATTCACTGTTCATCTTCCTCACAGGATGAGGGTTTTCTCCAGTCAAACCCAGATTCCTTTCCCAGAAACGGCAGCTCTACCGAGCTTTTTAACTCCTTCTTCTAGGTCATCAAACTTCTCTGAGTCTAATGACTCACCTCGGTACACCCGTTTGGACGCTCTCCGGTACCGTGAGGAGAGGGACAAGGCCTAGAAGGAGTTGGAGGACATATCCAAGAAGTATGGCATTGAGGAAGCCGAATGGGAGTACCAACGAAAGCAGCTCTGCAACGCCATTATTGGTTTGACGTCTATCGTTCATTCCATCTTCTTTTGGACTTTCCCTGCATCACGAACTCATTCTTTCTTCCTTTAGCTCTTTCTGCAGAGAATGACTGTTTGAGGGTGGCGGTGAACAGAGTTGCCGACAAAGTGAATGTCCACAGGGATTCAGCAGAGGCGCGTCTTGACGCTACGGATGGCCACATAGATCAGGCCGTCATCCAAGGTGTGCACCTTGGCGTCTCCCTTGGGCTAGCGGCGATGAGCTCTTGGACCAATGAGGACTACTCCTTTCTACCAGTTGGCTTCACAGGCGGATGTCTAAATGAAATCGAGGGCATTGAAGTTTATGATGATCATGCCACTGCTCCTGCCGAAGTCACCAATCCGCAATCCGTTCTGAATAGATTATTCCAGGAGTAGTTTGAACTAGGACGAATCTGCAAATGAATAAACGAAGTTGTTTTTTTTCTCTGAATAATGTCTATCTGCCTCTCTTGATTACCTCAGTGATTTTCCCGATTGCAACATTTCTTAAAAAAACGCTTGCCGAACGCATGACGTCATCTTAGGTGACTAGATCTCGTTTTGACATGGCATATCACTCGGCATCTTATTTACTGCACTTCACCTTTCTCTCCTCCAGATAAACCTGCTAACTTAAAAAATGTTAAGGTCACCAGTGTCATGAACATTTTTGTACTAAAGGTGGTATAAACAATATCGGCTATATTCTAAACTCTTGGAGCATTTTCTGCTAAAGGCGATGCTTTACATCGGCTATCTTTGCACACAAATATTCTTGCACCTGCTCACATAATTATCACGCATTCGACATTTAATAAGTAGTGCCGAAGCTTGGTACATGAGTAATACACATAAACAGAGTTTCTTTGTAGCCGAATACCTCATCTTTGGGTCTTAACAGCTTTCAGCTAAGGTAAGCTATTACTCCTTTTCCTTCAAATTCTTATATAAGGTCCGATCCTATTGTTAGGCTATCGGCCACCACGTACAACTTGAAAGATTTACCAAGCTGTGGAGGTACAAGCACTGATGGTACCTTTAATTTCACCAAAAGCTCTCTGTTGTACGTCACCCCATACGAATTTTTGATCTTTCTTGAGCTTCAGCAACGGAGAAAAAGGCAGAACTCCTTTAAAAGGTTTACCAATTTTAATCTATACTCTGAATCCAAACTTGTGCCGACATATATTGGTCTTGTTTCGGCTTCATTATCAATATTCACTCCCTCTAATTTATCAGCCGACATGAAACCTCGTCCCAACTTTCCTCCATTACCATCAATTGGATTATTCATTCAAAAATTGCTCTGAGAGCCAATTGCTTGGATCGGCTGTTGGTCCTTGTCAAAAACATTTACAGGACCTTCTTTCCAGACTCTTCCAGAGAAGCATTCGACACCATCATATTCCCAGTAGACGGGTTCTGCAGTAGCAACACTCACCGAATCATCAGCATGGACAACTTCGACGTCATCTCCAATCCACTAGATGAGGATTTGATGCATAGTTGACGGAACACAGCAGTTTGCATGTATCCAATCCCTTCCTAAGAGCAAACTATATGCCCCCTTGCCATCGATGACAAAGAAGGTTGTAATCAAAGTTTTTGACCCGATCGTCAACTCAACATGAACTGCTCCTCGAGTATTAGAAGGATTGCCAGCAAAGTCCCTCAACACCATGTCAGTCGTCAATAGTTCCTCACTTGCCATCCCAAGTTTCCTGAAGGTAGTATATGGCATGATATTTATGGCAGCTCCCCCGTCAATGAACATCTTGGTTAATGGCTTGCCATTAACGTATCCCTTCATATAAAGTGGCTACAAGTGTCGATGCTTAGCTGGTTTATCAAAAACTGCCCGCTGGGTCAGAACGAGCTGAGCCATCAGATCCTGGTATTCGTCTTCGTCAAAATCTGAATACGCCTCTTCTTGGACACATTGATCTTCGGGAGCTATGAATTCTGATGGGAGAAAGAATGTCATGCATGCATTAGCCGAACGATCACCCTCATCAGGCTTTTCTCTAGGACGCCAAATTTGCCTTGTCTTGGTGCCTGCTTGCACCAATTCTCTGTCTCTTAGGCGTTGCACCCTCCTTTTCTGGCTCTTTCTCAATCCTGGCGGACACCATTGTCCTCTCTGCCAAACATATTCACGGTATTCCTCCTCCTCAGTGCAAGCCCAATCTCGATCGGCAAATCTTTTCTCTTGCCGATTTTCGGAATTACCCATTTTTAAGCGCCGATCGCCCTCGAGGGATTGCATCCCAAGTCTTTCATGGACAGAACAGCGGTTGACTCGAGACTGCCTGTATTCATAATATTGACAACTGCATTCAGGGCAATTGTTCTTAGCAAGCAGCTTCAAGCCTTCATTCCAACAATATTTGAAGAATGAGCACCCCCAATGAGATTGCTCTTGCTCTCTCATATATTCTTGTTCTTCTTGGTACATCTTCTCTTCGTACCTCCGTTGCTCCTCTATGAACTCTTGTTCCTCATAAAACTTCCACTTCTGGTACCGTTCCTGCTCCCGACGCCATTTGTTCAACAAAATACGTGTCGTGACTCTGGGCCTAGAAGCTTCTCCCCTTTCAGTTCGGCCACTCTGAAAATGAACTTGTTGCTGAAACTCTTCATTTGTGATCTATCGATCGGGGTCAACAGCACCGGTCTTTCTTGCTCTATCAGAGGTTAATACCTTCATCTTGCTTTTGCCCCTGGGATCATCTGCATTAACCATGTTAATAGAGAAAGATACGGTATTTTGTCCAAAAGGGCTACCATCAATTTTCATTTTTCCATCGAACTTCAAATGCCCTTCCTGGATAGCCTTCTGGATCCGCACTCTGAACACTCGACAATCATTTATAGAGTGGGATCTAGTATTATGGAAACCATAATACTTCTTGTCTTTAGCCCCTTCAGGGTGCGGCATTGGATGGCCTTCCGGCAGCTTGATGCGCCCTTCTTTCAATAACAATTCAAATAATTTATCTGATTTGGAAACATCAAAATCATAGGCACCATTTTGCTGCCTCAGCCATCATTGATTAACTTGAGTCGGCTCTTTCGCCCAGACTAACTCAGCTGCAGCTATCTCGTCTTCGTCATCGTACTTCATTGCTTCCTCCAAGAAAGCCTGATACATTTCACTAGCCACATCGCCTTTCTGGAACTGGTTGCTTCTCCTAAACCCCTGAGCCTGACTATTCATCATTGCCAATCGTTGTGATAATTGCCCAAGATCATCAAACTCCATACCGAACAGCTTTTCCCTGATATTCGGCAACATGCCAGCTATAGCTATCCCTGGCAATTGATCATCTGGCAAATTTAGGGAATAGCAGAGATTTTTAGTCTCTCTGAATCTGCGCAAATATTCTTGGGGCGTCTCATTAGCTCTCATTTTCAAACTCATGAGGTCGACCAACTTCTTCTCATTAGTGCCCGTAAAGAAATACGCATGGAATTTCTGTTCTAACTCTGCCCATGTATTAATAGAATTTGCCGGCAGAGACTTGAACCATGAGAAAGTTGGTCCTGTTAATGACAGTGGAAAATACCGGATTCTCCAAGCCTCATCTGCAGACGCCTCTCCAATTTGCATCAAGTAATGGCTGATGTGTTCTATAGTACTAGTATCATCTTCGCCCAAAAACTTAGTAAGATCAGTGGGAGGTTTCACCCTTGGAGGAAGTGCCACTCGGTTATACCATTCCGGGTAAGGAGATTTATAAGCGTAGGACTGATTCTTTGGCTTCAGGCCGAATTGATTTTGCATCATGTCGGTCGTCCTATGCATGATGAGGTCAACACTTGAATCTGGAGCCGCATGCGTTTGACCTCTAGGAAACGCCCCCGTTGAGTTTTTATAGCCCGGGTTCGGGAAAGCATCAATCGCACTATAGTCAACAAACTCCTGATATCCATCTCCATACATGTTCTTCTGCAACCTATTTGTTGCTGGAGATACCCTGAAGGCAGATTGCGGGACGTTTCCCGTCGTGCCGAATGCGAGTTGGCCATGAGTTGTGGGAGGTTGCTGCCCCAGGTGAAGGACCATCCCACCTTTGCTTGGACCAGCCTCGCCGTCTCCAGCAGCTTTTCTTTGATGTTGGGGTACGGAGAATAACAGTGGTCCTTGCATCGGGCCAGTAGCTTCCTCAAAACGTTTATCAACCGTTGGGCCGAAAATACCAACCATGATGGCACGAAAGGTATTTAAGAAAGTTGATTGATGATTTGTCATGGCCTCTGCTATAGCTTTGTATATTAGTTCGGATAGTTTCTGAGCATCTTCTTCATCGGTGCTATCAGATTGATGAGGAAGGAGAGCTCTCGGGAGTGGCTGGTTCTGGAAAACCTTGTTACTCTTATTCTTAGAGAAGGACATCAAGCATTTGCGCTAAAACTCATCGCATGCTTGTTGCACTACATGTCTCAAGTCTACTAGCAACTCCTCCATAGTCACTTCCAGAACTTGAGTGTTGTCGATCTCAGGCATCTTGGAATATTGTGTCCCACCGGGCGTGCCAAAAAGTGTGTTGATGAAGGACCGAGAAGCTAACCGAAAGCGACCAGAGGGGGGTGAATGGGAGCTTCAAAATTTCCTTTCAGAAACTAGATGCCACTGTCCCAAAATCAACCCCAAGAGCGAACCTTAGAGCTTGCTAATGTCCACGACCCTAGATATAGGGTGGATGCTTCCTAGAAGCATAGCGGGACACTAGACAACCCTAGAAAGCCAACGCAAAAGACGGAACTCGAATCCGATCAAGAACGAACGAGCCGCGAACGAAAACGCGCGAAACTGGATCGACCGGACTCTGGCCAGCGTCCGGTCAGCAGGGACCGGACGCGTCCGGTCAACAAAAATCGGCTCTGGAACCTTACTGTTCGCGACCGGACTCACGAGTACGGAGCGTCCGGTCGAGAGCAGTGCGTCCGGTCAGAAACGAAAAAGCGCGATGAACAGTGGATCCTGCGCGTCCGGTCAGCTGACACCGGATGCGTCCGGTCGCTGAAAAACCGATCTGGACCCTCTCTGTTCTTGACCGGACTCACGGAAGGGAGCGTCCGGTCGAGTGAATAGAGCGTCCGGTCACACGCACACAACCACAGTGGTGTTCAACCACCGGACGCACGACCTGAGCGTCCGGTCGGCCCGAGCAGCGTCCGGTCACCCCGACAGCCCTCTGTTCTTCCACCGATTCGACTCAAACTCACTCAAAAACGAATCCTCTAGGGATCAAACTCGGTGAGTGGAGTCACAAAGAGTATAGTGAGCTATCTCTAAGAGATCATGGCTCGAACCTATTTCCAAATCGGTGAATCGAAGAATTTCGGGGGTGAAGAGAAAAAGTGACCTGAAACTAAAAATCGATTGATCTCCTAGACCGTGAGGTTAGAGGATGAATCCTTCGGTGGAAAGAAGTGCCTCATGATCTAGAACAACTTGGTTCAAACGGATTTGCAAAAGATGAACCGAGCAAAAAGATCAAGCGACGGGAAAATCGTGGAGAAAAGGATCCCGCGAAGAACACGAACACAACGGAAATCACAGCCACGAGTTCGAATCAAGGACGCAAATCAAGCCAACGATCTGTGCTCCAAGGTGAGGATACGGCCTCACTTCCTCAACTCAACAGTACACAGAGTGGAGTCTCTCTGCGGATCTCAACTAGCTAAAGCAGGGACGGGAGAGCAGGAAACCCTAGCAAATGAAAGCACTAACTGAGATTGGGAGGAGGGTGTCTCCCCTGGACTACTTATACTAACCTAGACTAAGCCTATTTCCTACTCTACCCCTCTCTAAACTAATTACAGGGCGAACCAGCTAAACCCTAAGGCTATTCTGGTCCAACCCGCGGTGGTAGGTAGATCCGACGGCCACGCCCGCTCGAACCGAAGCGTTGCCTTGACGCAACCTCTGGATCGCCGCCACGTGCCGCCCTCGCTCTGCACCCCCGGTTTTGTGGCCCAAACCGGGAAACCAGCCTTTTCCAGCAACCCCCGGTTTTGAGGCCCAAACCGGGAAACCAGCCTCCAGCCTGAGTTTTGTGGCCCAAACTCAGAAACCCGCAGCGCCCGAGTTTTGAGGCCCAAACTCGGAAACCGGCCCATCACCCGAGTTTTGTGGCCAAACTCGGAAACCATCCGCGCCCAGGTTTTGTGGCTCAACCTGGAAACCGAGCACCCGAGTTTTGAGGCCCAAACTCGGAAACCGTCCACCCGGTGGTTTTTCCCTGGCTCAACCACCAAACCGGGGCTGTAGAGGGGATGCACCGCCCGTGCACCCCGTCCACCGACACGTGTCCCCAGGTCCTCGACCCGAGCAACACCGTGCCCCGCAAGTCTCTGCTCGTCGTTGTCCCAGGCTGCCAGCCACCACAGCTGATCCTCAGGCACTCCGGTCCCTCAGTCCAAGCCTCACGTCCGCCCTTCACTGCTCGATACATCGGCATGGCACGTCCGCCGCATGGCACGCCCATCCTTCATCGCACCCAGTCCGTCGGCATGGCACGTCTCAACTTGACCTTCACCTTGCCCTCGATCACTGTCTCCGTGCTCGACACCTGCACAACACAAGCCAAAGAACATGCGCATCAAACCCGTTGACAATTACTCATCACTCAGAGACTCGGCATACACCTATGTATCCGCAGTTGGCACAAAATGTGACGCATTGTGCCTCACACACAGCAAGCCAGAAAGCGTGGCATCAATCGGGTGCCCGGGCGATTCGAAATCCGGAAACGTGTCAGTCGGTTTGACCTGAAAACCAACAAGGGATAAACTGTGAGAATAAAACTGGAACATGCTGGGTGAGACCAGAGAGTTCCATATTTACGGCTTTGAAGCCACTTTCGACGACATACAGCTATAGAAGCTGTCTGTCAACAAATTTAAGAGTCATTCGGCTAACTTTAAACATGAACATATGTAAACAGCTGGTTGTCGGACGCATGTACATGAAAAGACATGCTTGAACAAGTGAAAAAATAAATTATGAGTTTACGTGTAACCAAGCTCGGCAAGCCAGCCGAGTTGGGGTCCATGAAGAAGGAACATGCAAACAAACATGATCAAACCCATCTAAAACTTGCATCTGCCGCACGATACCTAGTTTCATCTAAGCTTAAACATGATTGACATGCGTGAACCCGCAACATGTAACAATCTAGATTAGAAACTAATCTGGCCATCATAATCGTGCAATTTGTAAGAGATATCATGAAAACAATGATTATTGGAGCATAAATAAACTTGTAAAGAAAGGCCGAACAAAATCAATCTAGATTGGGCAAAAGAGTGTTACATAATTAATTAAAACATGCAACACATGGTAGCTTAATGAATCTATTAGATCTGCCGAATCTAATAGAGCTGATAACTATCTTGTTTTTGCTAAACGTATCAATAAACGCCTGCCGCACGGTATTTACTCATAAGCAAAGCATAAGCAAAGACTTCTTGAATATTAACAAAGGTCCGCCGCATGACCAATGGAAACAAACAAGACTACTTGCATCACATCTAAATCCACCGCATGATACTAGACATGATAACAAGGTTGCCGGAACTTACGGAGGTCGACAGATCGATGATTCCTCTCGAAGAACTCGACGACACGACAAAGGACTCGAAGATGGCACGGGGCCGGTTTGTATTGATATGGTTGTGAACCCCTTTTACAATAGCCAAGGGTTTATATTTATACCCTGGACGCAATACAAGTCCTAAGAGGACACGACTATGAAATATTAAAGGAAAATACAATATTTTTTGGCCTTCAACTCCCCTCGGAATCTTTATTGCCTTAATTATCGCAATTTTGTTGCCCGATCGGCTCTTGCTTCCATCATTTCAACGGAAACTCCCGTTTTTCTCAGAATAGCCGATCGCATAAGCAGTTGCCGAATCCTTGGAAACTAGCCGACCGCATGGACACTTGCCGAATGCCTCATACGCTCATCTCTCACACACTGGCCCATCTGTCATCTCCTTGTGCGTGCAAAAATCTGGTGTTAACAGAATGTCAAAGTCTGCTGCTGGAGCTCCATCATCTGACGCTGAAGTGCATCGGACCTCTCCTGGCCTGTTGCTGTGCTATGACCTATGCCTGAGTGAGGCGCTGCTGCTCCTGGGCGAGACGCTGGACGTCCTGAGTCACTGACCGCTGCTGCTCCTCCATCTGGGAAAGTATCGCAAGTAGCACTGGGTCGAAGGAAGCAGTACCACTCGTCCTGGCCTATGAGTCATGAGCACGAGGCTGGTAGTGAGGCGGGAGATGGTAGTCCTCGTCGGAGCTGTCGGTGGGGTCCTCGGCCACGAAGGTGTCCTCTCCCTCTAGGTCTGCTAACTCCTGCTCAGCGAGGGCTCTGACAGCCTCGTCCTGCTCCTGAGTAGACTCTGGCACCTCTGGTCACTGTCTCGAGCTGGACGATGCCCCCTGCTGCCGCTGCCTGCGGTCTCGACCGTGTCCCAAGAGCTCACTCATGTTATATGCGGGGAACACAGTCGCTGAGCCTGTGAGAGTCTGTCCTAGATCTGTCCCTGTCATGGCAGCTACCTTCCAAAGTATATAAGATATCCAGTGGGCATAAGGTAACTGCCTGCGGGCCTTGATGCCCTCTGCTACTGTGTCCTCCATTTCACAAATGATCACGTCCATCACATCGAACTCCTGCTTCCGAAACAGATAGGCAAGCAACCACAGTTGGAGTCTATAAACGCCCTCTCTGAAGCCAACCCGAGGTAGAAGGGTGTGCCGAAGGACCTCGTGGAGGATCCAAGCCGCAGGAGTAAGATCCTTGGGCGCTCGGCTTGAACCGTCCCCGAAAGGCTCTCGGAAGCACGGACGCACCAGGTCTGTAGTGGGCTGCTCGCCGCCGTGAGGGCGTCTCGGTAGCTCTGTCCTGTCGTAGCACAGGTCGTGGATCTGGGTCTGGGAGTGACGAAGGCCGAACCAATCTCGGATCTCTAACACAAACAGCCTCTAGTGATCCCCTCTGAAAGCAAACTCAATAGTCTGTCGGTCGGGATGCACCCACAACAAGCGTAGAACTGGAAGACCCAGTCCTCTATATAAGAGCCAGACCGCCCCAGAAGGTCTTCCAAACCAGGGAGGTAGGTGAGGACGGGGCGGATCTGCTCAGCTGCTGACACCAAGGCCTGCAAGAGCAAACCCTCTGAGAACGCAGGCTGATCCCGGCGTTCCTGTACCCCTGGTAGAAGTCCTCCTGCAGCACAGTGTAGAACTCTGGACCCATCTGTTGCTGTCGCTCTCTCAGAAACCACTGCTCCACTGGGACGAGTCGAAGGGTCTGGATCTGTGTACAGGTGGCTGCCCGGAGGTCCAGTTGCGGGATCGGCGGCGGCGCACGCCTCGATGGAGCCCGTGCACCCCGCAGAGAGACGTTGGGCCGGGGTGGCACCTCAGTCCAGTGACGGGACGACCGACGCCTGGGAACCTCCTCTAGGACCTCCTCCTCAACCTCTACCTCTGCCTCTGCCTCTGCCTCAGCTGTCTCGGCCTCTGCCTGGCTCTGCTGTGAACTCTGCGGCTCAAAACCTGGTGAGGTGAACGTGGTCCGGCGACCGACGGCCATAAGCGTGCTAGTCGGTGAGCCATGCCAACGCTCAGCCTCCTAAACTGCTCTCCTCTGCTCAGGGGTGAGCTGATCCTGAATCTGTAAGCCGCCACCATGGCCTCCCCGCTCTGCACGCTCTGCGGTGTCTGCTACTGCCTGAGCCTGATCAGCCTCCCGTTGCTGTCTGGTGCGCTTCCTACACGTAATCAACTTCTCCTTCCCTGGCTGCTGACCGGAAGGAGGAGGATGGGGAGGAGAGTCCCCTGGGGTGCCACCAACGTTCTTGCAGCGCATAGCTGACAAGAGCAAGAGTACAATTGCCGCTGAAAGATCAACTGGCACTGAACAGCCTTGACAAGTCCAACTGACAGCAACTCCCCCTGACACTGACAGGCATTGAGCTGACACTCACGAGGCTTGGCCTCGATCCTTACCCGCGGGCTTGGCCCCGGGTTCTTTGTCACTGCTCAACTGACCAAGTTGACCAAGTCACTGACTCGCTGTAGGAGTAGGGAGGATACATATAAGAAACATATATATGCTAGAGACGAGGAACCATATTGGAAGCAAAGCAATGGAGGATAAGATATGGAAACTGGCTTTGCTACCTGTCGAACCGACGAACGGACCAAGAACAAGGTGAGGCAATGACATTCGGGAACCCACGTATCACGCCAAAGGGAGCTGCACGAGATTTGGGGCGAAACATGGGACAAACAGTGAGGAACGGCCATTGAGGCATAATGTCGAGCACCTTGAGTGCATGGGTTATGGAAGAAGGGGAAGAAGCTCATTGTGCAGGGTTTGACCGACCGGAGAAGAAGGGCCGGAGATGGAGATGGGCTCGAGGATGAGTGCTTGCGAGTGGAGACCCAAATCCGGCGAGGGGCGAACTCCGGCGATGGCGAGGGAGCTCGGCTCCGGTGAGCTTTAGGCGAATGCGCGCGGCGCTAAAGCAGTGGGCGAGGCGGTGGAGCAGTGGCATGTGGTGGCCGGCGGTGAGCGAGTGCGAGCACAGGGTGGCATGGCCGGCGGGGGCAAGCGCGAGCACTAGCTAGGGTTCCAAGGCGGCGGCGGCTCGAGCTCAGACAAAGGCGCGAGGAGAATGAAGGCGATGGGATATGACACATGGGTCCAAGACGCCAGAGAAAAGACCGATCTGCGCCGCTTAAAGGGGCATCGGACGCGCCGATGTAATCACATCGGATGCTCCGATGCCCATCCAGAGAGCTCCAGAAACGCTCAAATCACATCGGACGCGGGCTTTGCCTCAGCATAGGAAACTGGGCAGCGTCCGATGGAGCCTCAGACGCTCCAATGGTGACACATCGGATGCTGACAGATCACTGTTTCAGCTGGGGCTGCCTACAGTGCAGGCATCGGACGCTGGGGCCAGCGTCCGATGCAGCGTCCGATGCTGCATTTTGGGCAGTTTCGAAGATCTCCGTTGTGGCTCCCTCTCCCAACCAAGTTCCAACTCAAATAAGAGGAAAATAAACACCAGTTGGAACCTAGTATGAGCATCCTTACATAAACCCTCTATTTTATAAATATTTTGCCACAGGCTACATATCATTTTTAGTGAAAATAGGCAATTAATCCCGAGGAACAACATGTGGCCACCAAAACTAGGGGTCTCAACCATTAGGAGCCTCAAATGCTCCCCCTAGCGGTGGACGAACATAGCGGTTGTTCAAACTTAACCGAAGAGAAATGACAAAGCAACAACCAAGCAAATGCAATGTAATACGGAATTTGAATCTAGGTTGTTTATCAAGTTTGCTCATGGGTAAGCTTCTTCACACACTTTTTAGGGCAGTTATCTTAACCACGTCTGACAAGCCTATGTGCATAGCATAATTTAAACATATGATACAATGCAATGCAAAGACAACCCCCTTTCACCTTTTGACAAAGTTACTTAGATCAAGCACATTAAGCTCACTTCGCAATCTACAAAGAGTGTTCTCATCTAGGGGTTTTGTGAAGATATCCGCCAATTGATCTTCGGTTCTAACTCCTTCTAAGGATATATCTTTCTTTGAAACATGGTCTCTTAGAGCATCTCCAACGGTTTGCCAAATTGCACTTGGCAAATCTCGTGATTTGGCAAGTGGCTAAAATAAATGGCAAGTGAAATAATTTTGTATCTCCAATGGTTTGGTATTTAGGCTTGGTATAGAAAAGGAGGCCCACATCGGATCAACTGTTTTTTTAACGACCGAAGTCTGGCCGCCGTTTTTACCGTGCATGTCATCCGAAGCCTAGCCGCCGTACCTGGAGGCAGCCTTCTCCTTTCTCTATCTTGTGCAGTGCTGCCGTCCGTGATCAGCTCTTGTGCTGCCGCCGTACTTCATCAGAACACTTGCACGCAGGTCAGCATCCCCTTCCCATCCTTCTGCAAGTTCTTGGGATAATGTTCTTCGGTTCATAGGGCCAGTGTTCCTCCGTAGTTGGTATTTTTCTAGGGTTCTTGCCCTCTGCTCGTAGGAACATTAATATTCGATCAAAGAAGTATTGCGAATTTTTGTTTTCTTTTTCAGCACCGTAGTATTGTGTTTTGTTTATTGCAGCAACTTTTTATTTGTCGTTCAGGAATCATGCCTAGGAAGAGATCCCGCCGTCGAAGGCAGTTGGATGATTCATCATCCAATGATGAGGAGGCCGACATGTTAGCAGCTGCTATAATTGTGGACACCTTTGCCAATGCGAAAAAAAACCTGGTGGCTCTGTCACAGGTCATAGAGTTGTTTACCGTGACAGAGAAGGCGGCCACGAGAGGATGTTTCAGGATTACTTGGCGGTCAATCCAACATACGGCCCTGAAATATTCCGTCGAAGGTTGCTGTTCTTTCACTTCGGATTGAATTGTTGTATGTGCTTAAATATTATTGGAGTTGTTAATCTTTTGTTTATTTTGTTCAGGTACAGAATGTCTAGGGAGCTTTTATTACGCATAATGAAAGCTGTTGAAGGACACGATGAGTACTTTGTGCAGAAAAGGGACGCGGCCAATGTACTTGGTTTGAGTTGCTTCCAAAAAATCACTGCCGCAATGCGTATGCTCACCTATGGTGTTCCCGCGGACGCAACAGATGAGTATTGTCGTATTGGCGAAAGTACCGCACTTGAGAGCCTACGTAGGTTTGTCATTGCAGTTGATGAATTGTTTGGAGAAAAGTACCTCAGATATCCCAATGAGGCGGACACAACACGGTTACTTGCAATGGGTGACGAAAAAGGCTTTCCAGAAATGTTGGGATCTATAGATTGTATGCATTGGGCGTGGAAGAACTGTCCATACAAAAAACACGGTCAGTATAAGGGGCATGTGGAGAAGCCCACTATCATTTTGGAGGCTGTTGCCTCGAACGACCTTTGGATATGGCATGCTTTCTTTGGAATGCCCGGCTCTCATAATGACATCAATGTTCTTCATAGGTCTCCTTTGTTTGATAACTTGGCAGAAGGTAGAGCTCCAGAAGTTAACTTTTCTGTGAATGGCCATGATTACACAATGGGCTATTATCTTGCAGATGGCATATACCCCACATGGGCTACTTTAGTGAAGTCGATACCTATGCCTATGGGAAAAAAGAGGCAATATTTTGCTAAAGCGCAGGAAGGAGCAAGGAAGATGGTGGAGAGAGCTTTCGGGGTTCTTCAATCTAGGTTTGCCATTGTTCGAGGGCTTGTGTGATAATGCACAACATGATTGTGGAAGATGAAGGATTCGTGGTCGACCCTAACGAACGTTTTGACTACAGTGGTCAAAACGTGGAGCCTGGTCATGGTCAGCCGACTCGTACACTTGAAGAATATATTGATGCACACAGAAATATCAGGAACAAGGAAACACATGAGCAGTTGAAAGAAGACCTCATCGAGCACCTCTGGAACCATCATCCAGATTTATATTAGCTTATGTTTACATATTTTTTTGTTCTAAAATATTATTACATTATTTAGACAAACAATAGCTTACGTATTTTTTCATGGCACTTTTGATTGCACCTGATGAGCTGCACTTGCCGGCTCTCAAGTGCACCTGGCGGCGATCAGCACCTGGAATGGGCAGTGCAAATAAATTTTTAAAATCAATAACTCATACTTGTACTTGTACTCAACAACTCACATGACATGAATTCATATAACCAGAAATTCAACTAAACTTAAGGTTTTATAAACTAAACTTGATGTAACCAGAACTTGAACTAAACTTAAGGTTTAAACTAAACTTAATATAACCACAACTTGAAATAAATTAATTTTCACGCAGCTTGTGGACAATCTTCTTCTGCATCGCTTCAAGCCATTCACGCTGCATCGGGTTGAGGGAGGACATGGCCGCTAACATAATTTCTTTTTCCTCTTTGAGTAGCTTCGCTTCTGCTTGTTTTTCTTCATTTTCCACCCGCTTCTTCTCTAGCTCTAGTTTAGCCTTGTCTAGCTCTAGTGTAGCCCTGTCTAGCTCTAGTGTAGCCATGAACCTCTCCGCTTTAGCCTTCTCCTTTTCTATGTCCAAGGCCTCCTTTTTTGTCATCATCTTGTCCAAAGCTTCCATGCAAGCCTCACCACCTCCACGCCTCAAATTTTCTTTTGCCTTCTTTACTCCATCTGGCCTACTCCTTGGTAAAGGTTCTTCAGCATTAAGTTCATCATTATTACCTCCTTCCTCGTCCCTCGGCCTGGACACCTTCGTGCAACTCTTCTGTTTTTTCGTGCTTGCTTGTTTCTCTTTCTCGATCTCGGCAAGTTCTATCATCTTCGCTTTCCACTTGTCTTCCTCCTTCAATATTGTATAACAATGTAAAAGGCCAAATGTTTTCTTATCCTTGTCCCATTCCACGTACAACTTCTTTGCTTCATTAATCTGCACAGGGAGCATGTCATTGTACATATCGGTGACAAAAAATCAAAGTTAAAGTACAACAACACTTGACTATTACTATTTTTCTATTGCCACTTGTGTTCACTGTACTGTACTTGTTCAGATTGTTATCTGATTGTTTATTAATTGTTGGCCTGAGCCAGATTAGGCTTTTTGTGTCACAGAAAAAAAACACATAGCATTTCTAGTACCCGCTGCTAATGTGACCACGCAGCGACCACTTCCCAGCAAATTAGTATTAGTATGGAATTTAACTAGTATGCTTAGCTACGTACCTTGTCTTCGATAGTTAACCCACTTTGGTTCCTACGTAGAATCGCCTGATAGCATGAACAAAACTTGTTCACTTGGTACTGAATTGTTAGCCACCTATGCATAATGGAACTTGGTGTCCTCGAAGCTGGAGTTTTCTTGTTCTTCTCAAAGTAAGCATGAACTCTTCCCCAAAATGATGAACGAGATTGATTTGCACCGACAATGGGATCTTTGCTAACATTCAACCATCCCGAGCATACAACTTCGTCTTCCCTAAAATGAAAATTCTTTGTCCTCTTGGCTCCCTTTGTACTCTTGCTAGCTTGAAGTTCGTCATGACCTTGAGTATCTTGAGTGAATCCAAAGCTCATGTCGTCCAAACCAGCAACAGTACCATTTTCTCCGTTGAGAAGAATGTCTGACAGGAAATTTCCATCTTCTCCTTGCATCTCCATAACTGTACAAAAATACAATTCACAATAATTTATACGGAAGTATAGGTTGCTGTAATTAAAAAAAACTAGAACTAGGAACACTAATTTCATACTAATTCTTTCAAGGCAATTTATGATTCTGAACAAACAAAAAAGGCAAAATGTGCTGGGACACACAAAAAGTGGCGCGCATTTGCTGGAACACACTTTTTCATGTAACGCTCACCACTAAAATAGTTGCCATTTGTAAACCGTAAGGCCAATGACTATGAAATTTTAACAACAACAAGATAGGATAGTTATCTACAAATCATCTAATACTCACTTCCATAGAAAATATCGTTAAGGCCTCGTAACGTTGTCCACAAGCAACCTTAACAGACATGATTTGCTGGTGGTGCCGTTACGAGGCCTTAACGACATTTTCTATGGAAGTGAGTATTAGATGATTTGTAGATAACTATCCTATCTTGTTGCTGTTAAAATTTCATAGCCATTGGCCTTATGGTTTACAAATGACAACTGTTTTAGTGGTGAGTGGTACATGAAAAATTGTGTTTCAGCAAATGCGCACCACTTTTAGTGTCCCCAGCAAATTTCCCCAAAAAAAAATACTAGAGGGTTGCAGAGCCTGCAGCCCTGGCTGGATGCATTATCGGCAGCAGATCAATCAGCTGAACAAACAAAACGATGATAGGCAAAAAAATGATGGAGGGTTGCAGAGCCTGCAGCAATGGTTAGATGCATTTTTGGCAGCAGATCAATACGACCACGGTCTCCACCCCAACTTCACCAGATCAATCAGCAGCAGGCGACGCGTCCACTGCCGACGAGGAAACCCATGATCCGTTCATCCACCAGGAGTTGCGCAGCAGAGCGCCGCAGTCGCCAAACCCGACTCGAAAGCCGCGTCAGGCATCACCACACGGTTCCCAGCCCCTGCCGCCACCGATGACATTTGCCAGGCACTGGAACGGCGGAGAGGCAGACATAAACGAGCAGGAGAAGACACAGAGCGTACCAGAACAAAATGTTTGCGATCAATCGAAGAAAAATCCAGCAATGGCGGCTCAGATCCCGCGTCGCCCGAACACGGGCCCCAACCCCCGCCGCTGTAGCCCCGTCGCAAGCGCAAGGGTCCTCAATCCGACGTGACGCGGCAGGGAAAGGGGAGGGGTCGCTCCGGGGGGCGATCTGAGGACGGCCACCGCTCGGGAGCCGGCCCGGCGCCAACATCTGTTGGGCGGCGAACATGGAGGACGAGGCTGCAGAGGAGGCGAATATGGAGGAGGACGCGGCAGCAGCGAATTGGCAAAGCTGGTGGGCGCGTCGGCCATGGCGGAGAAGGATCGGACAGATCGAGGAAGAACGTACCTGGAGGAGACCGGACGGAGGATTCCGTCGCGCGCGAGTCATCCTCGAGTCGCTGGGGAGGAGAAAGGAAAAGTCCACCCTTGCGCGGGACGAGCGGCAGCGGGGAGATACTCGGATGCGCGGTCGCTCAGGGCACGCAAATATGCGCGTACACGACCTCTGGATGCCAACTTGGCAAAATTTGGCAAGTGCTTTGCCAAACGGTTGGAGCATCAATTTTCTAGTTTTGCCAAAAAATAAGGATAGCAAATGGAATTTGCCAAACCATTGGAGATGCTCTTAGAAAGTGATGGTGAATATCTATGTGCTTTGTGCGAGAGTGTTGAACCGGGTTGTTAGCAAGCTTAACCGCACTCTCATTGTCACACAACAAAGGTACCCTTTCAAGAACTACACCATAGTCTAAAAGGGTTTGTTTCATGTAAAGGATTTGTGCACAACAAGCACCCGTGGCTATGTATTCCTCCTCAGCGGTAGACAAGGCCACACTATTTTGCTTTTTCAAACTCCATGAAACTAGTGATCTCCCAAGCAAATGGATGTGCTTTTTCTATCTACTTTGCAACCCGCGTAGTCCGAATCGGAATACCCAACGAGTTGGAAGTTACCTCCTTTGGGATACCAAAGGCCAATGCTTGGGGTGTGCTTTAGGTACCTAAGGATTCTCTTTACGGCTATGAGATGTCATTCCCTAGGATCGGCTTGAAACCGAGCACACATGCACACACTAAACATGACGTCGGGCCTAGATGCGGTCAAATATAACAAGCTACCAATCATAAAATGGTAGAGAGTTTGATCAACCGGGTTACCTCCCACATCTAGGTCGAGATGTCCATTTGTTGGCATTGGAGTCTTGATAGGCTTGCAATCATCCATCTTGAAGCGCTTGAGGAGGTCTTTTGTATACTTCTCTTGAGATATAAAAGTCTCCTCCTTCAATTGCTTGACTTGGAAGCCTCGGAAGAATGTGAGCTCGCCAATCATGGACATTTCGAACTCCTTCGACATCAAGTCACCAAATTCCTTGCGATAGGCTTCATTTGTTGTCCCGAAGATGATATCATCAACGTAGACTTGACAAATGAAGATTTCTCCATCAAGCTTATTAGTGAATAGTGTGGTGTCGACCTTCCCAATGATGAAGCCCTTCTCAATGAGGAAGTCCCGGAGGCGCTCATACCATGCTCTTGGGGCTTGCTTGAGCCCATATAGCGCCTTGGACAACCTATAAACATGATTAGGATATCTAGGGTCTTCAAACCCAGGAGGTTGATCAACATAGACTAGTTCATTTATGAAGCCATTTAAAAATGCACTTTTCACATCCATTTGATATAATTTAATGTCATGATGTGATGCATATGCAAGGAGGATACATAGGCTTCAAGTCTTGCAACCGGTGCAAAGGTCTCTCCAAAATCCAAACCTTCAACTTGAGAGAACCCCTTTGCAACTAGCCTTGCCTTGATCATCTTGCTTGTTTCTAAACACTCATTTTGTTCCAATGACTCTTGCACCTTTAGGTCGCTCTTCAAGTGTCCAAACTTGGTTGCGGGTGAAGTTATTCAATTCTTCATGCATGGCATTCACCCAATCCGGATCACCTAGAGCTTCATCTACATTGGTAGGCTCAACAAGAGAAACAAAGGAGTGATGTTCCATAAATAAAGCAAGTTTTTGAGATCGAGTCATTACACCCCTTGTTGGACTCCCTATGATGAGATCTTGAGGATGAGCTTGTAGTAGAGGAGTAGTCCTTCGATCAACCACTTGAGGGGCCGCTTGTGGAGCATCAACATCTTGAGCTTGTACCACCATTTGATCATGGGAGACATGAGTATCTTCAAATGGTTCTCTCCCATCTTTATCATCATCAAGTGGTACATTTGATGAGGATGGCTTGTCAATGACTTGCACATCATCATCATCATCTTTAGGCTTGATGACTCCAACCGGCATGTTCTTCATTGCTTCCCTCAATGGTTCGTCACCTACATCATCAAGATTCTCATGCTCTCCTTGAGAACCGTTAGATTCATCGAATTCCACATCATATGTTTCTTCTACCATCCCGGTGGCATGGTTGAATACTCGATATGCTTTGGACTTCAATGAGTAACCAACAAGAAAACCAATATCACATTGGCGTTGGAACTTCCCTAGGTGTTGGCACTTCTTGTAGATGTTGCATTTGCACCCAAACACTCTAAAGAATGATACATCCGGCTTCTTGTTGTTGAGTAGCTCATAGGGGGTCTTGCCAAGGAGACGATGGGGGAACAACCGATTTGATGCATAGCAAGCGGTGTTGATTGCTTCCGCCCAAAATCTTTCCGGTGTAGAGTACTCATCTAACATTGTCCTTGCTAGGGTGATTAGTAACTATGCCATTTTGTTGTGGTGTGTAGGTTGCAGAGACTTCATGCTTGATCCCAACTTCATCACAATATTGCTCAATGTGGGTGTTGTCAAATTCCTTTCCATTGTCACTTCTAATCTTCTTGATATTCAAATCAAATTCATTTTGGGCTCTCTTAGCAAACTTCTTGAATGAAGGGGTTGCTTCGGATTTATCATGAAGAAAGAACACCCAAGTGTATCTAGAGTAATCATCAACAATCACTAGACAATAGAGATTTCCACCCAAGCTAGCATATGTTGTTGGTCCAAATAGATCCATGTGAAGTAGCTCTAACTCTCTTGATGTTGATACAAAGGCTTTGGTTGGATGAGTATTTGCAACTTGCTTGTCAGCTTGACATGCACTACACAATTTGTCCTTCTCAAATTTGACATCCTTCAAGCCTCTAACCAAATTCTTCTTCAATAGCTTGTTGAGAGTGTTCATTCCCACATGTGCCAATCTTCTATGCCATAGCCAACCAAGAGTTTGCTTTGTGAACAAACATGTCTTCAAGTTGGCATCTTCGGAGGAGAAATCCACTAGATAGAGATTGTTGTATCTAAAGCCATGGAATATCACTTGTGTATCATCTTTCTTGGTCACAACCACTTCTTTGTCGGTGAACAAACATTGAAAGCCAAGATCACATAGTTTCCCAACGGATAGCAAGTTGAAGCTCAATGAGGCAACAAGAAGCACATTAGAGATGGTATGATCATTTGATATTGCCACTTTGCCGAAACCCTTCACATTGCCCTTTGAGTTGTCACCAAATGTAATCTTTTCTTGGTCATTGATATTCTCTTCTAGTGAGGTGAACATCCGAGGATCGCCGGTCATATGTTGTGTGCAACCACTATCAATCACCCAATGAGATCCACCGGTCTTGTAGTTCACATACACACACAAGAAATCAAGCTTGAGCTTTCGGGACCCAAACTTGTTGAGGTCCCTTAACCTTCTCAACTAGAGACTTTGCAACCCATATTTGCTTTGGCCTATTCTTGATAGGAGGCCCCATAAACATGACTTTCACTTTGCCACTAGAATCTTGTCTAAGCATGTAGTGAGCATTGAAAGCAAAGGGCCTAGCATGCTTGGGCAAGGGTGTGGGTTTTGGCTCTTCACAATTGTTAGCAAAGTGTCCTTCTTTTCCACACCATAGCATCTCCCCATCTTCTTCTTCTTTGGCTTTGTGATGCTCTTGCATTTCTTCATCTTCTCTTCAAGAAAGCCAATACTATTTCTATTTGTCTTCATCACAGTGTTCATGAGTAGCTCACTTTGAAGACATTGACCCTTGGTGAACTTTTTTCAATCCAATGGTAAGGTGTGCTCTTTGTCCTTTTTAAGCTTGTCATTTTCTTGTTGGAGCTCCAATTGAGATGGTGTCATTTTGTAATCTCTCTCCATCTTCAATCTCTTGTTCTCTTCTTTTAGCATATCAAGCTCAAGTGACATGCTATAGTCTTCATCTTGAGTATCAACAATGACTTGCTTTGTGGTTGCTACCTTCTCTAGATCACTCTTGAGCTTTGCATTCTCACTCTTGATCTTGACATAGTCATCATAGTGATCGGCCACAACCACTTCCTTGCCCTTGCCACTAGCTCTTTGCTCATCATACTCACTAACCAAGTCCTCACAAGATGTTGCTATGTCACACTTAACAACAAGGTTAGGAGCATCATGTGTCTCAAGAGAAAGCATATCATAAGCAATGGTGAGAGCATCATGATCAACTTTAACTTGAGTGTATTGTTCTTTGAGTGAAGAATAGCTAGTGTTAAGATCACTATGCATCTTATCAAGTTTTTCATTTTTAGCTTTGAGCTCCTTGTTAGAGGACTTGAGCTCCTTGATAGATGATGACATAGTAGCAAGTTCATTTTGAAGCTCATCACTAGCATGTATGGCATTGTTGTATTTTTCAACAAGAGCTTCATTGTCACAAACAAGCCTATCATTTTTAGCTCTAGTCTTTCTTATGATTTTAGAGTAGTTGTTTAGCAAGTCAAAAAGTTCATCATAAGAAGGAGCTTTGAACTCTCATCATCACTAGAGTCATCATCGCTTTGTACCTTCCGATCACCCTTTGCCATGAGGCATAGGTGTGTAGAGGATGATGGCGGCGGCGGCGGTGGTGGTGTAGAAGTCCCAATGACTAGAGCGGCCACCTTCTCCTTCTCATCATCACTATCTTCATTTGATGAGCCACCGGAGGAGTCAATGTTGGTGAGCCAATCACCAACAATGTAAGCCTTGCCACCTTTCTTGTGGTATTGCTTCTTCTTCTTGCCATCCTTCTTGTAGGGCTTTCTCATCTTCTTCTCATCTTCGCTAGATGAGTCAATATTTCTTGCCCTTGTTCTTGTTCTTGTAGCTCTTTTTCTTGGGATTGGTGCATTGATGGGCAAGATGGCCAAGTTCACCGCAATTGTAGCAATCCATTTTGGATAGTGGTCTTCTCTTGCTACTTGTGAAGAACTTCTTCTTTCTTGAGTCGAAGTTGACTCCATTCTTGTGAAGGTTCTTCAACATCTTGGTGGTCCTCCTCACCATGAGAGCAATGTTGGAATCATCTTCTTCATCACCTGTGCTCTCATGATGCACCTCAATTGCCTTGGACTTGCCCTTCTTATCATGGCTTGCTTTGAAGGCCAAATCCTTCTTCTTGTCGGTGGAGGAGCCACCACCTGGTGTGATGTGCATGTACATCTCATGCGCATTGATCTTCCCCAAGACTTGTGTTGGTGTGCATGTGGAAAGATCACCTTGATGTAGCACGGTCACAATGTGTCCTTACTTCTCAATCGGAAGGACACAAAGAATTTTCCTCACAACATCGGATGGTTGCATTTGAGTGAGGCCAAGTCCATTGAGCTCTTCTACAAGAACATTCAAGCGTGAGTACATTTCATTTGCACTTTCATGAGCAAGCATTTGAAAAGAATGTAACTTTGGCATGACCAAATGATAACGCTCCTCATGCTCACTGTTGGTTCCCTCATGGAGCGCACAAATGTTTTCCCATAGATCATGGGCATTTTTGTGGTTTCAGACGTGGTTAAACACATCCTTGCAAATGCCTCTAAAAAGGATGTTTTTGGCTTTTGCATTCCATTTCTCATTTTCCTCCTCATTAGGAGTAAGGCTTGTGCCCTCCTTGGGCTTGGCAAAACCGGTGATTGCGGCTTCACGGCATTTTACATCAACCGCTTCTAGGTACGACTAAATACGGATTTTCCCATAAGGGAAGTCGTCTCCCTCGAACATGGGAGGTGGTCCATCACCTCCGGACATCTTAACACTAGGCGGTTAAGCCTAAATCGAGACCACGAGGCTCTGATACCTATTGAAATGATCAAGATGCCCAAGAGGGGGGTGAATTGGGCTTTTCTAAAACTTTAGCACAAATGAAACCTATCAAGCCCAATTAACCCCTTGTGCCTAGAAGTGTGTTTCTCTATACTCTACCGCACAAAAGACTACCACTATGCCATTTCTACTCTAGCAAAGCAATTCAAGTATGAATGAACAACAAGTAAATTGCGGAATAGAATTGCTCAAATGTAAATGCGTAAGTAATGAGAGTAGAGAAGACACGATGATCTTTTTGCCAAGGTATCGAGGTGTCGGCACACCCCCCTAGTCCTCGTTGGAGCACCCACGCAAGGGTATCGCTCCCCCTTGATCCGCGCAAGGATCAAGTGCTCACTCTGAGCTGATTCTTCGCCACTCTGGCCTGGTGAATCGCTCACTACTGGTCACAAGCCTCCTTTGCGGATACATGGGTGTATGCCGGATCTTGAGTGATGAGTGATTGTCAACTGGTTTGATGCGCATGTTCTTTGGCTTGTGTTGTGCAGGTGTCGAGCACGGATACAGTGATCGAAGGCAAGGTGAAGGTCAAGCAAAGACGTACCGTGCCGATGGACCGAGAGCGGTGAAGGATGGGCGTGTCGTGCAGCGGACGTGCCATGCCGATGGACCCGGAGCGGTGAAGGGCGAACGTGAGGCTTGGACTGACGGACCGGTGGCCTGAGGATCGGCCGTGGTGGCTGACAGCCTAGGACAGCGACAAGTGAAGACTTGTGGGTGGACGGGGTGCACAGGCGGTGCATCCCCTCTACCGCTCGGTTTGGTGGTTGAGCCACAGAAAAACCACCAAGTGGACGGTTTCTAGGTTTGGGCCTCAAAACCTGGGTGCGGCCGGTTTCTGAGTTTGGGCCACAAAACTCGAGCTAGGGATGGTTTCCAGGTTTGGGCCTCAAAACCTAGGTGCTGACGGGTTTCTGAGTTAGGACCACAAAACTCAGGCGATGGTCGACAGGTTCCCTGGTTTCAACCTCAAAACCGGGGGATGGCCCAGGTTTCCCGTTTTTGGCCTCAAAACCGGGGGCGAGGTCCATGAAAAGGACGAGCAGAGCGGTGGCGGCACGTGGCGGCAATCGGTGAGGTCGCGTCGAGGCGAAGCTACCTATTGTGCGGGCGTGGCCGTCGGATCACTATCTACTTCAAGTTGGTCCAGAATAACCCTAGGGTTTAGCTGGTTCGCTCTGTAATTAGTTAGGGGTAGAGTGGGAACTATAATTAGGATAAGTAGAGGGAGACACCCACCTCCATCCTATCTCAGCCATTGCTATTTTCATTCTAGGGTTTCCCCTCTCCCATTCTCTGTTGTAGCTAACTGAGATCCGCAGAGAAGACAATCATACCTCTGTGTTCATGAGATTTTGAGGAAGTGAGACCGTAATCTCATTGTTGTCTCATGTGGTAGCCACACGGTTGCAATTCATGGTTTGAAATTCACGTTTTGAATTTGTTCTTCGCGTTCTACGTTTCTCCACGATTTTCCAGTCACTCGATCTCCCTCTACGTTGCGTCTTTTTCGAATCCACTTGAACCAACTTGTTCTTTGATGTGAGGAGATCATTTCCACCGAAGGAATTCATCTAACTCCTCACGAACAAGTAGATCGGGTCGATTCAAGTTTCGTGGCGCTTTTTCAGTTCATGCACCTTCCCTTTCGATTCCCCGTTGATTGAGTTTATTTGAACGGATGATTTCTTGGGGATAGTCTTCCAACTACCTCGTGATCATCTTCTCCAAGTTTGGGAACAAGGGATTTTGATTTGGATCGGATTTGGGTGAAGGACGACCAAAATCGCCCTCACTGGGTGGTCGCGGACAGTCCGCCATCCACCCCGCGGACAGTCCGCGCATCGGGGGCGAGTCAGGTCAGTGCTGCGAGTCTCGGTGAACAGTGCTGAATTTTGACTGGCGGACAGTCCGCCGGTGTGATCTGCGGACAGTCCAGGATCACACAAGGAGTGTTCAGCAGCAGTGCTGTTTTGAGGTTTTTGCCGGCGGACAGTCCGCCCTTCCCTCGCGGACAGTCCGGCAGTACCACGGACAGTCCAGGACCGTACTCGCGGACTGTCCGGGACCGTACTCACGGACTGTCCGGGACTTCGCAGACTTGTCTTTTTCAGTGCATTTGTTCTCCTGACTTTTCCGCTTGGTTTTTGGACTTTTCGTTTGACCCTAGAGTTAACCAAGGAACCTCTCTAGGTATCTTTGCTACTTGTTAGCATAGGTATTTGGAGATTTCTCGACGTAGCCATCCATCTACATTTGGGAGTCGGTTTTTGGGGTTGAATTTGAGTTGAAGCTTTTGGTGTTTGGTTTGCTCTTGTTTGGTAGCGCCTCGCTGTGATCCTAGGGATCATCCACCCTCTTCCAAGGGTCGTGGGCATCACATTTCGGTTGAAGCTTTTGGGGGTTGATTTTCGGGACAAAGGCCAAAGTTTCAAGAGAAATTTTTAGGCTCCCATTCAACCTCCCCTCTGGTCGTCTTGCTTTAGCATTTCTGTCATTCATCTTCCTTCATTGATTAGCATCTTCCACCTTAGCCGGTTCTAGATCCACAGAAGGCGACATGGATCGTGGCGTGGGCAAACCGCCGTTTTTCAATGGGACGAACTATGCGTATTGGAAGATACGCATGTCGGCCTATCTTCAGAGCATGGGTGCTTCTGTCTGGGAGATTTGCAACAAGGAAGATTACGTGGTCTTGGCTGCTCGTGTGACTCAGCTGCAGATCGATGAGCACGATGCCAATAGCCGAGCCCGTAATGCTCTTTTCTCATGTTTGAGTATGTCTGAGTTTGATCGTGTTTCTCACCTCCCCACGGCTCGTGAGATTTGGGCAACCCTCATGCGCTTCCATGAGGGAACCACTCAAGTCAAATCCCATCTTAACGAGTCACACAAGCGGGAGTATGAGAACTTTCGACACATGCCTGGCGAGAGCATAGAAAGTTTATTCGCTCGTTTTCACGTGATTGTCAACAGGATGAGGGCTAACAAGGAGTTGTTGCCTTTCGCCGATCATGAGAGGGCTCTCAAGCTTTTGCATACTCTCGATTGGTCGGTGTGGGACTCGAAGGTTCAGGTGATCATCGAATTGCCTAACTATGAGACCCTCACATGCGATGACCTCTTCAGTAAGCTCAAGTCCAGTGAGATTGATGCCATGGTGAGGGCTTCTTATGAAAATCCTTCT